>WEIU01005920.1:485210-571617 GCA_013389925.1 Aegithalos caudatus | reverse complement strand
CATAATATAAAAATCTTAATTTATATATATAATATTAATTTTATTAATATCAATTTTAATATTTAAAATATAATAATTGTATAATATGTTATCTATTTATACATTAATTTTTATTATTATTAATATTACAAATAATAAAATAATTAATTTCACAGCCGCTCAGGGCAAGCTTTCACCCCCCCCAACTTTTACTTTATGTGCACTAGCATAAGCAGAATTTTATATTCATAGATCTTTTCATTATAAATAGTACTGATAATTGTATGAATACGGAGTAAAATTGAATTTATTATGCGCGTATTAAAACTAGGAAAAAAAAACATTCACGTTTCTACTATTTAAAAGTAACGAAGAAGTTGTGTTGCTGGGGCAAACAAACAACTCCGAGCCCCTGGAAAACACCTGAGCCTCGTTACCTCATTAAGGATGGATAAAAAGGAGAGATGTGATTGGTGGAATTGGAGCAAGGCTCGTTACGGACCGTTGGTAATTAATGAGGTGATGCTGCCCAGCTGTAACGAGCTTGGGGGAAAGAGCATTTTTGTGTTGGTTCTCTGTGGATGTGGGAGCTCCTGGACACTGTTGGAGTTTTTCCTTAAAGGAATTTGGACTTAAATGTTCCGTGGATGTTGAAAAATACATCTGGATTTTCTCCTGGAGTGACTAAGGAGGTGTGGACACACCCAAATTCCCTCTCGAGGAGGCTTCCTGAAGTTGCTTGTGGAGCTGTGGAGGACATTCCATGAAAAAGACAACACAGGATGGCAGCAGGGATGAGACATCACTGCAAAAAAGTAAGAGAAACTTTTTAAAATCTCATTTAAAGCCACTTTGAGGAGCAGGGGATTTGAGGTGGGTTCCTGCTACCACCAGAGGCCTGGTTGCATCCAGGTTTTGGAAGAGTTTTAGGAAAGTGTTGCTGTAAGATTTGGTTGTTCCTAAACATATTTGTGTTGGGTGCTGAAAAACTCCTCAGCTGCAAGCTCCTAAAATTGCCAGGGGCTTTCTGTACCCTCCCTGTGTGTGGTTGTGGCTCTTGGGTTGGTGTTAAGTGCAAAAAATGAAGTGGGAATAGGGGTTATTCCTGGTGTTGGGTGGGATTTGGGTGCTGCAGGTGGCTGGGATGGGAATCCTGAAGTGGAATTGCTCATTTTTAGTGAAGAATTTTGTGAGACTGTAGAAGTTGCCCCAAATATGTCATTTTTGAGAGTGCCTTTCAGCTGTGTGTGAGTACTGCAGGAAGATAAGACACCAAAGAAAACTGGCTTTAATCAAAACCTTACTTTTTAATCAAAATCTTTCTGCTTGATTCTGAGGTTTTTTTTGTTTAGTGGTTTGTTTTTCTTTTTAAAGGATGCTATTTTTAGACTTCTAATTGGGCTCTTTGCAGCCTGCATCCTGTAGGAAGCAGAGGGGTGATGCTTTCCTTTACATCCAGGAGTATTTGTGGGTTCTGGAGCTGCATGTGCTGTGCCCCTCGTGGTTTGGGTGCTCCCACCCTTTTGTGTGTTGTGCTGTAAATATTTATGTTAATATTTATGTTAAACAAGCTCCTGTGTCAGGTGGGTGTCAATAAATGCTGAAGCAGCTCTGATTATTCCCACGAGGAGAGTGCACCTTGTGAGCTGTTTCTGGCTCCAAAGTGTGCTCCAAAATACACAAAACTGAGGGACAGCTTGAATTTTTGGGGTTAGCAAAGCTGAGCAGCTGAGCCTGGCTTATCCTGCTCCAGGATTAACCCCCCAAGAATTTTACACCCCCTTTCCTGCTGGATGCCACCACACTGGGCATGCTGCAGTTAAAACCTTGTGCCTCAGTTTACCCTTTATCTCCAGCCCTTCCCAGCTGTTTCCTTCCCTTCTCCAAGAGAGATTTGGGGCTGCTGTGAGCTTTTGATGAGCTGAGCAGCCTTGCCTGTATATCAGCAGGCCAGAGCTGGAGGATGCTGAGCTGCCAGAGCGATGCCAGCCCTTTTTAATCACAATCCTGGAGGTGACAAACGCCCCTGTTCCCCCCACTGGCTTTTTTATTGCGGGTGGGAGAGGTCCTTGGGCAGGTTCTAACTCTTCCTGGGCTGTGAAGGACCCGTTGGGAGCTGTTGTTCCTGACTTGGGCTGGGGAGCCAGGCCAATTAAAGGTTTAATTTATAACAGGTGCAACCCAGCAATCTGACAGCTTATTATGAATGGAGAAATGCAGAGCACAAGGAGGAGTGAGCCTTGTGAGGGGAGGTGTTCTGAATAAAGCAGCTCCTGGTAGCCCTGCAGCATGAGAGGTGCTGATGTTTGGGGTTAAAAACACACAGTGGGAGCTGCTGCTTCCCCATTTTGCTCACACACAACAATTCCTCTCCAGGCCTGGCAATCAAGGAGCCCTCATTGCCTCAGGCCTGAGAGATGGAAACAAAAGTGAGTTGGGGGCAGCAAACTTGGGCTCAATGCCTTCATTACCTGGAGCTGTCATTGGGAGATGAACCCCAAAGTGCAAATGGCCCAAACTGATCCAAGTGTGAAACCCCTGCCCATTGTCCATGTTGGGTGCAGCCCTGGGGGCTTTGTCTGCCCTGAATGTACCTGAAAAGGTCCTTCCATAAATAGAACTGCTTTTTATTCTCTGAATTCTGTCTGGTAGCCCAGGAGGCATCAATCCCTGGAGGGGTTTAAAAACTGTGCAGGTGTGGCACTTGGGAACATGGATNCCCTGGAGGGGTTTAAAAGCTGTGCAGGGAACAGGGATTAGTGCTGGGTTTAAGGATTGGCCAGGATGATTTTAGAGAGCTTTTCCAGCCTAAATGATTGCAGGACTTTGCTGTGGTAATCCATTAGAGCAAGGAGTGGTGTCTCTTCATAGCCAGTCCTGACTTTGGGAGGATGCTTGGTCATAATCAAGTGTTTGGGATAAATCCTGTGCTGGAGAGCTGGGAAAGGAGGAGTTGTCCTTGCACTTTCCAGGTTTATGTGCCCCACCTTGAGGATTCCTGGTGTCCCATGATTTGAACATGGACAATCACTGCATCCCAGCTTGTCAGCTGCCCCATGCCTTGGAATCCTTGCAGACATGGTCCACAGAGGGATCACACTTCATCAAATCCTGTATCCCATGTCCCTTAAACCCTCCCCACAGGGGTCACACTCCCCTAAACCCTCCACCCTTCTGTGCCCTTCTGGGATAGCAGCATCAACTTGTGTTGATTAACGCACTCCAGGCTCATAAATCGAAGGAAGTGGATTTGGGGAAGAACTTTCCTGCCTCCAGTGAAACTTGCCTTTAAATTATTTAATGAGCTGCTTAAGCGACTCAGCCATTTTGCACGGAATTTGTCAAGGCTCCACCAGCCCTACCCAGAGCAATGTGACAGCCATACTTTTATTATGAGCAGCGTATTAATCTTGGAACGGCGCTATTTGTTTTCCTCTCTTGCTTTTATGGTGCTTAAAAGCATGTATCTTCTCCTGAAAATCAATAACTAAAGCTATGAATAATAAAAAACACTGCAGTGAATGGCTCGTAGAGATCCTAGGGATGGGAGTTGCAGCAGTAATGACTCTGTTTGCTATCCATTAAGTATGTGAACTCAGAAGAATTATGCAGATTATAATAGCTGTATCAACATAAGTATGTTTTGCTGATAGACTTTCCTGATTGGATCCACGGGATATAAGCCTGCTAATCCCTTGTGCAGAGGACCTGATTATATTAGAGTGCTCTGCAGATTTGCAGATAGGAAGTTAAGGAACAATTTAAAAAATTGTTGGCTGTTGCGTGGGGTTGCTCAAAAACATTGTTTGTGTTTATTTGTGAAGTAAATGTGGGTTTTTCCGTGTCTTTGGTGGAAGCCAAAAGCCCAACTCCAAGTTCTGGTGTAAATGTAGATGTTTTATGTATGATAAGTGTGAGTTTCCCTGTAGTGAGCATTAAATGTCCCAGGAATGTGGCACAGAGAGGCTTGAGCAGTGATTTGGGGCTGGGAGGAGACCTTAGGTGCCCACCTGGTGGTGCTCAGCCAGGTGCCCAACTTCTAATTTTACCTGGATGTTGGATGCTGCCATGGACCCCTCCTGGCCTTCAGCTTTTCAGGGGTGTGGCTGAAGCTCAGAATGGAATTGCAATGGGGAAAGAAGAAAAAAAATCCCACCCTGTAATTAAAATAATCAGCTTGCTGTGTGCTTGGCACAAGGTTAAACGTCACTGCAGTTCTGTGGGTGAAATTCTGCATGTGGGATCTGCTTATTAATATCACCTTGTTAATACAGTGTGTCACCCCTGGAGGTGACAGTGTGCTCTCATAAATGACAACACACTCCACAAAAGCTGCTTCCTTCTTCTTTTTCAATGTTCCAGCTCCCTTAAAGCTGGGCAAGCTGAGGCTGTGCCCCAGGGAAGTGATGGATCCTCCTTGCCTGCCTCAGGTGCTGTGTCCAGGTCTGACCCCTCTCTGGAGGAGAGACATTGAGGGGTGGGAATGTGTCCAGGGATGGGAATGGAAGGGTTGGGAGAGTCAGTTCTGTGAGAAGAGGCTGGGGGGGCTCAGAGGGAACCTTCTCCCTCTCCACAACTCCAGGTGGACTGGGCTGTGCTCCCAGGGAACAGGGACAGCACCTGGAGAAACTCCTCCAGTCGCACCAGGGGAAGTTGGGGTTGGATGTTTGGAGGAATTTCTTCCTGGAAAGGGTTGTTAGGCATTGAAAGGGAGGTTTGGAGTCCCCATGCCTGGAGGTGCCCAAGGAACTTGGGAACAGGGATTAGTGGTGGCCTTGGCAGTGCTGGGTTTAAGGATTGGCCAGGATGATTTTAGAGAGCTTTTCCAGCCTAAATGATTGCAGGAATTTGCTGTGGTAATCCATTAGAGCAAGGAGTGGAGCCTCTTCATAGCCAGTCCTGACTTTGGGAGGATGTTTGGTCATAATCAAGTGTTTGGGATCAGTCCTGTGTTGTAGAGCTGGGAAAGGGGAAGGTGTGATGGATACACTGAGGTGTGGCAATCCCTGATTTCACCCACTGGGTCTCCTTGGCCCTGTGCTTCCCTGTGGGCTCTTGGCTCTGGAGCTCCTGGTGCCTGATGGACACCTTGGCTCCCCTCTGCCTCTCACATCAGTGTCTGCAGAGACCTTGGCAGCTGCAGAAATGAGTGGGAAGGACTCAGAAAAAACATCAGCAGAGATGAATATAAAATTGAAATATGCTTTTTTTTCCCTTTTTTTAAACTGGGGGGGGTTTGAGTCATGAAAGCACCTTTCCACCAGAATATCTTTTCCAGCATCTCTGCTCTGTGCTGAGGGAGGAGGAGCAGCATAAGCAGCATCATAGCTTGTCAGAGTTTTGGGGATTGCAATGGGAACTTGTGACAGTGTTTGCTGCAAAATTCCTTTGTTTTTTAGAGAAATCAACCCAGTGGCTTCAGCTGTCTTTTGGTGTGGGGAGGTTTGCAGCTGGCACTGCTACCTGGAGTGGACCTTTTGTCCTTGTGTCTGTCTGTTGGCCCCCACTCAGCTCAAATTTTGCCTCGGCCAAGGCCAAAAAAAGTAAATTTGTAGCTTGATGGTGCATCAGGATCCACAGGACAATCATTTCTAGCTTGAATTCCATCTGGGATGTGCAAATACACTTAATTCTGGTGGGTAACTCCACAAAGGGAGCTGTGTCTATGTCACAACAACAGCCATAGGGTTGCCCTCATCTTCTCCATTCCCTAGGAATGGAAGAGCAATGCTATGGATTGGCTTAGATGAGGAATTTGTAATCAATACTGGTAATTTAGTGGCAGGGGAACCCATTTTCCTTCGTGCCAAGGAGGTGTTGCCTCATGCAGCAGCCTACCCTACCCCAACTAACATCTCATTAGCAAATAAAATTGTTATTTTCGGGCTAATGCTGTGAGTTAATGCGATGTGAGCATCACCAAACCCCAAACGTGCCGCATGCAGAGCGGGGCGAGTTGCAGTGATGAATGTCATGCAAAACTCAGAGGCACTAATTGAAGGTGGTTTCAACAGAATATTCAATTAATGCTCTCTGTGTCGCAGACAGTCTGGAAAAGGAGCTGTTTTCTCCCGAGGATCTGTGGTACTGTGCACCAAACAGATGAAAATGAGCCGTTTTACGGCCTTCTAATTGAAAGTCGATGCACTGGTTTTATTAAAATTTTCATGGTGGGGGGGAACTGGATTCCCCAAGGGCCCAGTAAGGGGATGAATGAGCTCCCTCTCCTCTGCTGCCTCGCATCCAGCCTTGGGCTAAGCAGCTGGAAATAAATTCCTGAGAAATCCCTGGTGGGATCTGTGGCCTCGGCGTCTCCTGCGCGCATGGATCCGTTTTCTGTGTTCTCTGCAGGATCCTGGGAAGTGTTGCTTTGTGGGGATTGGTGGGCAAGGAGAAGGAAATGGCTTTTCCCTATTTTTTTTTTGAGGTAAAAAACTAGGTTTCTTCCAGCTTGGAGTTTTTCTTGGTGCTATGGTGCCACATATTGAGGAGTTGGAACTTAGTAGTAGGAGTATGGAGCTTCTCTTCCTTCCCTATCACCTCTCCAGGGCAGACTGTCCATTAGGGTGGGGAATGAAATAATTTATTGGGGGATAAAATAATGAAAGGAATTTTTT
The DNA here is from genome assembly GCA_013389925.1 of Aegithalos caudatus. NCBI lineage: Eukaryota > Metazoa > Chordata > Aves > Passeriformes > Aegithalidae > Aegithalos > Aegithalos caudatus. The sequence goes on along the minus strand of WEIU01005920.1, from coordinate 565,021 downwards.
TTTCCCCTCCTGTCATCCTCCTCTGCATTTTCAGCCAGTGTTTGGCTACCTGAGTCTGCAGGTCTTGCCAGCCTGGCTGAGGAACTGTTGATGTTCTTGAGGACATGACTGGGAGGGATTTATTTCCTCCCTCTATCATTTTAACAGCTCCTCTCTTGCCTGATCTACCAATTTCCAAAGTTTATTGGCAGGGATTTGCGATATATTTTAAGCAAAATGCCTGGACCTGTGTGGTTGCAGCTTCTGAGTGCTGGGGAGCAGCAAAGGGAAGATGTTTTCCATGCAGCTGCTGAAAATCCATGTGCTTGATGAATGGAAGCTGTAATCTGAGCCATTCCATGGGGCTTCATCTGACTATTAATTTATATTCTTGCCCCCAATGATGATTTAGCTATTTTAAAGCCTTATTTATGACTAGCTCCTATCCCCATTTTGTCATGGTGGTGTTGTTGTGACAATGGGAATTTACAGTTCTCCCTGACAAGAGCCTGCAAGCCAACTGGCTGGGTATTTTTTGTATTCCTACAGGCCTAATTTGTAACATAAAGCACTTAATAATTGTTATTAATGAACCTGCTGTGGTTGGTCTATAGACCCAGCTGGAAATCACATCTGCCATCAGATTTGCAGCAAACTCTTGGAGTTGAGGGAGGTGTGAGCAGCCAATGTGGTGCCCGAGGATCAGCAGGAGCTGTGCTTGGCCTTTGTTTTTTGGGGAGAATCATGGAAATTAAAAAATCTGAATGGCTGCTGCGTGAGGTAGGAGGATCATAATAATGAGGATTAAAACCCCAACTGCTGGTTTCTTTGGGACAGGGTTGCTGGGACAATTAAATCCGTGCTGGTAAACAATTGCTGGGGACTTTAGTAAACATCCTTAGGGATTTTCAGACACGTTCCTCATTTGAAAGGAAAGCAGCCGAGATTTTTGCAGCCAGTCAGGGATTTCTGACCAGTTCCAGTCTTGGATATCCAGCCTGGGATGGAAAGATAACAGATGCTTCTCATTTATCCCCATCTCTCCCACTCGGTTGTGTGTGACCTTGGGAAAGGTGTTTAATCTTCATTCCTGGCTGGAATAAGGTGATGCAGTATTCCTTTGGGTTATGGCCAAAAGGGTGTAAAGCAGAAGCTTTGCTGGTGTACAATCTTTGATTAAGCCTTGCAAATCTCATTCCTGGTAGTCCCTCCTGCTTCAGGATATTCAGTGACTTGGGATAACAGGCTGGGCTCTGAGTGGAAGCATCTTCATTACAAACAGCAAATTAAAACATTGTTTGGAAGTGCACGGATGCTTTCCAGCGATTATGTCAGTAATTAGATGACTTGAGAGGGTTTAATCCTCCCAGCTGCCCCCAGCTAAGCCCTCCTTTCCCAATCCACATCCCCATGCCTTGACCAGGGTGCTGGAAACGAGGTAATCCTTGTGAGTATCACCAGCAGATCTTTGCGAGGAGGATATTTTGCATAATTGGTTTCTGACAAGGCCTAAAATACTATTTAGAGTTACACAGCTGAGTGTTAATTTATGCCTGCTCTCCTCAGCCTAACTTCGTTACACAAAATGTTATTTATGATGCTGGCTCAGATCTATTGTGTGTTGGTGAGAGCTCTGGGATAATGGAGATGTATCGCTCGTTGTGGCAAGAAGCTATAAAAGAAATGGGTAGATGCTTCTCTGCAGTTATGGACTTAATTTTTTAATGTGAGCTATGGTAGCGATTGAGAGTGATGTGATCTGATAGTCAATAGGAAGCAGGATGGCAGAAGGCTTTTATTCTTTTTTTTTTGGGGAGGAATAACTTTCTTTTTGGAGATGTTTTTGAGCCTTCTCGCTTCTAAACCAGCGTTTGAAGTGATTTGAAATGGAAATAGCAGGTATTGACACGTCGCTGCTTTGTTTCTCTTTAATTAAATGGAGAATTATACTTAAGCTTAAATCATATGAAAATTTAATCCTGTATATTTAATATGGTACAACAGCCTAGAAGAGGTGAATAAATGGTGTTTTGCTGTCATCAATTTGATGCTTCTTGACTACTTCAAGCACTTCCACTTGATGGAAAGGGTGACTCGATCCTCATCCAATTCTGAAATACATTTGAAACGCATTTTTATGCCCTTCCACCAGCAAAATTCTGTCTGCAGCTGTGAGTTTTGGTGGTGGTGGCTTTGATTTGAATGGGAGCGAAAAGCAGCGTTTCCTCCCTCCTTTAAACGTTACAGGCAGGAACATATCTCGGGTTTGCATTACCTTATTTATGTCTTTGTTGCAAAAACACAACAGGGGAACAATTGAGGGAAAACAAGAGCGAGGTTAAAGTTGTTTTGAAACAATGCAAATACCGGATTTGAGGAGTATCAAAGCAGGATGATTCAAAGTTGTCAGATGTGATTTTTTTTCTCCCTCTTCTCTGAAATGAAATTTCTGCAGAAAAAGACCTGACTCTGCAAAGTGCTTCTCTTGCAACAAATCTCATTTCTCTGATGGAAAGTGGTTCCATCCCAGCTTTTTCCAGTCCCACTTGCAACTTACCTTTTCCTGGGCCAGATTTCTTCCTTTGCTCAACGTGTTTCCTTGTAATCGAGACATCCCCAAAGCTCTGGGAAAGGAATCAAAACAGCTCCGGGTACTTCAAAGGGTGGAAGTGGCTGTGTCAGATGTCCTGCCACAACTAATCCAGCGTGTGATGTGACCCCTTTCCAGGTGTCCCTGCCTCTCTCAAAGACCTTGAAAAGAGCCCAGATAGACTGAACTCAACTCCTGCTTAAATCACCTGCCTATGCTTCTGTCCCTGTGAAAATGCAGGGGACTGCTGGGGGATATGAAAGGCACACGAGGCAGATGAAATGAGAAACAAGGGGAAAGCAGGAAACATGCACAGGCAGGGAAGGTGTGAGTGAGAGGGAGAGAGTAAAGGCTTTACTGCAAACAGTAAAAGCCAATATGAAACAATCAGGCTGGACATAAAGCCAACAGTTTACCCAGAGTCCTGCTGCAGTAAATCATGGCTGAGCTGCTTCTGATGTGGAGTGCTGATGTGAGCAGAGGGAGCTCAGGATGGGGAGCAAAGAGCTTTGCATGAGCAGGAGGCTGGAGAGGGAGGGGGGTGTGGGCTGGATGTGTGTAAAGCACATTTCTCCAGCCTGGAGAAGGTACTGAGGTCAGAGCCCATCTGGGTCTGCAACCTCCCCCTGAGGGGCAGCTGCCATCTCTGCGCTCTGTGAGCAGGGACAGGACCAGTTGGAGCTGTGCCTGGGAAAGTTTTGATGGATATTAGGGAAAGGTTCTTTTCCCCAGGGGGTTCTGGAGAATGGGCACAGCCCCGAGGCTGCCAGAGCTCCAGGAGAGCTTGGACAGCGCTGCCAGGGATGCCCAGGCTGGGATTGTTGGGGGGTCTGGGCAGGGCCAGGGGTTGGACTCAATCCTTGCAGGTCCCATTCAGGATATTCTATAATCCTATGAAAACTGGGTCATCCTGGCTCAGTTCATAAAGGGCAGGTGATCAGGTTCATTGGCCAGCCTGGAGAGTGCAGTGAAATTGCTCATTCTTGGCTTCCCCATGGGCTTTCCTGCAAACCCAGAATTTCCTGGGAGCTCCTTGAGGGAGTAAAACCCCACCTGTGTTTCAGTTCATTGAGGCTTAGAGTAACACCCATCAGAACTGGGAGGAACCTATTGTTTAGTCTTGAAATGTCATCCCTAAATGATGCAGAGGATCCTTGTTAATATTCTCTTGGAAGGCTGTTTGTGATGATTCCTCACTTTTCACTTTGCATTTAAAAATTTTTCTTTAAGGGCTATCACTTAAAATATTCTTTGCAATTATGGTTGTTTAAAAAAAAACCCACCACAACTCAAAATCCCCAAGGTCAAAGCAGTCTCTTCTTTATATGTCTCACAATAAATTACTTGAAGTCTATTCATAGCATAGGGAAGACCTTTTTATGTAGAAAGGATCATTATAGAGTTGCCAGGTCGTTAATTACATTGGGTTCTTCTACTTGCTATGTGAGTCATTTCCTTGAAGCAGCGAAGATCCTGGTGAGAGATAATGCAGTAAAAAGTGCATTAAAATGCCTCAAATGTCCTTTTGCTCATATCTGTACATCAGTCAGAACGACAACTGATTCCAAAAGGGTACTGCCAATTTAAATCAATAAATTTTTACTGGTGTGCCTGTGACCCGTACAGATATTGGGAGTCCAGGCAGGGGGCTGGTTGTTGTTGATGCTCAGAAGTATTAAAGTTTAATAGACTCTCCAGTCCTGTCCTGGCTGTCTGTCACACTGGTGCAAATCCAATGTGAAATCCGTGGCTGCCAGTGGGGAAATGCAGGTGCAAGAGCAGAATCCAGCCCTCTGTGCCTTGTTTACCAGCCCAACCACCTGCTTGAGGAGATAAAGCAGCTGCTATCTCTGCAGCTTTAAATGTGACATTCAGCCACTTAGATGCCTGGTCCCCTCATCACTTGAGATGCTTGTTGATTTTTCTTAAATGTCAGGAGAGTTTTCAAACACAATTTGAATTCTGCTGCCAGGCTTGGGTGGCACTGCTGTCACCTCCTGCATGGCTTTCCCACGAGCTCCTGTCAGTGTGGGGGTGTTGATTAAAATGTTGGGGTCAGGAGAAATTAGCCCTTTTTTTACCTGCAGGAAGAAAACTTTGCTGTGCTTTACTTCACTTACCCTCTTCCTCTCCACAGGCATTGGTGTGTGGGGCTGGGGATGGGCTGTTCCCACCCTGTTTTCCTTCAATCCCATGATGGTCAGGGATGGGACCACTAAAAAAGTGCAGTCTGGCTTTTCTTAAGATTTTAGTTTATGGTGACCAAAAAGGAATGTTTTGGTAGGGAAAACTCCATCCTTTTTCTCTAAGTTTTTCTCCTCCACCCTGATCCTCTTCCACTTTCCTTGGAAATTGGCTCCAAAGGCTCATGCTCTTGGCTTTCCTAAAAACCCATTTTCCCTTTTTGTTTTGCTCATCTGGGCTTTGCTGTTCTTAGGGGCTGAAATCTGCCTGCAGAGGTGAATTTTAGCAGAAGAAAATCCAGTGCCTGTTCAGATGGAAATGATGGCATTGCTTGATGGCATCAGGAGGAAGGGGAGTTTTTATCTTTCAGTCCTTGCTTTCCAGAGGGATCCCTCATGTTTATGGGGGGAAAGAGCCATGGGAAAGCCCTTGGCAGGTGTCAGCTCTGGCTCTGCCTGCTCTCTGTTCAGGTGAGGCATCCCTCTAAGCCTGTGCAGGGACACAGACTGTCAGGACACTAATTCTGGTTGGAATAAAAAACCAAATACAACCTCATCCAAGCAGATCCAAGGGTCAGCCCATGAGGCTGTGAGCTGAATCCATTCTGGATTTGGTTCCCATGGCTTTTTGGCTGCGTAAGGTGGTTCCAGGTAAAGCCAGGCCAGGATTCCTCCTGCCTCCATCAGCTCTGAACAAGGTGGGTTGTGGTTGGGAAGACAATCCATGCTCTCCCATGGTCTCTAAGCCCTCAGCAGGTCTTTGAAACCAGGGGAAACATCCTCTGCATTGGAAGGACTGTTGCCATCATCACTGAGGCTCTTTAGTACAGTTGACACTTCAGATAATTGAGGTCTTCAAAGCATGGAGCTGCTCTAAATCAGCTTTGTAGCATTAAAGTTTTGTCAGCTGGGGTCCACCCCAAAGCTGGAAAATGCTGTTTTTTCAAAAGCTGTGGGGACAGAAGTGTTCAAGGCCAGGCTGGACAGGGCTTGGAGCACTTTGTTCTAGTGGGAGGTGTCACAGCCATGGCAAGAGGGTGCAATGAGGTGGTTTTTGGTCTCACTCCCAACCCAGACCCTTCTGGGCTTCTGTGATGTGTGTTGTGAGGAAGAGGTGTGCAGCCCCAGAGCCCTGGGCACTGCTTTGTGCAGGTGGAGCAGCATTTTCAACCCTCAGAGAATCTGACAGGAGATTTTCTCTCCCCTTTTGAAGTGGCCAGGACAAACGTGCTGTGTCTCATCACGAGCCCAAACCCTTGGCTATCAACCCTTCAGCCTTCCACAACCTAATTACAACTCTCCTGGTGCATTGGTTACGACCAGCAATGAAGATATAATCACTGCTGTTATTTTTCCTCCCTGGCTCCAGCTGTTAAAACAATTCCTCCCTCATAGCCCAGACAATTTCATGGCTTTCCCATGTCCCCACCTCTCCCCAGCCCCGTGTGTGTGAGCAGCCACGCAGCAGAATCTCCATGAAAGGAGCCCATTTCCTGCGTGAAGCCCGTGAAATTGGGGAAGATAACATTTTCAGAGCTGCTGGTACCCTGATTGCATGTTTGTTTGAGATGACAGTTTATGTTGTCTCTCTCTTTCATTAGGGAGGTTCAGCGATCGCGATGTTATTAACTAACAACAGCACTCACTGCATATAAACATGATTCTGCAGAGACACTCCAAGGAGCACTTGAAGGCAGAGGGGAGGGAGATGGAGAAGGAAGAGAGATGTGATGTTTCTTGCTGCTTTTTTTTTTTTTTTTCTTTTTTTCCTTTCCAGAGGAGGGAAGGTTTGGGAGAGGTTTTTAACTGGATTAGAAGCTCTCGGAAGAGTTTCATTTTGCAGCCCTGACAGCAAAGGGGAAGAGTAGCACTGGCTCCAGGGTGGGATGTCTGAAATTCCTGCAGTGCTGGGCTCTTCCAGGGCTTCAGACAGAACACTGGGAAGCTCCTTTCAGTGTCTTAAAGATGGGTCTGAAACAAAACTTCCCATCTCCAAATGCTTGATCTTGCATCTTTGTCCTCTCACATCACACATCCATCCACACACTAAAATTACATTTACAGTCACATGATGTAATAATGACATGTAAACAATCTGCATTACAGCAAGTGACAGAAAAAAAGGTATTTCCCCAAACCTGGATGTGTTGGAAAATTTAGTGGCTTGCCCTTGAAAGACCCTCTAAAACTTTTGGGGAAAAAAGACAATTAATCTGCCTCCAGACCCTTTAACACAGTGGACAGTCCACTTTATTGTGATTTTTTTTTCACAACAGAAAGTAGCAAAACTTGTATTATGTGGCACTTCCTTGTCTTTTTAAAAATTTTTCTCTTGTGTTATCAGTTTGGACAGGACCAGGTGTCATTCTCCAGCAGAAATTAGGGTGTGGTGTTGCCTGAGCAGATCCTTTCCAGCTCTGAGCTGCACCCTGTGAGATGCAATGTGCTGCAGCTGCATCCACCTCCCAGCCTCTGTAGCATCTCCTGGAGTGGATCCTTGCTCCACTCTGCAGCAGGAAAATGCTGTCACTTAATTACCAGCCCGTGACTCCATCCCAGCAGTCCCTGTCCAAAGGCAGTCCTGACAGCTCCTGTGACAATTCCTGTGACAGGAGTGCTCTGCCAGGGATGCTGGGGCTCCGGGATTGTCTCCATGCAATTCAGAGATGGGAATCACTGTGGGCTAATGAAACTCTTGCTGGGGGGAGGGAAAGGAAGCAGGGCCTTTCAGGTTTTATAAGGATGTCATTGGATGATGAGTTGCTGGAGTTTTCACAGGCAGAGGCTTCTGCAGCTAAAATATCCCACTCAGAATTCCAGCAGCACCTCAGAACATCCCTGCTCAAGTCTTGCTGTGAGACTTAGAGGGACTGGACTGTAAAAATAGCATTTTCCCCAAGGCCTCCTGGGCTCCATGTGGAAAACCAGCAGTGTTGGGGGCTGATGGTGAGGATGAAACAGTTCAGCTGTGGCAGCTGCCCTTGGAAATAGCAGGAAGGCAGCTCTGGCTGTGGGGCCAAGTGGTTGTGTCTGTGGTTGTTTCATCCCTTGCTGGGATTGCTGGGAGAAGAGGAACTGGTTGTCCTGTCAGGACTGGGGCTCATTGGAGGCCTTTGCCCCCAAATCTGTGCTGCCTGTGCCATGGAGGAAGAAGATAAAATGTTTTTTTGTGTGTGTGTGCACCAGCACCCAACCTGCACGGTGGATGTGCTGCTGATTTCCCATGCTGCTGGTGCTGCCTCTTATTAAACATAAATAGCTGTGAAATGGACTTCGGGAGAGGAAGGGAGGGGGGAGATCTATCCTGAGGTACCAACTTGCTGAAAATGAAGCCAGTCAAGTTGTTTATAGCCAAGGCTGCCCATTATAGGATCCCGTTTGCAGCGAGTTAACTCTCTGCCAAGCGGTAATTGTTCAGGCTAAAAATTTCCATGCTGCAAGTCCGCCCGGGGCTATGTGAAATTGGGGGAGAGGGGGTGGATTTTGTCTGGTTTAAGGAGGGAAAAAAAAAAAAAGTGACTTAACGAGGCTGAAGAGATCCAGTCTCTCCATGAGATGGAGGCAGAGACTTGGAGTTTGGCAGGGGGATGTGGAGGAGCTGTGCAGGAGCCAGGATATTGAGCAGGGAGAGAAGTGATGGGTCTAGAGAGAGATAAGTGTCTATTTTCATTTCTACCCCCTGGTAAACAGGAGACTTTGTGTCTGTAATCGCTGTTGTCAGTGTTCAGCCCTGGATGGGCTGGTTGGTTAATGTGGATCTCCTGGCTAGGCACAGAAAAGGTTCAGAGAGATTGTTAAAGGGGTTTGATGAAAGGTATAACAATTTAGGAAATGGCAGAAGGCTCCTTTCAAGCCTTAATTTGGCCATTTGCATGGGTTTGTTCACTGTGATTGCTCGAAATGATGTAATTGGGTGTTATTTTCTCTGTGGGAGTGCTTTGTCTCCTGCCAGGAAGCCAGAGCTCCAGTGCAAACACAGCTCCTGCCTTCTGCTGTGTGTCCATCCTGCCTGCAGGAATAACCACGGACAGCAAAGGCTGGAGATGTCCTTGGATGCTGCTTTCCAGCAACCTGTGCTTAGGGAATTTCTGAGCTGGGTGTGTGAGACTGCTCCCACTCCAAATCCCTTTTCTCCCTGGCTTTGATTCCTTACAGATTTTTCCCCACACTTGTGCCTTTCAGGGCACTCTGGTGCAACAACTTTGAGTTAATAATGAGTTAATGTGCATGTGCACAGAGAAAACTCTTCTGTTTTGGACTTAAAGCCTGCAAAACCCCAGTGCCTGAACTTCAGAGCTGCTCCTCACCCACGATGCTGCTGGAGGAAGCCCTGGAGCTGCATCCTTTCCCTTTCCCAGGAGGAATGCTGGGCTGGGGTGGTACCCAAGCCCCTCTGAGGGGTGGGCTGGCACTGCTGGGCCGTGTGGATCCCTCCCTGCGTGTGCCAGCTGATTAAAAAGCAGAAGAATGGCGAGAGAAAATGAAAATGGGAAGGAGCTTGACAGCCCATGGAGAGATATTTCAGCTGCAACACAAAACATTTGGTGGTAATTATAGAATAACCTTCATTTAAATGCAAATAAGCCTGTAATTAAGATAAGGGCTCTGTCATTTGCCAGCATTCCTCCTTCCTTCCCGTGCCAGCCATGGCTTTGGAGATGTTCCTGGTGCTGCCTGTTTGTTTGGGGGCTCCTGTGGTGAGGGATGAGGGACAAAGAAATCCAGTTCTGCTGCCCCTGGAGCCCATCCCAGCTGAGCAGAGGAGCCTGGGATGGGCTGTGTCTTGCTTGGACCCTGTGGCTGACAGTTTCTGCTGAAACCCTCACTCCAAACTCATCTCTCTGGGAATTAAAAGCTGGGTTTGGGCTGAGATGAAGATCTCCAGAGGCCATGCTGAGGCTGCAGTGTCCTGCTGCACCTGGGAAGAGCTTGGGGGCTCAGTTTGGAGCTCAGCCCACTCAAGGTCAGGGTGGTCTGCAGTTCCCACTGCCAGGGTGAGGTGTAAGCAGTGTTGTGGAGGGTGTTTATGGTGCAGTTCTGTGAGAGGCCAGCGTTGTCAGCCCCACCAAGGTGTATCCAGCTCTGAGAGCTGCCAGCAACCTCCCAGAAATGGCTCAAGGATCATTAGCCAGAGGCTGATCTGAGGTGTTTTGAAAAAGCAAAAAGGTTTTAATTAAAGAGAAAATAACAAACTATACAGAACAAAAGAATAAAAGCTGTGCACAGTGCAGGGAGGTCCCTTGCACCTGCTAAGACACCCCAAAAATGCCCCAAGAATCTCTGTGCCCTCTCTAAAGTATTGAATGATCTGGGAGGGTTTTTTGGCCTGCTGCCCAAGAGAAAATAGCTACATCTTTTAAGGAATAAAGGATCCAACAGGTGCTTTTATCCAATTATGGTGAGAGAAACATGGAAAATTCTGGTTTTTCTTCTTTAAAAGTTCAGGGGCGAGACTGAAACTCTTTTGCTAATACAGAAACATCCGCTCAGGTGCGGGGCTGCATTGCCACACACTTACACCTCCTTGGAGAGGGGACTGGTTTTCACTGGGAGAGATGGATTTCACCTTGGTGTGAACCACAGGTGAAGCCAAGCTGCTGGGCTGAGCTGGAGTGAACTCCAGGGGCTGTAATAATGCAGTAACAACACTCCCCACTCTGTTTTGGGAGCATCAGTGTCACAGAGGTGAAAAAACAGAGGTTGGAAATAGCAGGGAGGCAGCACGGTGCCATTGCTCCTGGAAATGCTGGCACAGGCTGGGCTTGGGCTCTCCTGCCTGGGGAGGGAAAGCAGAGCACAGAAACAGCCAGAGCTGGAAAGGTTAACCAGCAACCTTTGCTTAAACTGTCTCCATCGGTATGAAATGTTATCTCTCTGCCCGACTAAAGATATGTGAGCCGAGGGAGCAGAGATGCTCCCAGATTGTATTTATCTGGCCCTTTGAAAGGGCGTTTGAGGAATTAACTCGGCGGCTTAGGAGAACTTTAATGTTCCGATAAGTGGCTGCGTCTCCACCTGTCGTGGTGTGAAACCTGCACTGGAACATCCACAGCCTCCTTGGGAGGTGGAAAACTTCATCCCAGCCGTAAAGAAGCTGGCAGTGCTGCTGGTGCCACTTCCATCCCTCTGGAGCTGTCCCTCGGTGTGAGCCAAGGCTGCTGGGGCTGCTCTGGTCTCTCTGAGTCCACCTCCATTGCAGATTCCTCTGGAATTCCTCCCTGGTACATTCACTTTTGCTCTTTTTCTTGTCCCTCCTTCTTAGGAGGCCTCTGCAGGTGTCAGAGAGGAGGAAAGGTGGGGTCAGACCCTGTTGTGTTGGATGTGGAGGTGACTCCAGCCTGCTCCAGGAGTTTGGGATGGTTTTTTTGGGGATGATTTGGGAGCTGGAGTTGAGGGTTTTCCATGCAGTGACTCCTGGGGATGGAGGAGAAAAGGCAACCAAACCAATTGGAATGGGTGGTGGTGTAGATCATTTCCTCTGGATTTCTCCTGGGCAGAACAGGAGTCTTTGTGATCTCAAAGGTGTAAAACAGAGTTCACATTTCTCTCAAATACTGGCAGCAGGATTTGCTCTTTGCTTGCTGAGCTGAGCAGGGCAGGTGGGAGAAGCTGGACTGAAGGTTTTCCTTGCTGGAAAAGACCAGAAATTTCCAGCCTGCCGGCCCCAGGTGATTGCTGTGCTTCCAGAAAGTTCCAACTGGAGAGTGTGTGGGAGTGTAAAGATGCAATTAAACAGCAATATGCAGCAGCAAGTCCTCAGGCTGCTCAGGAAAGACTCCAAAGAACAGAGAGGGGAAAAAAATAAAAGGAAAGGGAAATTTGCTGGTAAAAGTGTTGAATGTACAAAGAATATGTCAATACAACTCTGATTTTAATGTTTGAATAATATTGAATATTATGATGAATAATACTTCGTAATAATATTCGATATTACTCAAATATTAAGTATTTGAATGTTGATTGATTTTAATATTTGAATATTGATAATATTGATTGAATATTTGAATATTGACCTATGAATAATTCCCCCCAATGTACAGCCAGTGACCTCTGAAGCGATGCTGGGGGAGCAGGGAACACCTGGACACGGGATAAATGCCAGATCAAGGATAAAAGGGAGACAGAAGCCCTGTGGGAAAAGTCTCCCGGTGCCCACGAGATGGCAGCCGGTGCCTGTGCAGCACCCAGCACGTCCCGGCTGGGCTGGGGGTAAATCCACACCTCGGCCCGAGCTGCCAGAATGGCCCAAAACTCAGCTCTGGGGCTCTTTTAGCACCAACAAAGGCAGGAGCTGCTGTGGCATCCTGGAAGTGGGAGAGGCTCAAGAGTCACGGGATGGTTTGGGTTGGGAGGGATTTTAGAGCTCACCTCCTTGTCCCCTGCCATGGCAGGGACACCTGCCACTATCCTGGGATGCTCCAAGCCCTTCCAGCCTGGATTTGGACACTGCCAGGGATGGAAAGAGATGGAGAGGACCTCCCATTGCTTTATCTTCTCTCAGATGGAGCTAATGCTCCTTCCCTCTGGCAGCCTGGCTGATGGGCTCACTCAGGAATTGTGGCCTGGGGATGGAGGTGGGAGGGGAGCCCATTCCCCTGGGAAGGCTCTGTCTGTGAGGGAATCCCTCACCAGCTGCTCCCCAGGCTGGGTGCAGGGCTCGGAGTCAGGCTCCTGATGCTTTATGGATCACTGTGACTCTTCCTTTTCTGTGTTTCCTCCCAACCCAAGCAGCTGTTGGGTTTTCTCTCCCTCCTCCCTGAAACCAATTTGAAGGTTGGAGATTTCCTGGGTGTAAGTCTGCTTTTAAGTTGAAAAGAGAGGAGTGCAGCCTTTACCTGCCAGCAAAGGGGGGGTCCAGAGCTGCCTCACCTGGCACAGGAGGGGGAGAGGGAGGTTTGCAGGGGGGGCTGTGGCTCAGAGCTCCCTGAGGATGCATTTGGGGAGCAATCCCATCTCCATGGCCCATCCCAAAAGCAGCCAGGGAGGTCCCCATCAGCACAGCAGAGGGCAGCAAGGCCCTGCTGAGCCATCCCTCCTGCTCTCCGCTCCTTGCCCCAATTGCTACAATAGCTCATGTGCTACAAACAGCCCCAATTACAGTATTGATCTCCTACACGCTGATGGCAGGTCCCTCCCCAGCTGGCCTGGTAAACAGAGCTCTCCATCAGCAGGCACTCCATGAATGTCACAGAGCAGCTTCCTCCTCATCCACAGCCCTGCAGGGAAAGGATGGAGAGGATGAACCATTTTGGGGGCAAAGGGAAGAATTTGGGCTGCCCCTTGCACATCCTCTGGGTGTTTTTTTGTGGTCCTGAAGCTGGATTTCTTCACCACAAGTACCCTAGGGAGGCTGCAATTATCAGGCTGGTGATTGTGTCCCATTTATGCTGTGATGGTGCTTTATGGGCTTCCCATTTTCCAGGGGTTACTTAAACGTGCTTCTAAGAAAAGTGAGTTCTGCTCACCAGAGAGGTGGGAGAATCACAGAATTGTTTTGTTTGGTTTAAGATGTTGAATAGAACCACTAACCCACATCCCCAAGTGCCACATCCATGTGGCTTTTAAATCCCTCCAGGAATGGGGACTCCCCACTTCCCTGGGCTGCTGTGCCAGAACTCACCAGGTCTTTGGGAGATCCTGCTCTAGTTTAGGAGGAAAATGGGATGTGATACATGGTCCAAGTTAAGGGATCCATCTTTTGGGGTTATTTTTACATTGCATCCCATACCTGAAAGCCAAATTGCTTGCTGTACCTTCATGGAATTTAATCCCCATCAATCTCATGTTTAATTTTGGTGAGGAGAAGGTTGGTTTGGTGTGTCCCAGCCTTTGTAGCTTTCGTGGCTGAGCCAAAATAATCCATCACTTGCAAAGCCCTGGCTGCAGGGTCCTTGAGGACAGGGAGCAGAAAATCCTTCCTGGAATATTTGAGGTTCAGCTGGACGTGACCAGACATGTGTGATGGATAACAGGTCACCAGTGGATGGGATCTGCATTTTTTTCTGGCTGGCAATGCAGTGTAAGGCATGGAATGCTGTACTCTGCAGAACCCAGCAGTGTGTGGGGCATATTAATTTGCCAAACCTCTGACTGGAACCCTCTGTGCTCTTGGGAGCTGGATCACAGCTCAGGAGGGTGCTGCTGTCTCTGCAAGTTCAGGACAAGGTTTTTTTGGGGTTTTTTTGCTCAATTTACCCATCTGGTCACCCTGTACTGCTGATATGGGTGAAAATTAGCAGAGTACAGTGTTTGCTTTAGAGCTGATTCCTTGTGCTGTGGGAAAGCTGCTTCCCTGCTCTGTCCCCACACAGGGGACCCTGTGCTGAAGGAGTGGAGGGTTCCAAACCCTGGTGGAGCTGCTCCTGTTGCCTTCACCATCCATCCCAGCCAAGGACAAATGTATCTGTACAGAAATGGAGCCCACAGAGGTGTTTTCACTGTCCCCAGCTAAAGTATTATGGAAGGGCCCAGGGACATCCATCTCTCCTCGAGGAGCAGAGAGGAGAGGCAGTTCCTTGGCAGTGCAGGGTGACCTGGTACCTGCTGCTGGAATCAGCCTCGTGTCCCTGGGCTGTGCAAATCCATTATCTGAATGTGCACAAGGGGATAAAGGACAAAGGGGGAAAGGGAAGGGAAGCCCTTGGTTTGGCCTCCTGGCTGTGCTTTTGCATCAGCTGTAAAAGTGACCCCAGGCTTAGCTGTGCAGTCCTGCTGGAGCATCCCTCCTCATCTGGAAAGGGCTGAATTGACTTCAGCCTGACTCCTGGTGTGTGTCTGGCTTAAATTATTCCTTAGCAGCTGTGGGGAGGGAAGAGTGTCCCAGCAGGGCTGAGATGCAGAGGGTGATGCTGTACATTAATGTCTGCTCAGTGATGAGTGCTGCTGGTGTCCCTTTGGGGTGGGAATGTGCTGGGAGTCTGCAGTGATGCCATTCCCTCCCTATCCCAGGGTTCTGAAGGCTGCCCTGGCTTTGCAGGCTGCCTGAGTAACCTGAATCCCATCAAGTCAACAGGACAGCTCTTGCACTGTGGGGGGATTTACCAGGAAGGCTGGCAAGCAAGGAGGATTTAAATCTCTATTTGTGTTCGTCCACTGCTGCAATTTACAGCCAAACTGTGAGAGTCGGACACCAAGAGAAATCTGTGGTTGCCATAACAACCAACAAACTATAATTAGTCAAAGAGTTGAGGAGAGGGGTCCAAAGAAGGGATGGAAAAGGGATCTGCTCTTTGAGGGATGCTGATAGAGATCAGAAAGCCTGGTCACGAGCGTGTTACAGGAGAACTAATCTCTCCAGAAGCTGTTCTGACTTCAGGCCCCCAGTAGAGTTGTTTGAAGTGGTATAAACTCTGGGTTTTCTGATGTTTCCACTTCTAGAGGATTAGAAACACCCCATGTGTTGAGGCTGGCGCTCTTGGTGCGTGACTGGGTTGTACTGGTGGAGCTGTGAAGGCTGATTAAAAGGGGAAAGAGTTTTTCCCTGACCTGGAGAGGTGGGGTGTGAGGAGGGGCAGAGCTTGGGGGGAACCAGGCCGGGCTGCAGGAGGGACTCCTTCAGCTTGGCAGAGAGATGAAGAGTGAGGTTTTGGCACTGCTGAGTTACCAAAATGTGTGTGATCAGTGATGGGGACTTCCTTTTACTGGTTCTTTTTACTGGGCTCAGAATCCCAGTTTAGGCTGATGTGGGATGTGTGAGAAATGGGGATTCCTCCCAAAGGCTCGTGACCTTGGCTTTCCTAAAAACCCATTTTCCCTTTTTGTTTTGCTCATCTGGACTTTGCTGTTCTTAGGGCTGAAATCTGCCAGTGAAGTTGCCTGCAGAGGTGAATTTCAGAAGAAAATCCAGTGGTCCTTTCATGGACCCTGGGACCAAAATCTTACTTTGCTTATTTGGGGTTTTTTGGTCATAGTTGCATCCTGATGTGGCACAGACCACTCTGCTGTTCCCTGTCCCAGTTCTGCATATGGAATGCTGGCAAAAAAACCTCATGGAATGTGGGGAAAGATAATTCCATTATGTCCCTGAGTAGTGCTGTTCTGGCTCCTGCCCTCTTACCCCTTCTCATGCTCATTTCTGAGGATGCTGCTCCTGTGTGCACAGGGGCAAGAGCAAAGCAGGCAGCATCCACATGGTAAAAGTCATGCTAGCATGGAAAAAAAAAATACCACAGAACACCTCAGAGACAATATAGAACAAAAAAACCAAAACAATAAAAAAAGAGCTTATAATATGTCTGGAATACAATAGAAGCAAAATCTCCTGGCAGCAAACATTCACACACTTGACTGCCAAGAAAAAAGGACTTTACAGAAGACGAGACATGAAAGGGATCCCTGCACAAAAACTAAAAGTCAGAACACAATAGTGTGTATTTCAGGCATATGAAAAGGAAGTGCGACAGTAATACTGAGGAGACAAGATACTCTAAGAGAACCAGGAGGTGAGGAGGGAACAAACTCAATCAACAGTGACATGGGAGGCCTGGAGAAGGCAGCTCTTTGAATGGATCAGAGTCCCTAAAAAAAAAAAAAAAAGGCAGCAATCCTGTTTGTTTATTTAATTTATTTTTTTTTTCCTCGGGAATTAATCTCTCTCCACTTTTCTCAGCTGGTGCAGGAACAACTGAGTGCATGAATGATAAACACATTGCTGAGACCAAAAAGAGATGAGGGGCCGTGTGCTCTGGTGGTGTGGATAAAATATTCTGTGTCCTAGGGAGGGTGCTGCTGGATTTTATCTGTGGAAGGGAACACAGAGCTGGAGATTGGGGAGGTGAGGAGTGGATCTGTTCCTTGGGACAGACTGGGAACATGTGAAAAAAAAGTGGAGCAATGAGGGACTGGGCCCAGGGCTGGGCAGGAGCTCATTCCTCCCTACCAAAAATCACAGGATCTCAAAATGGTTTGGGTTGGAAAAGACCTTAAAGCTCCTCTCATCCCACCCCTGCCATGGGCAGGGTCACCTCCACTATCCCAGGTTGTCCAAGCCCTCTCCATCCTGGCCTGGAGCACCTCCAGGGATCCAGGGCAGCCACAGCTTCTCTGAGCAGCAAAAAATCAGCTTTTCTCCCTGTCAGTAAGGATTCCCAGCAGCTCTTAGGCAGTCCCAAGGATTTGGGATGTGTGGGATCTGCAGTGGTGTCTGCAGGAGCCTTTTCAATTGCAGAAGGTGCTGGGGGTGCTGCGAGGGAGGGAGGCTGAGAGAGAAATCCCTGAGCTGCCTCCTCGCTGTCATCCCTGTGACAAGGAGGGAATTCCCAGCTGGGTGCCTTGTACATCTCTCCTCTGTCAAACCTTAGGAAGAATTTCAGCCTTAGAAGGTTTTTTTTTTGGTGTGTGTGTATATTTAACAAAGGAGATTATTTCTGTTCCACTGGAGTGACTGGGGCTGGTGCTTTGAGGGGAAGATACTATCACTGAGCTAAAACTGCAGGAGCTGCCAGGGCCTCAGCTCTACTGGTCCAATGAGTTGGTGCCAGAGCAGTACAAGAGCTGACTTTTAAAATAAATTAAATATTCAAATACAGTTGAAGGGCTTAAACCTGGAGTTTTGCTGTCCTTGAAAGGTACAAGAGCCCAGAGGCAGAGAGCAGGGCTTTCCAAGGGTTTGATAGCTCTACATGAGAACTAAATTCCTTTTTAATAGGTTGTTCTCTCTTTCCAAGATCAGAGAACTCTCCTTTCCCCTCGCTCATCCCTGGCACAGCCCTGCTGACTGCAGTTCAAGCACATACATTATTTTTAATGATGTCCTGTAACGAGAAGCCTCCTGCAATCTTCCCGTTTAGATCTGGAACCTCTAAAGGATGGCTCAGAAAATCTGAAGGGCTGAAGCACCTTGGGAAGAAATGAAAAAACCCCAGCCTGGCATTTCCATGCTATGGCTGTGCTGGTTCTGAAGCCCTGGTGCCACAGAAAGGAGGAAACAATTTGATTGTTTGTGATTTCTCCAACTGAGCATCATTTTGGGGCCCAGAGGGCAGCCAGGAAGGTTTTTGGTTTGTGCTATTTGCCCTAAACCAGGTGCTTGTCTCCATTCTTGGAGGCTGGCTGGTGTCAGGGACCAAATCCTTGGCTCAGGGCAGCCTTTTATTCCTGTTTTGATGTCACCCTGAGTTTTTTCAGCCTTCTGAGTTTACATTTTGAAATGGAGTTTTCTCACACACTTTCATGTAAATGAAGTCTTTGCTTACATTCCTCTCTCCACGAGGGACAATTGATGCACTTCTGCTTTGACCAGTGTGGATGGAGAGGTGGCAACACCATCCTCCAAGCCAGGGTCATTTATTGAAAGCTACATCAATCCCAGTTTGGAAATAAATTTCCCTTTTCCTCCTGCCTTGGAGCTGTGTGTGTCCCTGCCGTTCAGTGTGTGTCCTCATTTTACAATGAGTTAGTCTTCAGAAAAGCAAACCTGGTGCCAGTTTAGTCGAATTTAACCTGAGGGCAGAAAGGAGGGGTAGGGTAAGGATGAAAGGATCCCATTCCCAGTGTGCAGAGGTAACACCCGGAGAAGCTGTGGCTGCTCCACCCCAGGAATGTTCAAGGCCCTTTTAGGTGGGACCAGAGCAACCTGGAAGGTGGAAAGTGTGTCCTGCTCATTTTGGGGTGTGGAACTAAACTGTCTTTAAGATCCTCCCAACCCAAACCTTTCCAGGGTTCTAAATTCACCATGTCTCTCCCCAGAAGCTGACTGGGAGTTTAATCTGAATTATGCTGTGGATAAATCTGCAAGGAATGTGAGGGACTGGCAGAGCTGAGCACAGCTTGTAGGAACACAGGACCTTGCTGCTTTGCCTGGCTGTCCCCCTGTTTACCTGTCCTAATGCTTTTTTTATGGGGTTGCCATAAAAGAAAACACTCATTAGTGTTGATTTTCATTAATGTTGATGCACCAAAAGCTTAATCAATCTTCTGTGACCAGCAACCCCCCATTCCCAAGGGGGAACAAAGCTGTTGAACAAATTAGCCTTACAGATTGGAGGCAGAGCTTGCAGATGCGACAGCCTGGGTACCAAAGCATGGGAATTCCTGCAAAATGCCAAAGAAAAATGGCATTTTTCAGAGGCCTTTTCCCCTTTTCTTTTTTTTTTAATTTTTTTTTCAATTTACACCTAAACCATGCTGGCAAGGCAGCTCAGCCCTCCCTTGTCTCACCATCCCTGGTAGGAGCTGTGTTGGAATGAGGAGCAAAGTTGTTCATGGAGCAGGATGAAACGAGGTTGTTCCCTGGTGGTGGCCGTGAAATCCCTCCCCTCTTGCTGCTGTGGTTCCTTGTCCTTGATGAATTCAGAGCGTTTCCACCTCCCGGGGTGTTGAGAGGGTGTGAGCACATCGGTTGAACGGGGTGGGTTTTGCAGTGTGAGGTTGTTAAAAAAGAGCCGGCATCAAAGCGTGTCCTTCATCTCTGCAGGACCAAAGTGTCGCAGCACCCTTGCTGGGAGAGGAGTGTAAATATTCCAGTGTTTTCCGTAAATAGGAGAGGGAATATCCTCAGGCTGAGCCAGGGCGGGGGAGAGAAGCTCTGCAGCATCCCTGCTGGCAGGGAGTGCGGGGAGCTGAGGGGATGCTCCCTCCAGCTCCCAAAAACTTGGTCCCACCAAACTGTGACACCAAACTGTCCCATCAGACTTGTCCCACCAAACTTGTCCCCCAAAACTGTCACATTGAACTTGTCACAACCAAACTTGTCACAACTTTGTCCCACCAAACTTGTCCCCCAAAACTGTCACATTGAACTTGGTACAACCAAACTTGTCACAACTTTGTCCCACCAAACTTGTCCCCCAAAACTGTCACATTGAACTTGTCACAACCAAACTTGTCACAACTTTGTCCCACCAAACTTGTCCCACCAAACTTGTCACAACTTTGCCGTACAAAACTTGCCACACCAAATTGTCACACCAAACTTGTCACAACTTTGCCACATCAAACTGTCCCCCCAAACTTGTCACCCCGAACCTGTCGCAGCTTTGCCACCCCAACCTGCTGCTGTTCAGAGGGGCTCCCACCCGCTCCCCACTCTCCTTGTGGTTTGCATCCCCAGCCCGGCTGTGCCCGGCCATCAGGTTGGAAATGACTTTGCTTCTCCCAGACTTTGCTTCTCCCTCCCAGACCGGCCGTGAATGGCTGGGCTGGAGGTGAAAGGGCCCCGTTCCCATTACCGATCCAATTTCCTGCACTTTTACCGGGCAGATAGGAACTGCCGGAGCGGAACAGCCTGATGGGCCATCGAGCCCGGAGTCTCCTCTCTGACAGCAGCTTGTGTTTGGCGTGTAATTAAAAGCCTTTGTGCTATTTGACTTGTAATTTAATATCGCGCTGCCACATCCATATCTCATTCAGGAAAGAATGAGCGCTGACATTTGCAAAGGCAGAGACGAGCCCTGCCCGGCTCTGAGCATCGCTCGGCGGGCTCGGCCGGGCGCTCTGTGCCCCGGGCTCGTGTTACCTGGAATGTTCAGCACAGAGCTAGGGATGCTTCCCTCTGGCACGGGGGAAAAAGCTGGGAAAAGCAGCTTTTGCAGGGAGCAGCTTTGTGGCTGCCGGTGGGGGAGTTGCGCTGTGATTTATTGGGCTCTGCCGCGAACGCCGAGATTAAGGAAAGCGCCTTTAATGGTCCTTAAAAGCTGGGTTTGGGATGAGATGAACCCGGTTGATTACACCCTGCCTGCCTCAGCCTGGCCTTCCCCGAGCCCCCCAGCGCTTGGAGCAGATAAGGAGAGGGCACAGCCCTGTCCATCAGCACTGCCAGGGGGGATGCAGGAGCAGGAGAGCTCCGTGCCACGCTCAGAGGCTTTGCTGGCAGCCTTGTGCCTTTCCCTGCTCCCTGTTCCCACCACAGGGGCTGGGCTGCTCTGCTCTTCCTCTGTTTGCTGCTCCCTGTCCATGCTCATCCCTTTGGATGGGGATTTCCCTGTAATTTGTTCTGCTGATGCCTGTGGGCCTCCAGGGAGGGTCTGTCCAGAGCAGGAGTTGCATGTCTGGAACCAAGGGACCCTTGAGTCTGGATTGCTTGTTTAATGGACAGCTGGAGGCCAGCCCTGCTGGGCAGGAATTGGGGGTGCTGGTGATGAAAGGCTGGATGAGGCCATGGGATGGGCCCTGGCAGCGTTTCCAGAAATCCAACAGTGCCCTGGGCTGAGCCCCCAGCATGGGCAGCAGGGGAGGGGGGGATTCTGCCCCTCTGCCCCCTCAGGTGAGACCCCACCTGCAGAGCTGCCAACAGCTCGGGGGGCCCAGCACAGGAAGGACCTGGAGCTGCTGGAGCCAGCCCAGAGGAGGCACCAGGGATGCTCCAAGAGCCAGAACCCCTCTGCTCTGGAGCCAGGCTGGGAGAGCTGGGGGTGCTCACTTGGAGAGGAAAAGGCTCCAGGGAGAGCTCAGAGCCCCTGGCAGGGCCTAAAGGGGCTCCAGGAGAGCTGGAGAGGGACTGGGGACAAGGGATGGAGGGACAGGACACAGGGAATGGCTCCCAGTGCCAGAGGGCAGGGCTGGATGGGAGATTGGGCAGGAATTGTTCCCTGTGAGGGTGGGCAGGCCCTGGCACAGGGTGCCCAGAGCAGCTGTGGCTGCCCCTGGATCCCTGGCAGTGCCCAAGGCCAGGCTGGATGGGGTTGGAGCACCCTGGGATAGGGAAGGGACAGGGGGTTGGAAAGAGATGAGCTTTAAGGTCCCTTCCCAACCCAAAGCAGTCTGGGATTCTGAGCTGAGACAAGCTGGGCTCAGGCTGAATGTGAAGCCTTGCAGGTTGGAATCACTCTGCTGGTGATGGGAAGCAGAACAAAGTTTTGAACCCTGTGTTTGTTGGGAAGGAGGAGGTGCTGAGCACCTTTTGTTGGCTGTTTTGTGAGGAGAAATCTCACCTCAGCAGGGTTGCTCAGTGAGGTTTTGCACTGGCACCAGGGCTTGCCAAACCCCTCTCCATGGGCGGGCTCTACTTAAGACTGATTAATTTACCCACCTGAGTGCTTCTCCTTCTAATTGACTGAGCCTACAACAAAGCAACCCTGGGCTGATCAATAGAGAAATAATTTGGCAAATTGTGGCCATAAATCATTCCTGATCGACGTGTTAATGAATAAACCAAACTAAATCAATTTTCTTTATTAAAACACATTTCTTTCATCCAGTATTACTTTAGGCAGGTGATGTGAGGAGGGTGATGGGGGTGGTTTGCCCACCACAGGCTGCTTGTGCTGAGATGTGATCAGGGAATTTCTGGTCTGGGATCCCAAATAGGCAAGTGCAGTGAGGAGCATCTTCTGGGAAGTTGCCTGTGCAGCCAGGCAGGTGTTGGGGTGTTAATTAACCTCATTATTGCAATGTTTCTGTCTGCAAAGGGGAGATAAAGGGGCTAGGTGGCTGTCTTGGTGTCTTGTCACTGCTGTTGTCACCCACTGCTCACACTCCTGGGGTGATCTTCCACCTCTGACACTTTTGATCTTCCAGCTCTGATATTTTGGGTGGTTGTCACCCTGCTCCCTTTCCCTCTGGGAGATCTCCCTCCTTGCTCTGTGGGTTTTGTTGCTGCCAGAGCTGAAATTGATGCCTTTCCCTGTCCTCAGACCTTTCTGAAGACAGGGAAATCACCCTTTACTGGAAATCACTGTTTACTGGTGATTTTTCCTCCTGGTTCCAGACACGCAGGGTGCTCTGATCTGTGTGTGAACATCCCAACTGCTCCTCTATGCTAAAAAGCAATTTGCTATTCCCTCACCAAGAGGAGCAGGGCTGCTTTGTGCCCTGATTTACAGCCCCCCTGGCCAGGAGAAGATCTGCTCAGGGTCATTTGCCTCTTGCTGTGTGTGATAAGCACCTTGGAGAGCCCTGTGGGTGCCCCAAGTGCCTGCCCAGGGACCCCCATCTCCACGCTGATTTTTGAATAGTGCAAATGAACAGATAACAGTGCAGCAATAAAAAGGGGGGGATAAATAACCTGGTACTTTGCACATGGAGCTGCACACATAGCTGAGTGAAATGTGACACAGATGCACTCGGAGAAGGTCAAGTTTTTAAATCTAAACTGGAGTTAAGTAAAATATTGGCTAACTAACTGGATTCCAAAGCTCATAAAATGTTGATAGTGCTGAATGTCAGCTGGAATATATCTCCTCATCTTTTAGACACAGAGCTGGTGCTTTCCTTGATCTTCCTTTCCTGGGGAAATGTTCCTCTGGAGCAGAAGGGAGCCTGTCAAGTGGCTTGTTTTCCTGTGTGTTGGCAGGGCAGAGCTGGAGAGGTTGCTGGGGTTAAGAGCAGCAGAGAAAGCTGAGCTGGAAGCAGCGCCTCAAGTCGCCGTGCTTTGATTTCCTAAGCTGAGCAGCAGGCTGGAATGGCTGTGGAGGATGCTTGGGAGAGGAGCCCAGGGCTCAGAGCCTGCCTGGGCATTTCCTGCTGCTGTCAGTGAAACAGGGAGGGTTTGGTGTCTGCAGTGTCTGCTCAGCTTGGGCCCTGTGTGCTGCAGGGCAGGACAGGGCCATGGAGTGCGGGGCTTGGGGTTTGTCAGGCAGGGGCTCACTGTGAGGATGGATTTGTTGTTCCATGTGAGATTTCCCACTGGATCTGTCACAGCTTAATCCCAGAATGGTTTGGGTTAGGAAGGACATTAAAACCTATCTTGTCCTACCCCATGCCATGGCAGGGACACCCTCCACTGTCCCAGGCTGCTCCAAGCCCTGTCCAGCCTGGCTTTGGACACTCCCAGGGATCCAGGGGCAGCCACAGCTGCTCTGGGCACCCTGTGCCAGGGCCTGCCCACCCTCCCAGGGAACAATTCCTGCCCAGTCTCCCATCCATCCCTGCCCTCTGGCAGTGGGAGCCATTCCCTGTGTCCTGTCCCTCCAGCCCTTGTCCCCAGTTCCTCTCCAGCTCTCCTGGAGCCCCTTTAGGTATGGGGAAGGTGCTATAAAATAATTAATAAACTCAAGGGTTTAGCTGGAGGAAGGAACAGCTTGTACTGCCCCTTTCCCACCCTGGCACTGCCCAGAAGCTCCCAGGGCAGGGCAGGAGGGCACTCAGGGCTGCAAACCTCAAACCACAGAGCCCACAAAGCTTCAGGCTGGGCCCTGAACCCAGAGCTCCTGCAGCACAGCAAACAACAGTGCCACCACAAAGGGCTGTTGGGAGGACAAGTCAGTTAATGTTCCAGCCACCCTTTGAAACAGGGAGGCTTTTGAAGTGGGGATTTGGTTCTTTGCTTTCCTTTCTTCTTTGTTCCCGTCAGCGCTGGGCTTGGCGCTGTGCTGGTATCAGGGTTTGATGGCCTCCTGCTCCCGGGGAGAATTACCTTCCCTCTCCATGGCTCCACTTCAAGGCAGCCTTGTTCAATTGGTATTCTCTGTATGGCATTCTGCTCTTGTACATAGTGCATTTTTATTCAAATAATGGTATTGATCGTGAGGAAAAAGTAACGGGGAAAATAAATGGAAACAAACACAGAAGATTTGTACTGAACTTCTTCAAGGTCTGGCCCTGAAAGTCAAGGAAGTGTCTTTGTCCTCTGTAGAGTGATGCAGCTCCTACCTCCTCTGGTAGCCTGGAGGTGGGAGATGATTATGCCAGTGGGAGGGGTTTAAATATGCAAATAGTTCTTCCCTGGGAGGGGAGGTGCAGCCCTGGCACAGGCTGCCCAGAGAAGCTGTGACTGCCCCATCCCTGGAAGCATCCAAGGCCAGGCTGAACAGGGCTTGGAGCACCCTGGGATAGTGGGAGGTGGGATAGGGATGATCTTTAAGGTCCTTTCCAGCCCAAACCACCCTGGGATTCTGTTGTTGGGCTGGCACCTGCTTGTAGATACTGATCACAAGCACTCCTGTGGAGAAACTGGTAAATGTGCCTGGAAAATTGTATATTGCTCCAGCTCAGCTCATGGAAAGGCTGTGGAAGGCTGCATTACTCCCTCTTCCCTAGAAAGGACATTTCACTGCTATTTCTTCCTCCTTTGAGAGTTTTGTGGTGGGGACAGAATCTTCTTTTCATTAGAGATATTTTCAGGCTTTGTGATTGATATGAAGGCAGAGGGCATTGCCTAATGCTATTAGAAGGACTTTGATTTTCAACTTGATTGTGGTTTTGATCTCTTATTGTTTTGGTTTTATTTTAAGCTGGCCTGACAGAGGGAGAGTGTTTAATATGAGTTGCTTAAGCAGCTCTGTATCCTCACACCCAAAGGACTGGAATTCCTTTCTCCTTCTGCACTCCAGCCTGTTCCCCACCATTGGGAACTGTCCTCTCCCAGATCAGATGTGGCCTTCAGGTGGTCCAGGTGGGCATTTTACCTGGAGTGGCTCCTGCAGGGATTTGGGAGTGATAGAGTGTGCTGTGGGAGCTGGCTGGTTCCAGCTGACAAGATAATGAACTACTAAATAAAGCATGGGAGAAAGGGAAATCCGTGATAAATCCACCTCTCATGTGCTGCAGAGGAGACGGATAAACTCCCTCTCCTCTCCTGACAGAGGGATTTGTCTCTCCTGTGGCTGTTGCTGGAGATGTGGTGAGGATGCCACTCCATCCTCTGCCACTGGTGGACAGACAGACAGACAGGGGTGATGCATGGCTGGGGACATGTCCCCATGCCCCTTTGCAGGGCTGTGTCTGTAAATGCTGGAAAGTGACTGCTCACCAGTAAGGATTCATTCTGGGCCTTTGGGTCTTGTCCCTCTCCTCTGGAACAAGGGACAAGACCCTTTTGTCCCAACTCACCACCACAAACTGCAACTCCAACCCCAATTCCCAAACCCAGAGCCTGCTTCCTGCTCCTTCCCCCGCTCCCTTTGTGGGGATGTGATGTATCCTGAAATCCTCTCTGAAATCAGTGCTGGGCTGGGTTGGAGCAGCGCTGGAGGGGGAGAGCTGGGGGCTTTGAGGTGCAGATTATTCCACTCTGGCAGGGCATTAATGGAGAGGCAGGAAGGAGTTGAGGTGTGCCAGAAAAGCACTTTAGAGTGTGGGTCACGGGCTGGAGGTGACAGGTCAGCCTTGGGATGTGTCACTGGAGCCCAGCAGTGCCATTAGGGATGTTCTCCAGAGCGTGACAGAGCCGGGCTGGGGTCAGGCTGGCTCTCAGAGTTGCCCAGCAGCTCGGAAGAAAGAAGTTGGCTCCTTCTTTCCCAGTGCACTCCCTCTCCCAACTCTTTTTCCAGTGTTTGATTAATAAATCATGCAGTTTGCCCGAGTCTCCCTGTGTCCCCACCCAAATACAAACATTCCCCGTCACCACCACCTCGCGACTGGCAAAGCTGCTCCCTCTGACAATCAATTACCCTCCGGAGATGAAATTATTGTTTAATGGCTTTTGGAACAGGCTCCTGCACTGACATTCATCACAATCAATAATGCATCAGCGGGGACAAAAGAAATTACCTGCCTCCTGCTAAGTGAAAGAGTCCATTTGTATTCCGGGCGGCCCCTTCACGCCCACTGAGCCGGGAACCGCGGGTGGATCGTGCTGGCGGCTCCGAGGGCAGCTGGCTCCTCCTCAGCTCACCAAAACCTGGCTGCAACTTCATCCTGGGGGCTGCTTCCAGCAGGGATGGGTGGGATTGGGGCACGGAGGTTGCCCAGGGATGGGGTTTGCAGGGTGAGGTTAAGGGTCAGGTGTAAATGCAGCTGGGATGGGAATCTGCTGTGTTGTGGGGTGTTGTCCTGGTTTTGAAAGGACAGGTATCTGCCAGCAGAAGCTGGAAGTTCCCTTTGAATAGGGAATGTAAACCCCTCCCTCAAATTATTATAATTTTGCAATTAGGGGCTCTCGGGCAAAGTTTTGGGAATAGGAATAACAGTGCTTTAATGGGAATGGGGAATATACAAATGTAGTAGTACAGAAAATAAAATAAAATAAACATGCAAGTAAAACGAAGAACCCAGAAAACCCTGAGGGGGTCAGGGTGTTAGAAGCAGTCCAGATGAATCCTTCTGGAGTAACAGATGCAGTTCTGTGGAGTAGAGATGGTCCTGTAGAAAGTCCAGTGGTGATGAGATGGGTCCAGTCTTCCTCTGGGAATCCAGTGGAAAAAGGAAGGGTGCTGCTGTTCTCAGGTCTCCCCTTTTTATCTGGGTAGGGATGCTTGGGTCCCTCCCAGCTGGGTGGAGCATCTCCCAATGGGTGATGTCATGTCTCATGTCATTGGTGAGCATTAATGGCCCATTATCAGAAAATATCAGCTCCAAAACTCGTGCTTGTTTTGGTTAAGTACCTATTGTTTTGGTGAAGTACCCAGCAATTACCTACCTAGCAACTTTAAAAAATTCAACTAACACAAAAGATACAATACCCAACCTCCAACAGGTGTATATATGGAAATGGAGCAAAGCTGTGTTGTGGGGTGTGTGTATGGAAGTGGAGCAAAGCCTAGGTCCCAATAACCCTCTCAGGTGAGAAAGGCTGCTTGGAAGCTCAGGTGAGGCTGCAGGGCTCACACAGCCACACACCCACCTGGCTGGCTCAGCAAAGAGAGCAGGGAGGCTCTGGCAGCCCAGATCAGTTCCAGCCAGGTTTACTGCAGATGCTGAAATCTCCAGCACAAGATGCTGACCCCAGCCCTGTTTTGGGGTTAGGTACAGGTTTCAGCAGCTGATGACCTTGGGGCACAGGGGCAGAGGAAAGGGCAGGTAAGGTCAGTGACCTGTAGGTGAGAGGGTTGGTCACCAGGGACAGAGACACAAATGAAGGAAGGCACCACGGGGCCATGGCATTAGGGAGGGGGAACCTGGGCAAACCATTGTGTACAAAGCCCCACTGGGAGGAGTTTTGCTCTTGAGGCTGGGCAGGTGACTACAGTCTGTCATGCCAAGGCCAAGGTACAGGTGTTATGTCAAGGGGCTGCAGGGATTCCAGAGGAATCCTGGCTGCTGGAGGCCACCAGGAGTGTGGAATTAATGTGTTGAGGCTGGGAGGGCAGCTGGGATCATGGTGAGGACCTAGGGATGAGGCAGGTATCCCTGGGCAGCGATGTTATCCCTTGCAGGGATCCCTGCTCTCCCTGGCTGTGTTTAGTGCCCATCTCCAGCACCAGGGGAAGCTGCTTTGGGCTTTACCCACACCCAGAGGGCAGACCCTGCTCTGAGGGCTGGCTCTGGTCCATGCAGCTCTCTCTGGCTGGGTGTGACAGCAGCGTGTCCCTGGGAAGGGACCGGCGGGATGGATGCAGGCAGGTGTGAGCAGTGCATCCCTCAGGGTCTCTGCAGCACTGCTGCCCAATTATTCCAGGCAGGATCCTGGGTCTTGAGACAGAGATTTAAAAATTCTGGCTGATATCTTGGAGTAAAACTCAAGAAAATGGTGTTTTAGGAGCTGCAGTGTTAGGGAGCAGGGCTGTGTCCCAGCAATCCCAAAGAAAGCAGTTGCTGCAGCAAGCTGGGTGTCTGCAGGGAAGGATTTGTGTTTTCTGCCTTTAAATAATCAGCTAAGAAGCCCAAATATTCACTAGGCAGAGGATGATCCTGGTGCTGCTTCCTTTAAGGTGACTTTTAAGGTATCAGTCTCCCAGAGGATGCCATGGCTGTGCCTGGGAGGATCTCAAGGTGATTAGGCAGCATTATTTTATTTTAAACATCCATCCCAATTAGTGATGAACTGAGGAGCCTCATCAGCTCAGTGCCTGAGCACCTCTCGCCTTAGAGCCCTGTTGTTTTCCCACCTCAGCTGCTGCTTTCTCCTCAGTGCAGTTGTGGGAGTCAGGATTGAGGTGGTGATGGATCAGCTGGGATCAAGTGCTCTGAGCAGGCAGGTCCTTGTTTCTGCAGGGCTCTGAGCAAGGTGAGTCCCTGCTGTAGAACTCTGAGAGGCAGGAAAAACCCAAATTCCCTGCTTTGTTCCTTTACTGCTTGAAAAATAACATCTTCAGTAGGGAACCTGTTTGCACAAAGACTTTGGGAATTTGGCAGCCCCTGGGGCTTCCCAGGACATAATTGGCTCCTGCTGGGATATAGTGTTTGACCCAAAGTCCCCAAGGTCAGGATTTTCCCAGTCTGGCTCATCCTGGGGCTCATTCCTGCTGTGTTTGTTGCCTTTGGCAGCAGAGGCAGGAGCCCTGAGGAGCCTGGTGTGCAGCCCTGGGGCTCCTGAGTGCCCACAGCCCTGCCAGGGGGGCTGGCACAGCAGCCTGGGCTGAGAAGGAGCCTGTCTGCACTGGGGGTGCTCAGCCTGCAGGAGAGAGCCCTGCCAGGGCCTCCAGGAGAGCTGGAGAGGGACTGGGGGCAAGGGATGGAGGGACAGGACACAGGGAATGGCTCCCAGTGCCAGAGGGCAGGGCTGGGTGGGAGATTGGGCAGGAATTGTTCCCTGTGAGGGTGGGCAGGCCCTGGCACAGGGTGCCCAGAGCAGCTGTGGCTGCCCCTGGATCCCTGGCAGTGCCCAAGGCCAGGTCCTGTGGCCAGAGTGGAAAACAAGCACTTGGAAAGGGAGGGAAAGCCTCTCTGCTCCCTGTGCAATAGGCAGGGAAACTCCTTTTCTCCCCACAGGTCAAATTGAAACCTGACCAGGGAGAGGAAATCCCTGGGTTTCCCTGCATGGTTGTGTTTTATATGGATACAAAACTGTCAGCTGAGCCTGCAGACAGCACCAGCAACTCCTCCTGAACCTCACCTGCCTGGTGCTCATTCCTTCAACCTGCAGCTCCTGCAGACTTGTCCCAAACCTCCCACATCCCTTGAGCTTCTCATCCTTGAGAAGGCTCAGCCTGGGGCAGGGGAGGCTCAGAGGGGATCTCCTCCCTCTCTACAGCTCCCAGCAAGAGGCTGGGATCCAGGGGGGATCAGGCTTTGCTCCCAGGGAACAGTGACAGGGTGAAAGAAAATGGCCTCAAGTTGCACCAGGGGTGGTTCAGCTTGGATTTTGGGAAAATTTCTTCATGGAAAGGGTTGTTAAACACTGGGAAAGGCTGCCCAGGGCAGCAGTGGAGTCCCCATTCCCAGAGGGATTTAAAAGCCACGTGGATGTGGACGTGGGTGCACGTTTTGGTGATGGGCTTGGCAGTGCTGGGGGAATGTTGGACCCAATTTTACAGACTTTTGATGATCCTCTGGTGCTCCCCCTGTGTAAAACACTGCACCTCTGTCCTGCCTTCACCCAGGCTGAGGCTCCTGCAGCTCCCCAGAGTTTTCCCAAAGTCCCATTGATCCCCTGGGTGATGAAGCTGTTGAATCAGCTCTGCCCTATTTGTTGTGTCGAGCTGTCATTTTTCTCCCAAGATCTTAAAAAGGATTTTGAGCTGTCAGCTCCATCCTGCATCTTTGCTCCTAATAATCAATATTGATTTTCCTGTAATACCTTCCATCTAGATGCCATGCCTTATTTGCTGTAAGATTAGAATCTCGATGAGCTTATAAAATAAGAGCACAGATTTTTCCTCATGTCTCTGCACGTGTGCATATGCAGAAAATACCCTGGGAAGATGATTATCTGCTGGGGGAAAAAAAAAATAAAATAAATGGAGTCATGCTCTGCAGCTGCAAAAAATATCCATTTTGGTCACTTTGCTCTGCATTAATATGTGGAGAGAAATCCCCTGCATTGGGATGCTGCTGTCATTCCTGGATTTTTTGTACATTTTATCCTGTCCAGGTAAGATTTTGGCTGCTGGATTTCAAACTGAGCTTTGTAAAGGCTTTTTAAACAGATTTTCCCTCCGTGGAAGGGCTGAGTTTCCCAATTATCATCCCTGACATTAATTCCTGCTGCAAGTTTGTGTCTCCAAGTGTTGTTTTTTGGTTTTTTTGTTGTTTTTTGGTGTTTTTTTTTCCCGATGGGAAGTGGTCTGTTGTTGTTGGAAACCATGAAACTGGTTTTACTGGTTGTCTTTAATCCCCTTGGGGCTGGCCAAGAATCCAATTGTTCTGCTGAACAAGGAACACAAGACATAAACTTTACCCTAAAAATGTGGCTGATATTTCCTGCATGGCATCACCTGCCTAAGCAATAAATGACATTCCTGCACTGGGTGTGTTTTTTTTTTTCCCAGGAATCTTCTTTATTAGTGTTTTGGGTCAGAGTATTGTAGGATTTAACTGGACACGAGCTCCTGTTCCCTAAGCAAGAAAAGATTTTCTATAAGGAGTCTCAGCAGAGATAACATGAAAACAAAAGGTGATTGAATGTGACTGAAAACTGGCCTAAGAAATATAGGGTTTTACCAAAACTGTTGGGAGCAAAAGTCGATTTTCCCATTTTTGACACAGGCCTGCCAGATAAGATGCTTCAAATCGGCTTATTGAATTATAAACCACCGACATTCTGGAGCAGAACGCTTTGCTTTGAAGTGAAATGCTGAGATTTTTCATTCTGACATTTCCCAATTGATGTTTTTGGGAACTTTCTGCACACCTGGTAAAAGTGAGATTGTGGGGTGGGGGGGAAGAGTTCAAGGCATTAAAATAGTGAATTGCTGAAGGGGTAAAAAAAACCACCTTTTTGTAGATAATTCTCATTAAAACCAATGTGTTCAATTTCTGCTTCATCTATTCATATTTATGATCCCAAATACCCGTTACCTTGTTTTTTGGGGGGATTATTTGTACTTAGTGTGGCAAAGATCCCTTTGTGCTTTGCATGTCTGACCCATTGGAGAGGGATTTCTTCAATCTGATGCTTTTTGTTCCATTCCACTCCAAACTTCAGGATTATTGAAATGAGCTCCCAAGGAGGGGAGGTTTCTTGAGATGGTTCCAATATTTATTTTTTTTCAGCTAGTATAAATAAATATTGTCTCCTTCTGGGCTTGCTGAGATGAGGATTTCCAGGAGAGAGCTTGATATATTTATTTTTGATTCCACACAATTCAGTTTGGATAATAAAATTGTTGTTCTTGCTGGAAATGGCTGCTGCAGTTGAGACAGGGACATCTTCCACTGGACCAGCTTGCTCCAAGCCCTTTCCAACCTGGCTTTTTTTGGGATTTTGCCCACATTGCCTCTGCTATGAACTCCTGGCTATGGGATGGGATTTATCTCCCCCTTTGTGCACCAGGGATGCTTTTCCCAGCATCCTAAAGAGGGGAATGTGCAGGGAGAGAAAGCTGGAGGGTTGTAATATGCACCAAAAACGTGCCTTATAAAATAAATATAAAAGAATAAATAAAGCTAAGGAGGGCAGGAAAACGAAACATCAAAAGAAGTGAAACGGCAGCAAAAGACAAAGTGAAGCCCTGCTCCTTAAGCACCTTTTGTGGCTCTCCCTGCACATCCCCTTGGATTTCCTCTGGGTTTGGGGCTGCAGGAGGGGGCAGAAAGCTGTGGCTGAGCAAAGCTGAGCCAAGGATGCTTCATATGGTAATAACCCCTCCTGAGAGCCCTCACATGAAAGCCCTGCCCCTGGCACTGCTGATTAGACTGCTCTAATTGTCTCCCATGCCTGGAATACTGGAGCAGGGAGAAACCCAGATGCTGTTTGCTGAGCTGGCCGAGCCAGGCAAAGCTCCTAAAATAAACCCCTGCTGCATTTGGGAGGGGAGAGCTGGGTACTGAGAGCTACAGGTGCTTCCCACTGGAGTGGATGATGGGCTGAGCACAGCCCCGGGCTGGGAGGGATGCTGAGGATCCTCCCAGCCTGTGGGGAAACGATTTCTGCTCGGGTTAGTTTTGGGAAAAGCCTCAGCTTTAGCTGTATGTGCTCAATAAAGCTTTTAGTTCAATAGCTCTTAATGCTGAGCCTCACTGTATTAACTCAGGACTTCCCTGGGATCGGGGCATAAACATACAGGAGCTCTTCCTGCAAGGAGAATCGTGGATACTGCATCAATATGTGATAAAATGTGGGAGATACCTTATCTTCTTCTGTGTGTTATCTGCTGAAGCTGCCTCTTTGCTCCAGCTTGTGTCTGGAACCTTTCACAGTCCCCCCAAAAAACCAGCATCATCCCAGAATGGTTTGTGTTGGACCTTAAAGTTCTCCCTCCACCCCTTCCACTATCCCAGGGTGCTCCAAGCCCCATCCTGAGGTTTCCTCACTGCCAGGGTCTGTTTGCAGCACTCAGCTCCCCACAACAAATATTTCAGCCAAGTGTTGCTCTCACGTCGCGTGCATTTGCAAAGGAGCAATTTATCAGAGTGATTTTTATTCTCATTAAGGCAAATTAAGCCCACAAAGCTGGCAATGGATGGGGAGAGAGGTGGAGGAAAAAAAAAAAAGATTGGTGCTCATGAAATATTTATTAAAAACAGCCATTGTAATAAATATTTGAAACCTGGTTATTAATGTTAAATCATATCAACGTGGAGAGCGTGTCTCACATGGTCTGTGCTGCTAATTGGGTGCAGGGGTTGGCACACCCCTGCTGCCATGGGGTCAGCTGGCACCAGGACCAGAGGAAAAGCCTAAAACACAGGAGCTGATGGAAATAAAGTGGAAGAGGAGCAAGTGCAAGGGCTTGCCATGACGTGCCCTTGGCGTGCCCTGTTTGTGACCTGAATGCCTCTGCCTAAAAGCTGATGATTATTTTCCAATATGGGATGAGCACCCTGTCAGTGGGGCACGGGGATGATCCCCAGGAGCAGGGAAACAGGAGCTCCTGCCAGGAGCCACGGGCTGCAGAGCAAGGAAGTAAATCTTTAAGCTGGGATAATAGCACAGGCAGCAAAATCAATATTGATTATTAGAAGAAGGGGGCAAGAGGGTGTAAAATTCACTGTGAGGCGGAGGGGAGGTTTTTCTGGAGAGCAGCTGGGTGAGGGAAGGCTTTTCCTGGGGCAGGCAGGGCTTGGTCCTCACTGGGATCTGTAAAGGATGGAAGTGAGGAGGAGGAGGGGCTGTGTTTGATCCAGGTCACAGTGGGTTTGGGATATCCCCACTCCCCCAGTGGGATGTGGCAGTGTTAAACCCTTGGAGGGAGACAGGAATCAGGGGAGGATTTTCACAGGGAAGTCTCAAACATTTGGCTGTTTTTTCTTGGCTTGTCTGGGAAAAATTGATTGAAAATTGAAAAAAAAATCTCCATTATTAATGGAAGCAGTCTTTGGTTCACCTGACCTTTTGTTTGAAGCATTGCTTTTGCCTTTTCCAACAAATGGAAAGGATAAAAGCTTGAAAGGGAAACAAAACACTTGGAAAAATCCCAAACCTGATTCTCCTCTTCTCTCAATGGATGTGAATGTGCTGCCTCAACGGGGTGGGGTAGGGATAAAGGCAAAGCCACTCCTCCCTTATTGTAAGATTTTTGGCGAATGAAACTCCGTGCCTCAGTTTCCCTGCCTTGAAGGTGGTTATTGAACTCATAACCATTCCCAGGCTGGTGGTAATTATTCCATGTGTAATTATTCAGGGAGCACAGAGCAGGCAGAGCAGCAGGATGGGCACTGGAGCTGCAGGGATGAAGCTCCTGGTGCACATCAGCTGTGTCCTCCTCATCCCATCTTTGGGGAGGGCAAATCCCACCGATGGATGGGAGGTGTGACCTGGGCTGTCTCTGCTCCATCCAGCCCCTTTTCCAACACACATTTAGGGATGCCAACCCTCCAGTCTGAGCAGCAGCCGCGTTTTATAAAAATATTGGAAGCGAGCAAATAAATAAATGGTAATTTAGTCGTGGACCCAACCCAGGCTCGCATAAAAGCTGGTGCAGAGCAGATTTACAGCGCCGTGCTGAGATGCTTTTATGTGAAACAGAGCTTCAGAGGGGAAGCCATCTATCAGGCAAGGAGCCCGAGTGAATGAGATTTAAAAGGCAGCTTCCTTTTGTTCCCTAATAGTTTTGAACAATTCGGTGTGAAAGTGGAGGAGGTGGGAAAGGGGGGAAATCGGGAGGTGTTTGGAATGACATTCATAATGGCAACACCGTGCACCTATTTTGGTAATAGGCTTTAAACTTCTAAGAAGGTGAATCCTCTTATTTTCCAGCGTTTATTTTTCTCCTTCGCTGTAAATTTATCAGTCGGGGTCGAGTCTGTGCAAGCTGTGAGGAGCCTGATGGGAAACGAGAGCCCTGGGTGCTCGTTAGTGCAGGGAACCTGTAATTCCCAGGTTTCAAACACTCCCGGGTCAGTCTGAGTTTGCTTTTTAAACTGAGTCATCGCTGCCTGGTGGGCACCTCTGCTCCTCGGCATCCCTGGAATCCCTGCTCTCCTGCTCCCTGGAATCCCTGTTCCCTGGAATTCCTGCTCTCCTTCTCCCTGGAGTCCCCTGCTCCCCTGTTCCCTGGAATCCCTACTCTCCTTCTCCCCAGAATCCCTGCTCCCCTGTTCCCTGCAATCCCTGCTTTCCTTCTTCCTGGAATCCCTGCTCTCCTTCTTCCCAGAGTCCCTGCTCCCCTGTTCCCTGGAATCCCTCCTCTCTTACTCCCTGGAATCCCTGTTCCTTGGAATGCCTGCTGTCCTTCTTGGAACCCCTGCTGTCCTGTTCCTTGGAATTCCTGCTCTCCTGTTCCCTGGAATTCCTGTTCCTTGGAACCCCTCCTCTCCTGTTCCCTGGCATCCCTGTTCCCTGGAATCTCTGCTCTCTCCTCCCTGTCCCTGGCAGGGGTGTCTGGCACACCAGGGCTGGGCTCAGCATCCCCCCAGCCCCTACAACCACCAGTAAATCTCTTGTCTTTAACCTGGGAATTAAAGTTCCCTCATTTCAATACACACCAATCCACCCCAGCTGTTTCACTGCCTCACTTTTGTCCTGGGGTTTGGGCAATGCTTGTCCCCCCTTCCTGAAGCCACCATTTCCCCTTTCCACACATCCAAAAGGGATTTCCAATGCCATTTGCGGTTGCTGTGGGCTTTTTCCTCCCAAGAAGTGCAGGCCAGCAATTCCAGCCTGCCAAAGAGAGGGGGAAAAAAAAATCCTCAGCTTTAATCTTTGTGAAGGGAGAGCAGGTGAGGGAACAAAGAAATGGGGAAAGAGAGGAAAGAAAAGGGTGGACAAGAGGGTGTGGGGGGAAGCTGGTGTGCAGGGAGATCAGATGGAAAAGGCAGCTTTCCTGGGCAGGGATGTGAGGAAGAGGACAAAGGGCTGAAGGCAGAGACTGATGGTGTGTGGGGAGGCAAAGCTTCAGGCAGGATTCTCCTGGGATCTCCCATTTTGGGGGAGCTGCATCCCACCCACATGGGCATCCCAGCACTGCCAGCACCCAGAGCCTGTGGGCATGGGAATCTCTGCCCCTGAGCTCTGGGGACTCCCAGCCCTGCTCTCAAACTGCCTGTAATTCCTAATATCCCTGGGCTTGAGGCTGAAGTTACTCATCTCACGTTCCCTGGGAGAGCCAAAAAAAGCAGTGGGGAAATTGATATCCTGGGATTCCTACTGGGAAGCTGTGGGTCGTGAGATTTTGTGACTCCCTGCTGTGATGGGAACATGTTGCAGTGCCCTCAGCCCTCAGGATGGTCCTGGAGAGCTGATCCCTCCCTCTCAGCCCTTCACCCACAGAGCTGGTGTTCAAGGAAAAGGAAACACCATTCCCATGTGCCTGTCCCCAGGGAAAGGATGGGAAAACCAAAATTGCTCTTGGACTTCAGGGATATCTAAGGCATGGCTGAGAGGTGTGACAGGGTTAAGAAGGTTCCTGTTAAGAGGAAGGTGTACAAGATCTGCTGGGAAATAAGTTATGCCTGCATGTGAAACCCAGGAGATGCAGATTGACACAAATCAGCTCCCTGAATGAGCAAAAAGCTTCTAAAAAGTCAAAATGCATTGGCTTTATGGCTTAGATTTGAAATGACTCAGCAGTGCAGGTGCCTGGTTTTTCCCTGCTGGAGAACAGATCAGAGGAGAACACAAAAAGGTGGTGCAAATGAGACATTTTGTGTTGCAGTGCCCTCAGTCCTGGTGTGGTTTTCCCTTTCCCTGCCCTGTGGTTTTCCCTTTCTCCCCACTTAGACACATGCCAGAAATGTATCATTTTTACAGGTTTTGTCTGGTTTGGGTTATCTCTGCCTTGGGACCAGGGTCTCTGAGGGCAAAGCAATTCCTCATTCAGCTCAGAGGAAAAGGCTGGAGATGGCTGAACATTTATAGGATATGATTTCAGCTATTATCATAACTATCCTGTATTGCATCATCTAATAAAGACATCAGTTTAAACCCCTTACTAGTGGCAATTACCTAATAAAATGCAGTAAGGATCTTCCAAGTTGGCAGTAAAATTAGCATTACTGGGTTTTAATTAATAGCCCAAGCCTGAATGGCTCTTCTATGTCCTGTGCTGCGTGACTGTTTGTGGGGATGGGCCAATGCTGGGAAAAGGGAATCAGTGAGCCCTGAGAGGGGTCTGGAGGGGCTGAGAGGAGAAGGGGATGTGTGGGCTGGTCTGTACTGGGGGGAGCACTGGGACTGCTGTGCTGTCGTGGAATCCCAGAGTGGTTTGGGTTGGAAGGAACCTTAAAGCCCATCTCATCCCACCCCCTGCTAAGGACACCTCCCACCATCCCAGGCTGCTCCAAGCCCTGTCCAGCCTGGCCTTGGGCACTGCCAGGGATCCAGGGGCAGCCACAGCTGCTCTGGGCACCCTGTGCCAGGGCCTGCCCACCCTCACAGGGAGGAATTTTTTCCAAATATCCAAATCTCCCCTTCTTCAGTTTAAAGCCTTTCCCCCTTGTCCTGCCCTGCTGCCACTTCCCCTTGGAGCCAGCAGCAATGCTGGTACACATCACAGCTCCCTGGCATGGGATATCCCCAGGAGAGCCCAAAAGCTCCTTGTGCCCAAGTCAGGGCTTGGGGCTCTTTGCAAACCCCCCTTTGGAAACCACACAGCTTTGCCATCACCTGCAAGGGGGGATGTCCTTGTGCAGGTATTTTTCCCAGGGTTATTCAATATCCCTGATGCCCAGAGGGTGCAGAGCTCCGTGGGGACACTGCCCTGGGGAAGCAGGTGAGATCTCCCTCCCTCTGCAGGTCAGGGACAGTTTGATCTGGGCTGTGACAAAGCCAGCATGTCAGAAATCACCAAGCACATTTGTGATGGCACAGTGACTTTATTCCTCAGCTGGCAGAGTGCCTTTATTCCTTGCAAATCTGTGATGGCACAGTGGCTTTATTCCTCGATGGCAGAGTGACTTTACTGCTCCTTCCTGGCTTTTATGGTGGAACTGGAGGGGTTTTTGATGTGCTACAAGGAGCCCTAGAGCGAGGCTGTCTTGTGCTGTCATCCCCCATCCTCCCTGGCCTTTTTTTCCTGTGCTCCCCTTCCCATTTTCCCCTCCTCGCTGGCAAGCTGCCTGGTGGAAGCAAATAGCAGGGATGCTGCACTGATGGAGGGAAGGACCCCCGGTGTGCTTCCCAGGAGGGTGTCTCCATCAGCCAGAGAAATCTCAGTGCTCCAGCAAGATTGCTTTTCTGGGGAAAGGGGGGAGAGCCCAATCTGCCTGCAAATGTGCATGTTGGAGAGGGGAAAATCAAACCCTGGTGTTTAGCAGAGCCAATTTTCTGCAGGAGCAGGGCGAGGGAAGTGGTGGCTCAGATTGGTGCTTCCCCCAGCTAATTGTATTGACAAAATAATGAAAGTATTTGTATGCACTTGTTCTTGTTGTGTATAAACTGCAGCAAATAGAAATCCACAGGATTATTTTCTTTGGGGTATTGCTGCTCTCAGGCAGTTCAGAGCTGGGAGGTGATGGGAATTCAGGGCAGTTTGCCTTCATGTCCCACCCTGCTCCTGCTCCTGGTGCCCAGGGAGGGAAGGATGGGATTTAATCCTGCCTGAGCCACAACTCACACACCATCTGCTGTCTCCTGGGGTGCTGCTTAATTTAAAGGGTGACTTTTGACTAAGGAGCATGAGCTGGGGTCTGTGTGAGCATGGGGCTGGTTTCCAGCAGAGCTGCAGGAAATTTCATCCCAAAACACGTGGGTTCCTTCCAGGAGCTGTGCTTGGGTCAGGAATCCCAGCCACTTCTGCTCCAGGGGGATTTTTTAAATGTGGGTTTTCTTCCTTTTGGCAAATCTGCTCCTTTAATCCGTTTCCAGTCCAGACTGAAATCCCAGACTGGTTTGGGTTGGAGGGGGCCTTAACCCTTGTGTCATTCCACAGGCAGGGACACCTTCCACTATCCCAGGGTGCTCCTGGGGGTGCTGGGGTTTGGGGGGTCTCAAATTTGGGAGTTCTGGACTGATTTTGGGGCTTTGAGTCCAAATTTGGAATTCTGTTTTTTTCCTGGGATGTTTTAACCCCAAATTTGGGAGGATCTGGGGTGCTTTGGGGATGTTTTTCCTCCAAAATTTGGAGGTTTTGGGGTTTTCAGCCAGAATTTGGGGTTTGTGGTGTGATTTGAGGGGAGTTAACTCCAAATTTGGGGGTTTTGGGGTGATTTGGGTGGGATTTCATCCCACTTTTGAGGGTTCTGGGGTGGTTTTGGGGGTTTGGCTCAAACTTGGGAATCCCAGGGGCTTCAGGGGTCCCAAATTTGAGGATCCTGTTTTTTTGGGGGGATGTTTTACCCCAAAATTTTGTGGTTCTGGGGAGTTTTTGGGGCTTTAACCCTAAATCTGGGGGTTTTGGGGTGGTTTTTCGGAGATTTTAACCCACAATTTGGGGGGTTGGGTGTTATTTAGGGGGGACTTTACCCCAGATTTGGTGGTTCTGGGTAGCTTTTATAGGTTTGACCCCAAATTTGAGGGGTTTGGAATGGTTTGGAGCAGGATTTCAGCCCAAATCTGAGAGTTTTGCAATCCCCATCCAACCCTTGAATACTTTTAAGGATGCAGCAGCCTCAGCTTCTCTGGAATGTGTTCCCTTCAGCTTCCCCTGTTTTATGGAGTGGTTCATCACATGCTGGTGTGTGAGTGAGATGATGGAGAGCGGTGCTGCTGAGGAGTAATTGTTTAACGTGCCCACTGATCCCACATCTGGGATCAAGCTGCCAATATTCCAGCAGTTTGGAGCTGGGGCTTGATCCTGCATCTATTTATGGCCTGTTCAGGGCTGTGCATCACTTGCTGTTTGTTACCAGAGCTGCAGGGGTAGCTCCATGGGGAGGGCCTGGAGGTTTGGGCTCATTCAGGGCTGTGGAACCCAGACTGGAGACTCCTGGGATGGGATGGGATGGGATGGGATGGNTGTTGCTTTTCTGTCCAAGTATTTTGAGCAGCACTTCGGTATCAAAGATGCTGTAGTAATAAAAGCACAGACACTGCAATGGTAATTTTTCTTTTTTACATGACATGTATGTGTGGGCCTGTGTCAGTGGAGACGAGAGGAGAGGAGAGGAGAGGAGAGGAGAGGAGAGGAGAGGAGAGGAGAGGGCAATTGACCTCTGCTGCTGCTTTTCAGTTGCTTTTTGGTCTTTTTTTTCCTGAGTTCTCCATCCCCTCATCCTCTGCCAGTGCTGCACAGGGGGGCTGCTGCTGTCCATCCCTTCTGGCAATTCCAGCCCCCCAGCTTGTCCAGGCCAGCACTGGCAGGAGAAGGAGCAGTAACTCTGGAGACAGTGCAGGGAAGCAGGAGCCCTTCACAAAGTGTCACTGATGTGGAAATACAGGATCAAATGAGTAGCAATTCGTGTGTCACCGCATGACAGAACAAAGCCCTCTACCGAGGAATTAAAGCCATAAATATCCTACAGGGCCCCTTCCTGCTAACATGTTCCTGACATCTGGAGTGGCAGCCCACTGGAACCTATCTGCTGTCAAAGAGCTGTTGCAATTAAGTCGTGAATGCAGAGGGGAGAAGGGGGAAAACAATTTTTTAAATGACTTGGCAGGTGATGGAAAACCAAAATACCCTTTTCCATTAACGTGAGCAAATTTACCTTAAAAGGAATTGGGTTAGAGCCTCAGGAAGTTAATTGCTGGAGTCATTCAGTCAGTTTTTGGTCTCCTTGGGGCTGGTGTGGGAGCAGTGGAGGGTTTGGGGTTGGGTTCCCACCTGGCTCCGTGCTGCTGCAATATTTAACACTTTCCTGGCCTCCTGTGCTGGCTTGTTGGGCACGTGGTGGTGTGGGAATCCAGCAATGGGATGGTTTTGGAGAGGCAGTGATGGGATTCACTGTGCCAGGCAGGAGCTGTTGGAGTTTTATTGTGGGGCAGCACCACAGCCTGGTGCTCCCATTGTGTGGATGATGGAGACACTTAGGAGATCACAGGATTATTAAGGTTGGAAAATCAAGTCCAACCATTAATGCAGCACTGGTGTGCTCACTAAAGTGGAGTTCTGCTGGGTCTGGATGTTGTTAGGTGGGAATAGAAGGAAAAGGGTGTCAGAGTTGTGTAATTAGCTTGAGCTGTGCCCTCAGAAGCTGGAGGACAATTCCCAGGGTTTTGGGCTCTCCAGGAGCTTGGTGGCTACAAACAGCCAAGACCCAGGGATTGCTCTGTGGGTAAGCATTATCCTTGCTTCAGTGGGGAGCTGAGGCTTTGGGATGGGAAGAGGCCACGTGGAGGTCCTGAACTGCTTATCTCACAGCCTGTGGGGTTTTTTCCCTGCCAGCCTTGGGAGGTGCCAGGCAGCTCCTTGCAGGTGATCTTGGATGCCTCAACCAGGCATTGGCCACATCACCCCTTATCTGCAGCAGGGAAAAATTGGGCAATCAGTAACAGAACCAATATGACTGAGCAGAAACCATTTATTGTTTACATTAAGCTACAGTTATGGATTCTAAGGCTGCTTGTTCACACATTTGTCATTATTTGATTGGATTCTCTGTCTTGTCCATGCATCCAGCACCCTCCAGGAAACAGGATTGGTCCCAGGTTATTGCTCTGTGAACCTCCTTTATCCAGGTCTTGCATTCCTGCTATGCCATTTCTCAAGCTCTTATTTTCTTATTTATCCCTGTTTTCCTCAGCAACCTTGACAAATTCCTGAGGGTTCTGCTAACAATAACAAACACCTACAGGTGGTCATTTGGCTGGAGCACTTTGTATTCCAAGTTATGCAGATACATTGCTACACTTATCACCCCACAGAGCATTCCCAGTGTGTTGGGGAAGATGAAACTAGAAAGCCTTATAAATATGATTGCTTAGATTTTGAGAATATGAAACCTATAATTGAAATTAGTTGAATTTGAAATTGAAAAGAGTTGAAAGCAAGTTTTGTTGTCTGAGATGTCCTAGTTACTGAACAACTGGAAAACAATGGTATGGCTGGCTGAAGGTAATCCCCTCTGGATTGAACAATGCCCTTCTCCTTACTCAAATCCAAGGGTCAGAGCAGACCCTACTGCCTGGCAGGAGGGGTTCAAAGAGCAACTCCTAGAGCTTAAAGGGTAACACATAGGGTAATGTAATGATTCTTAGAGGCTGTGTGTAAATGCTATAGGATTTGTGTCTTGTATTAGATTTGTTAGTAGAAATTAGAATATTCAGTATAGAAAAAGATTCAATGTATTGTAACGGGAACTTGGGACACTTTTTCTCTCTGCTCTCTTTCTCTCTCTCAGGCCTGCTCTGAGCTGTGTCTGGCAGCTCTCAGCAGGTCCCCTTCACCCACCTGCTATGCAATAAACCCCGTGCTCTAAGGACCAGCCTTGACTCCAGAGATCTCTCATCACCACCCCCATCCCATCCCGACCGTCCTACACAAACACTGAGACTCCTACACCAGTGCAGGCCATGCAGCCACCCCAGGGCCAGGCAGGGCTCCAGTCCCTGGCAGGCTCACTGGGATCCCAGTCCCAGGGAGGCTCATTGGGATCCCAGTCCCTGGGAGGCTCACTGGGATATCCCAGTTCCAGGGAGGCTCACTGGGATATCCCAGTCCCAGGCAGGCTCACTGGGATGCTCAGTGGGATATCCCAGTCCCTGGCAGGCTCACTGGGATGCTCACTGGGATCCCAGTCCCAGGCAGGCTCACTGGGATGCTCACTGGGATATCCCAGTCCCAGGCAGGCTCACTGGGATGCTCACTGGGATCCCAGTCCCAGGCAGGCTCACTGGGATGCTAACTGGGATCCCAGTCCCTGGCAGGCTCATTGGCATTCCGGGCACTGCTCGGTTCCATCCCGCTCCGTGCCTCACGCTCTCCCCGCAGAGGTGGATTTGCATTTCTGGGGTTTGCAGGAGGTGTCACCAAGCAGAGACACTGGCAAGCTGTGTCTGGCAGAGAATTCATTTTCCTGGGAAGGGGGGGTTTTGCTCCCTCCTTCCCAATCTGCCTGGCTCCATCTCGGTTAAGCTCCTTTGCAAGACGCACCAAACCCAGCGCAGGCTCTGCTGTGTTGGGGCTGGGTTTTCCTGCTCCTTGCCCCAAGTTTGGCTCCTCTCCAAAGGGCCAGCAGTTGGGAGACTGCCACCTCCTTGTCTGTATTGGGAATTTTTTTTCTCTCTGGTTATCTAAAAATCAGGAAAGAGAATTGATCCCAAATGCCTCCAGATGACCACGGCAAGCTCAGAGAATAAAGAATCGCAGTTGATAAGAGGCTGAGGATCTCAGATTGCATCAGTGACTCTTGCAAGATTATATTTAAGGTACCTCTGAGTGGACCTGATTTTCAGAAGGGCCCTGATTGAAGATTGATCCTTGTAAGAGACTATTTCAAAATTACCCATCACTTTTGGCTGCAGGTTTGCTAAATATTCAATTATTCCACCAGCAACTTAGTCTTGAGCAAACTGTTTTCTGTAATTTTTTTTCCCCCTCTATAATTTACACAGACTGGGGAAAAAGACCTAAACTGAATAACCTGTGGCCAGTGATTGGAGCTGTGCTTGTGTTCACTCCTTTTTGCTTAAAAATGATACCTTCTAGGTGATTCAACACACCCTGTTTGGGTTTCTTGCATCAGAAATAAGGGCTGAGAATCAACTGGAGAGGAGGGGTGTTCTTGCCCTCCTGAATTTGGGTCCACCTCTTAAAAGTAGGGAAGAAACACATCCCTCTTCCTTGAAGTTCCTGGGAGACCTTCCCTCTCCATCCCTGCTGCCCTGCCTGAGGTTTGGTGCACTTTGAACCCTTATAGTTGCTTTAAAAATGAGAAAATTGATGCCTCAAAGGATTTTCTTCCTGGTTTTGTGGGAGGAACAGGAGGAGCAGCTCCCACTGAGTCCTGCTGTGGGTGCTCATGGCATGGAGGGGCTGAGCAAGGGGCAGGGATGGGGAGAAGTGGTTTCAAGGGTGGTGCCTCCACTTCACACCATCCAAACCCTCCCTCACCACAAGCACCTGAGATGTGTCCATCCCTGAGCTCCAAACACCAAAACCAGGCAGGAATTTTCCCTCCTTCCAACCTCACCTTGCAGCACCTGTGCTGGAGCAGCAGCCAGGTTGCCTGGGCTACACAAGCATCCTCTTGGATTATTCCTGGTAAATAATATTTAGTTTTTCACTAGGAGCAAATGGCCTCAGAGTCCATGGAGTGATTTTGGGCCAGCTTGCAGAGCCTGTGAGTTTAACTCTCCAATTTGGCCTGCAGCAGCTCTGGGCAAATTGCTCCCAGCAACTGCTTTATTCATCCCCAAATGTGGTTTTGTGCTGACCCAAGCGGTCGACTCAGCACATGTTTTCAGCCAGGAAAAAAGAAATTTAAAAAAAAAAAAATAGAGGCAAATTGTTTCCAAATGGTGCGTGTTTTCTATAAAGGCAGCTATAGAGGGTGTTTGTGAAGGGATGGTGGAAGAAAAAAGCCATCTGAAAGGGGGGTGTTTCAGCTGGTTGGATTGTTCTGCTCGTGTTTGCAGCATTAGGAACACAGGTGCCTGTTTTTAACTGACCTGTTGTGCTGGGTGCTTGTTCTTATGAGTTTTATCACGAGGACAAAGATCCTGCATGGGAAACTTGAGGGGAAAGATTTAAAATAAGAACAATCTTATTTTGTGCTGTTGGACACCTATTAAGACCAAGTTTAGATTTAGAGCTGGGTGTTGCAGGTCTCCAGCATCACCCTGATGCTTGTTTGTTTTCCATGTGAGGACCCACTGCCTTTCAAG
Source organism: Aegithalos caudatus (assembly GCA_013389925.1). Taxonomy (NCBI): domain Eukaryota; kingdom Metazoa; phylum Chordata; class Aves; order Passeriformes; family Aegithalidae; genus Aegithalos; species Aegithalos caudatus. The sequence goes on along the minus strand of WEIU01005920.1, from coordinate 520,491 downwards.
GAATAGCTTAACCCTTTTCCTTCAGCTGCAAAGACTGAGGTTCATTCCTTCTCCAGCTGTGTTCCAGCTGTTTGCCAGACCAGAACCAGCCTTGACTGTCACAGGGCTGGCACTGAACACTTGGCACCCCAGGAGCCACCCTTGGGTGGGTGTTTGGCCATGAAATGTGGCAGTAGAGACGGACACTGCACTCCAAGTGCTTCATTAAAAACATCACAAGGCTCCAAGCATCAGCCCCTTGTTGTTCAAAAGTCTCCCATACCTTTTCTCTGTAGCCTCCCAAGGCAGCTCCACACAGCTCTGGCTCTTTCTCTCTTTCTTCTCCATTTCTGTCCAGCTCCTTCCTGTCCCCAACACGGTCACCTGACCCTGACTGACCTGGGTATGGCATTTGACCCTTTCTGTCCCTTTGCATGACCTCCTGTCCTTTTCCTCCTCACAGCAGGGCCAGCAGAGTCCAACTGAGCCCTCCCAGCTCACTCAGCCTTTATCACACCCAGAGCTGGAGGACAAGGCTATTCCCACTCTTGGATAATTAACACACTGCAATATGTTAAGGGCAAGATTGCCTTCAGCCCCATCTCTGTCTGTCTGTCCACAATGTAAAGCTGCAGGACATCTCTGTCTTCTCCCCTTCAGGCTCATACCACAGCAGCTGGGCTGTCTGGGAGATGGGGAACTGGCAGATCCTTATGGGAAAAGCTCTGGAAATGAGGAGCATTGTGATTGTGGTGTGTGGCACAGTGACTTTATTCCTCACTGGCAGAGTCCCTTCATTCCCTGCAGATTTGGGAAGGCACAGTGACTTTATTCCTCGATGGCAGAGTGACTTTACTGCTCCTTCCTGGCTTTTATGGTGGAACTGCAGGATTTTTGATGCCTGTTTTTTGTGCTGGCCCTGATTATTTACAGACAGCTCTGGAAATCCTTTGCTCCTTCTTACTCAACAAAGCTGATGTTTCCTGCAAGAGGGGCTGCTCATCCCAGGGCCACAGCTGGCAGTGGAGGCTCTTTCCATGCCAAAGGCTGAGATCCCTGCTCCTAGGCACTGCTCCCAGTCCTGGGGCCAGGCTTCAGCTTCACCCCCTGCTCCATGGATTTGTCTGTGGGGATCTGAGCTTTGGGGGAATGCAGGGGGTGTCTCAGCAGCACTTGCACCTGCTCCTGAGATTTTGTGGGTGTCCTACAGCAACCAGGCTCCCTGGGGAGGTACAGCTGCAGGGATGAGACACTGAAATGGGTGAAACACAGTGACAACAGTTCTGATTAAAAAAGGGGAGCGTGGCTGATGGTTTTGTCTTATTTAATGCTGACATCCTGAGGTCAAACCCTTCCTCTCCCAGGAAAGCACAGCCCCATTAGTCAAACACAGCAATCTCTGGCTTTGTAGTTCTGTTGCATGATTTATAAGCCACGAGGGTAAAAAAGTTTTTCTCTGGAAATACCAGGGAATATTTCTATCCTTGTTGCGTTCCCTTGCTCATTTTAACTTCAGCTTTACAACATCAAAGCTGGAGTTGAGCTCTCCTGGTACCAGTTTGCAGGATTCAGTATCCTACTACGTCTGGCTGCTGGCTCTCACCAGTTGTACAGCAGAAATTCATCCCACATCCCTCTGGAATTCTGTAAGGGAGCACCTGCTGTTCAGAAGAGGTGCCACAGGAGCAAGGAGTCCCTTTCTGAGCTCCTGGGCAGTGAGTGGTGTGAGCTCTGCAGTGCTCAGAGACTGGGGTGGCTGAAATCCAGGTCTCAGCCAGCTTTGGGACACAGATTAATTTTCCAATCCTGATTCCTGTTGGGAAATGTCAGCTCATCCCTGCCTGGCACCTCAAAAGTGGATGTTGAAGGCACTAAAACACCTCTGCTGCTCTCAGTGAGGCCTGACATTTCGGCTCTGTGTGAACTCTTGATCAGGTCAAAAAGTAAAACTCCCTTTTAGGAGAGATGTGGAGATGATGGAGGGCTTTGTTTCATTCTGCATTTGCAACTCAAATGTGTTCTCCCCTGCGCTCCCACCCACTCCTCACACTCAACCCCAGACTCTCTACTCACATGGCTATCAGTGTCACTTCTCAAACATGTCTTTCCTTGGAAATCCAGCTTTTCATCAATTAAACATTTTTGACAGCTTTTCTGAAACAAATCTTAAAAAAAAAAAAATTAAAAAATTAAAAATGCAGTCTTTGCTTTCCCACAAAGTTTTGGTGGTTTTACCTTAAAAGACTCCAGCAGCCCTAGGGTGAAGGTGATCCAAGAAGGATTTTGGGGCAGCTTTGGGCTGCTCCCATGGGTGGTGGAGGGCACAGCCTCGTGCCTGGAGCTGGTCACTGTTCTGTTAAGAGAATTCTACTTAGTGCTTGTGTGAGTTCCTGGCAGGAAAGGCTGGAGGGGCTGGGATGGAGGTGCCTGTGCCAGGTTATGTCCCAATATCCCAGCCAGGTCCTGTGCAGGACGTTTGATTTCTATTTTTCTCCTCCCCTAGAAGCCCCCAGGTTACAACCCACCACCCTCCCCGTGCAGCTGAAGCCCTTTTCCCTCCCCTTGCTCCCACCTCTCAGCCATTTCCATCACTGCTCTGGCCTTTTCCCAGCCCAGTTCCCTACTGGACACTCCTTGCAGGATTCCAAGCACAGGCAGGTAACAAGGGGCTGCATAATTTAGAGCAAGGGGCACATTCCTGGATCCAGACTGCCAGGGCATGAACCTTGTGCAGGTGTGAGCCTTGCCCAGAGCTCAGGTGGGCTCTTTTTCTTGGAAAAACAAGTAAATTTGTTTGTCTCATCACCTTTATCCTCTTCTGCTGCCCTTCAGTGTGACAGAAGACTTTGAGCTGAAATCAATGTCAGTGACCTCCTCTGTGGGTCCCTCCTGTGTTTGGGGAGCAGGGGTTGAGAATCACATCCCAAACACAGCAAATGCTTCATAAACCATAAATGCAGCAAGCACATCCTCTTGCTAAAAAGCAGGAAAGCTATAAATAATCCTGCAAATGTAACTTCTGTGGCCAACTTTGCCCAGACCTCGCCCTTTTGCCTCAGAATAGGTCCTGTGTGTTTTATCTCCTCTAAATGCAGTGTAAAACAATCCATTCCCTTCCCTGAAAATTCCTGTCTTTGTCATCCATCCTTCTCCTCCCATCTGAATCAGATTTAATTTTCTTGCCTAGTGGCACTTAGAAGCCCCTAATGAACAGAAGGTCCCATCCCTTAGTGCCAATCATACAAAATTGGTTTCGTGGGCATACAAATGCTTCAGTGCTGAGACTGAACTGGCAGGACATGATGGCTTTGCAATGACTTGCAGACTCCTTTAATTAAGGTGAACATGTTTAGTTGGGGAGAAAAAAAAAAGCACTGTCCATGAAAGCATGCTAAGCATGTTGATTTAATTGGCAATTACTGAATTTAAAGTAAGCATTCAAGTGTAGCCAAACCCCTTGTAAGACAAAGTCCAGCCCCAAAGTCCTCTGAGGCAAAGCACCAAGAAAATGAGGCAGAGGAAGATTAAATGCCTTGCCCAAGGTCGAGTGGGAAGGGATGCTGGAGTTGGGAGCTGAGCTGGGTGTTGCTGTGGCTGTCCTTCCTCCAGAGCATCCCTCACATCCAGGGACAAGGGGGGTGAAAAAAAGCTTTAGTTGGGGAGGCATGGGTGGGAGATTGGGCAGGAATTGTTCCCTGGGAGGGTGGGCAGGCCCTGGCACAGGGTGCCCAGAGCAGCTGTGGCTGCCCCTGGATCCCTGGCAGTGCCCAAGGCCAGGTTGGACAGGGCTTGGAGCAACCTGGGATAGGGAAGGTGTCCCTGCCATGGCAGGGGATAGGACTGGATGGAGCTTTAAGGTCCTTTCCAACACAAACCCTCTGGGATTCTGTGATTCTCCTCAACCAGCTGTGCTGCTCTGTCAGCACTGAGGTGCTCAGAAAGGCTTTTTTAGCATAATCTCCTCTAGCTTGGCTCCAGTGTCCTGCTGATCTTTCCTTCCCTCTTTCCAGGGGCATTGGGAATTCCACTGAGCAGCTTGATCTGGGTCTGCCCTTTGTGCACCAGCCCCAAACACCCTCCTGCCACCTTTCCCCCAAAGCCCATCAGTGTTTGGGGTCTGGGGCTGTGTCTGCAGTGGGCACAGAGCAGCCCAAATTCCAGTCCTGCCCCCTTCACCTGATCCCTGCTTCACTCATCATCATCATCATCAGAATTCTAATTAAGCTCACTGGGGGTGTTTGTGCTGCCCTCGATTTCCAAGCTCCCTTCTGCAGTAAAAATCCCTCCCAGAGCAGGTGGGGAGAGCTGCTGGTCCCTTTCATTCCCTGTAACACAATCATCTCCTGGGCATGCTGGGATGCTGTGGCACTGGGATGTTTGGAGGGGCTTGTGGAGCCAAGCTGGGACCGTGGGCAGCAGCCAAGGACTGGCAGAGCCTGTTGGCACTGGCCAGAAAGAAGCACTTGTGGTTTTTATTCAAATACAGATTTTATTTTGGTTTTTTGCTATAAGCCAGATTATTTTGTGAGTTTTCTTGAGGTTTTGCCACAAAATCGCCTTTGGAGAGGAAAGTCTCCATAAGAATTTTTGTTGTTTCACCAAGAAATTTTTGGGAACTCCAGACCTGTGATGCCAAACCCATTACTTCTGCAGAGGAACATTTAAATTTTGCTTCTTTAGTGCTACCCTAAGCTTTGCAAGGAGGGAAACTTCATCCAGTGACTTTTCTGGTTTCTAAGACTGCCTTAATGCTTGCTAAAGTAAATATAAATCCTTGCCTTTGTGCCAAGGTGTGGGACAGCCCCCCCACAGCTGCTTTTCTGCATCCATTGTGCTCTGACTTTCCCTGCTGAGCTTCCATTGAGGAAACATGGAGAAATCAATTAAATCCAGCACTGTTCAAATTTATTTTCCTCTTCCTCCAAAGAGCAATAAGTCAGGGCGTGGCTGGGGAAAGCTCTTTGCATTTTGAAGCTTTTCATCCTGCAGCTGGATGGAGTGGGAATTGTGGATAGCAGCAGGGTAGGAGGTGTTGTGGAGATGGACCAGGGTTATACAGGGACAGGGATTGATGGAAAGGCTTCTAAAACATGGTTACTCCTGGAATTGTCTGCTTGGGACCTAAAGGAATGAGGGATTTGTGTGTGAAGTGCTGACTGTGGAGGTGATGATGTGAGCAGGGAGAGGGGACTGTGGGCAGAGTGACTTCAACCTGGGGAGGAGGTGTGCCAGGGAAAAGGGCCAGAAATCCAGGGAACAGGGCCAGGCCAGGGTGGCTGTAGTTCCCTGGAGGATTGATTTGCCAGCTTCTAGCAAAGGACAGCAGGATCCTGGAGTGAAGAGCAGCTCTGTGACAGCAACCAGGGGTCACTGTCCACTGTGGCTTCTGAGGGCAAACTGAGGGGCAGGGGGGGACAGGGCCTGGCTTGGCTTGGGGTGGGCTGCTTGGACCCCTTGCTGGACTGTCAGGAATGTCAGGAGTGTCCATCAGCTGGGAATGTCCACCAGATGAGGATGTCTTTGTGGCACCACTCTCAGTGTGTGCAGCCTTTGGACAGGAGGAGGCTGTCACTGTCCTCCAAAGGGAGGAGCTGCCATAGGATGCTGGATGAGATGATTGTTGGCCTACAGAGGAATGGTAGCCAGGAATGGGGGCCCTCAAATTAACGAATCAGAGTGGGATCCTTGGTGGGATCCTGGGCATCAGGGAGGGAAGGAATGCTGCTCCCACCTGCAAGGGCTCCTCTCTCTTCAAAACCCTTAAACCCTCCAGCAACCCAGGAGTTAAACAAACACAGGAATCTGTGCAAGATGCCTACCACAAGCACATCCTTGCTGCCAGATGCCAGCTACAAGTGTTACATATTTTTCTGTATGTGCCACTTAGGTTTTCCACAATGACCGTGCATGTGCCCGGGGCTGCCGGGGAGGGAAGCACAGGACCAGCCTGGATGGGGGCAGGAGCCTGATGGCAGGAGTCTCTTCTTTTTACAGAAAGTGAAAAATCAATCCTTGACCTTTAAAGGAGTTTATGAATTCCTGGCTTAGGGATCGATGCTCATTGATTTTTGTGTGTCTGCGTGGGCTCGCCGTGCACGCCGTCAGGTGATGGAAGCTGAGTTTTGCTGAGTCTGGAGCAGGCAGAAGCAGGTGTTGTCTCTGTTGAGCTGCCAGGAGTGAAAACATTATTTTTCCTCCTTTTTCTCTACCTTTTCTGCGTGGCAGCTGGAGGTTGAGGTCACTCAGAGACATTGTGTTTGGTATTTCGGTGACAACACCTCCCTGCCTCCTGCCCTGCTGCTCTCCACCACCCTGTGGAGCATCCCTGTGTTTCCCAGCCCTTCCCAGGGATGTCACAGCCTGTATCCCCTCATCTGATGGTTCTGGAGCATCCCTGTGTCTCCCAGCCCTTCCCAGGGATGCCACAGCCTGTCTCCCCTCATTTGATGGTTCTGGAGCACCCCTGTGTCTCCCACCCAGGGATGTCACAGCCTGTCCCATGCCATTTAGGGATTCTGCAAGAGGGGGAGGCTCCTGGCTCGTTTTGGGGGACAGCCTCACTGTCCATCCCCCCAGATCCCTCGGGATGAGGCTACAGCTGCTTGTTCAAGGGCTGATTCTTGGCAGAGCTGGTGCTGTGGGTATAGAGATTTAGTGGCAGTCGGGGTTGTCACCCCTGGGTGAAGCCCCCGAGCCCAGACAGACACAGGAGGTGCTGGTGGGAACCCAGATTCCTGTCACTGGCTAGCAGCAAGCAAAGCTTTCCCATTCCCACCCCACTAAAGCAGCAATTTCCTCAAGACTGCAGACTCAGCCAGCACAGAAGTTAGCTTAATGAATTAAAACTCAAGCGTGGCTTGACCTCGGAGGTGTGACGCTCCTCTTGTGAATGAGGATTTGAGGGAGGAGATGTGCTGGCAGCCCATTCCCAGGCCCGCTCCCACGAGACGTGTGAGCAGAAGCAGAGCCCTCCTGTGCACATTTCCATCTATATTTGGTGTAAGCAGAGCCCTCCTGTGCACATTTCCATCTCTATTTGCTGTGTGTTCGTGCCCACCCACCCATCTCCCGAGACGGAGCCGTGCGAGCTGACAGCTGCCGGGGAGCCGGGAGGTGCAGGGGGTGGGAGGGGAACAGAAGGCTCCAAAGCCTGTTCAGCTGCCAGGGCTGGGGAGGGGGGCAAGGAGACAGAAAGGCTGACGTGTTTCAACTCACAAAATGCTGGAGGAATTGTGGCACCAAGGAGCAGCTCCCGACAGCTCAGGCCTGAGCCGAGGCTCCGGAGCGGGGTCGGGGGAGTTGCTGTTTTGTGAGCAAACCCAGAATGGGCCAAAAAGCACCAGCTGATGTGACAGGATCCCAGAATGAGTCAGGGAAGGAGCACAGAGGCTCATCTGGTCCAGCTCCCTGCTCCAACAGGGTCCATCCCAGAGCACAGGGTGCAGGAGAGTGTCCAGACGGGTCTGGAGCATCTCCAATGAGGGAGGCTCCACACTCACCCTGGGCAACTTGTTCAAGGCTTGGTCACTGCACAGGAAAGTTCTGCCTCCTGTGCACGGGGAATTCCTGGGCTCAGCCCCTGCCAGGTCCTGTGGTGCCATTGCTGGGCCCTGCTCTGCACACAGGGACACCCAGGGACAGACAGGGACAGACAGGGACACACAGGGATGCACAGGGATGCACAGGGATAGATGGGGAGACTCAGGGACACCCAGGGACACCCAAGAACACTGAGGGACACTCAGGGACACTCAGGGACACCCAGGGACACCCAGGGATGCACAGGGACACCCAGGGACACTGAGGGACACACAGAAACACCCAGGGACACCCAGGGACAGACAGGGAGACTCAGGGACACCCAGGGACTCTCAGGGACACCCAGGGACACCCAGGGACACTAAGGGACACCAGGGACACCCAGGGCTGAGGGCCCCTCTCCCTGGGGCTCCTCTCCAGGCTGATCAGCCCCAGCTCCCTCAGCCTTTCCCCAGCACACAGATGCTCCAGGCCCTTGCTCAGCTCCAGGAACTCCTGTCCCTGCTGTGCTGAGGATCCAGAGCTGGACACAGCACCCAGAGGTGCCTCCAGGGCTGGGCACAGGGGCAGGATCACCCCTGACCTGCTGGGAATGCTCTGGCTGATGCATCCCTGGATCCTTTGGCCTCCTCACCCTCAGGGCACAGGGCTGGCTCAGGGACAGCTCATTGTGTCAGCTCATTCTCTGCAGAGCTGCTCTCCAGGTCACCTCCAGCCAGTCCTGGTGCCCAGGATTATCCTCCCCAGGAACAGGACCTGGGTTTGTCCTTGTTGAACTCCAGGCAGTTTTTCCTGCCCCCTTCTCCAGCCTGTCAAGGTCCTTCTGGCCACTCCCTCCAGCTCTGAACAACTCCATCAGCATCCCATGGAGGAAATTAGAAATTTGGAAAAATTTGTCCACTGAGAGGCTTGTCAAGTCCAGGGAAGTGGTGGAATTGCCATCCCTGGGAGTGTTAATTGAGTGTGTGGATGTGGTGCTCGAGGACGTGAGTTAGTTGTGGCTGCATTAATGGTTGGACTCAATGACCTAAGAGCTCAATTCCAGCCTTTGTGATTCCAAGTGTGGGAAAATAAGGTTATGAGGCTTGCTCTTGGAATGGGGAAACTGAGGCACAGGGAAAGAATGAACCCATGGAGTCTGCAGCAGTGAAAATGCAAATTCAGGCCCATCTAAGGCATTTTTTTCCCAGAAGATCCATCTTTTCCCCTTGCACCATCTCCTTTGGCATGTTTTCCAAATCTTTGATCTATAATGAAACCCAGTAGGACAGATACTCCCCTTTGCTTTAGAAATCAGGGGATGGGAAGTGGGTCCTGCTGCCTGCTTTATTCCCCACCCCAGGACCCTACTGCCACCTCCAGAGCTGCTGATGCCTGGGCAGGGATTGGGGTCCAAGGGGTGGGAGATGTGAGGGAAAATCACCCCCCTGGTCAGCAGGAATCCTGTCCCACTTTATTTAATCCAACAGTTTCTCCAGCCTCTCCTACTGTCTCTCCTAATGTATTCCTATTTGTTTGATCTCCTACAAACTTCCCCTCTCTGATCTCCTGATGAAATAATAAATCTGGGGCCCTTGAAGACACTTCACGGCAGGAGTCTCTAAACGAAAACCCTTTTAAGCATTTAGAGGTTTTTTAATGTGACAATCCCCTCCTGCAAGGGTACAGTATATCCTGGATTGCTCCTGCCTGCTCCCTGGACAACACAGGGCCATAAAACTTCTGTCTGTGGGAAGGTGAGGATGTGGAATATCCTCCTGCACTGTGGCTGAAGAGCAGATGCAGAGGATATTTGTACCTTTGGAAAGGTCCAGACTTGATGGGCAGAACCTGGATGTGCTGTATGCAACTGGGATGGGGAGGAAAGAGGAGTTGGAAGGGAGGTATTGCTTACTTTCACTCCTTAAACTGCTTTAAAAGATTGAAAATGTGCTTTAAAATCACCACAAAGTGAGTAGGGATGTTTTTTGTGATACCTGCTGGAGAATGTAAGGAATAGGAGTCATTGTGGGTAACACTGCTTGTTATCAATGGGATAATCAATATCAATATTATTATCAATAGGGATGTCAGCCTGTGGTCTGATCTGTTTGCAATCCTTACTACTCCAATTCTAAGTCAGGAATTAATTAAGAGCAATAGCCAGGGCACTGCAGAGAAGCTGGATTCCTGTGCTGGGTTTTACTGGGAGCTCCTTAATGGCATGAAAGCTCTTGGAGTACCCACAGATGAATAAAAGAACATTTTGGTCCCAAATAGAGACAGTAGAAAATGCAATTCCATCTATGCTGAGTGCTTGGTGAGACTTGGGAGCTGGTTCTCCAGAGCAGCTGTGGCTGCCCCTGGATCCCTGGCAGTGTCCAAGGCCAGGCTGGACAGGGCTTGGAGCACCCTGGGATAGTGGAATTTGTCCCTGCCCATGGCAGGGGTGAAACAAGGTGGGCTTTAAGGTCTCTCTCAACCAAAACCATTCAGGAGTTCTGTGGTTCAGCGTCCTGCCCCCTCTGCCCTGGACTGAAATGGAATTTATTTGGTGCAGTTAGAGAAGGGCTGGTGCTTGGATCATCAGAGCTGCAGAGTGGTGACCCCAGCCCTGGGGCAGGGATGCTCTGTAAAGCCTTTCTGAGCCCTCTGTGCTGAGCTGGCAGCAGCTTGCGAGGTCTTTGCAGTTTTCCTGCACACCCCGAGCTATTTTTGCACAGGGAAACGCTGCACTGGGTCCGGCAGGTCCAGGCACTGCTGCAAAACCCGCAGGGATTGGAGAGCTCCGGAAAACACAGTGCCATCGTGTGGCTTTGCTGCTGGTCCCTGCTCACACGGCAGGGACAGAGGCTTGGTGTCCCCAGGCTGCTCTGCAGGGGGGTGCTGGCTGTCCCTGATCTCTTTAGGCTGTGTAACCACGTTTGTCTCTTTAGTGGCTTTGGCTGCTGCTGCTCTTCATTGCATTGGAGCCCCCACTGTGATCACATCAGGGCCCACAGCTCCCTAACTGGGTTTGCTGTTGTTGAGGGTTTGTATGGGAGGAGGAGAAGGAGGAGGAGGGCAGGTTTGGGGGATCTGGCAGCTAAAGAGCATCCAGAGCTGGGAAATGGAGTGTCTGTGCCGTGGGTTGTGTGCTTGTGCAGGGCACAGGCGTGTTTGGGGAGTCTGGAGTGTGAATCATGGGATTGTTTGGGTTGGAAAAACTTCCAAGATCACTGAGCCCAACTGTTAAGCCAGCACTGCCAAGCCCATCCCTAATCCATGTCCTCAAGTGCCACATCCACGTGGGTCTGAGATCCCTCTAGGGATGGTGAGCCCACCACTGTGACAACCTGTGCCAGGGATGGGCAGCCCTTTCCATGGAGGAATTTTCCCCAATATCCAACATAAACCTCCTCTGGCACAACTTGAGAGGCCATTCCCTCTGCTCCTGTCCCTGGAAGCAGAGCCCGACCCCCCCGGCTGTCCCCTCCTGGCAGGAGCTGTGCAGAGCCACGAGGTCCCCCTGAGCCTCCTTTTCTCCAGGCTGAGCCTCTTTCCCAGCTCCCTCAGCCTCTCCTGGGGCTCCAGCCTCTTCCCAGCTCCATTCCCTTCCCTGGACATGCTCCAGTACCCAGCCTGTCCAGATCCCTCTGTGGGTTCCCTCACCCCCTTTCACTGGAGGATGGCACAGCTCAGAAGTGCATGAAGATGACAAATCCTTCATTCCTAGTGAAGGGGGAGGCTCCTTTCCCTCCTCCTGCCTTGGGGTGGAGATGATAATTCCCTTTTCCCTTGCTAATGGATGTCTCTAAGTGCTTTCCAAATGCATGCATGGCTGCAGCAGTGCCAAGCTGTCATTTTCCCCATCCCGGTGGCATCGGGGAAGTTTGGTCAAGAGCAGGAGGAATCCTCTGTGCACAGCCCTGCACAGAGAGAAGGGTAGGCAACAGAGAAAATGCTTTCCCCAAGGTCACTGAAGGAGAGAACAGCCCAGGTATTTTATTTCCAGGACCAACAACCTTTCCTGGTGCTTCTTTTTATCATTGTAGCTCTTTTTTTTTTTTCCCTTTTCCAACGGTGGCACTCACCGTTTCGATCCCATCCATCCCCGATTTTTGGGCAGTCAAACACCAGGATTGGCTAAACATCCTTAAGTGATTTTAAAACGAGGGGAAAAACATGAGCTGGGAAGAAAATAATGAAGTTTGTGGCTCTGAATCCTAAGCAGTCTCTCTGGTCGGGGCTCTGTGGTGTGCAGGGATGAACTCATCCTGTGCCAGCCAATTGGTGGTTCCCTCAAGCCAAGCTGCTTTATAATTAAGTGATAATTGTTTTTGCTGGGGAGCACACAAGAAAGATAAACAGCTTGAGGAATCAATAAGCATCAAGGTCATAGGCTGAGTTATTTACTGAATCATCTGCAATTTATCTCCCAACTTTTCTGTACAAAAGAAAACAGTGGCTCTGTTTCACCGAGGGTTCGGAAGTGCCGCGTGAGCGTCGTCACTTGAAAACAAAACTAAACACTGCAAATTTGGGGCTGTCATCTGAAAAAAACCACCCCTCAGAATGAACCAAGGAAGGTTTGGGGGGCAGACTGCCAGAGAGCAGTGCAGCCACACACACACACACAGCCCCAGATGCACACGTGCACTCGTTCTCCTGCATTGGTTTAACCAAATCGATGCAAAGCCCTGCCTGGACACTTACTTCTCATTAGTTTAAATTTATCCCTAATTGACATGGACCAAACTGCCCTGAACTCTGTGTGCTCTAGGTGTGAGCAGCCCCTCACAACCATGAGTTTGCATGGCTTTGAAGCTGAACTCGTGCTTGGCAGAGGTTGGTGTGCAGCGTGGGGCAGTCAGTGAGGGTGGCCCAGGGGTGGAAGGAGCAGTGAGGGTGGCCCAGGGGTGGAAGGAGCAGTGAGGGTGGCCCAGGGGTGGAAGGAGCAGTGAGGGTGGCACAGGGGTGGAAGGAGCAGTGAGGGTGGCACAGGGGTGGAAGGAGCAGTGAGGGTGGCACAGGGGTGGAAGGAGCAGTGAGGGTGGCACAGGGGTGGAAGGAGCAGTGAGGGTGGCACAGGGGTGGAAGGAGCAGTGAGGGTGGCACAGGGGTGGAAGGAGCAGTGAGGGTGGCACAGGGGTGGAAGGAGCAGTGAGGGTGGCACAGGGGTGGAAGGAGCAGTGAGGGTGGCACAGGGGTGGAAGGAGCAGTGAGGGTGGCACAGGGGTGGAAGGAGCAGTGAGGGTGGCACAGGGGTGGAAGGAGCAGTGAGGGTGGCACAGGGGTGGAAGGAGCAGTGAGGGTGGCACAGGGGTGGAAGGAGCAGTGAGGGTGGCACAGGGGTGGAAGGAGCAGTGAGGGTGGCACAGGGGTGGAAGGAGCAGTGAGGGTGGCACAGGGGTGGAAGGAGCAGTGAGGGTGGCACAGGGGTGGAAGGAGCAGTGAGGGTGGCACAGGGGTGGAAGGAGCAGTGAGGGTGGCCCAGGGGTGGAAGGAGCAGTGAGGGTGGCACAGGGGTGGAAGGAGCAGTGAGGGTGGCACAGGGGTGGAAGGAGCAGTGAGGGTGGCACAGGGGTGGAAGGAGCAGTGAGGGTGGCACAGGGGTGGAAGGACCCTCAGTGACAGAAAGCACTGGGGTCTTTCCCATCTGGTGACAGCTGGAAGTGGCCTCTCCGTGCTGTGATGCTCCCAGATTCACTCTTGGCCTGGTCCAGTGGCAAGGAGCAGCAGGGAATGGCTTCAGTCTGACAGGAGGGTAGGTTTAGATTGGATATTAGGAAAAAATTGTTCCCTGTGAGGGTGGTGAGGCCCTGGCACAGGGTGCCCAGAGAAGCTGTGGCTGCCCCATCCCTGGAAGTGTTTAATGCCAAGTCTTAACCTGGGCTGGTGGAAGGTGTCCCTGTCCATGGCAAGGGGGCTGGACTGGGGTGAGTTTTATGTCCCTTCCTAGCCAAACCATTCTGGGATTCTACCCTAAGCTGAGGCTGCTCCTGCACTCTAGCTGATTTATTGGCACCTGTAGTTCCAGGTTAGTTGTCCCCTCCCTTGTGGTGTCTCAGGCTTTGCTACAGACCCTTCTATATGTTCCTCAATCCCTAAAATAACAATTATGGAATGCTCTTCACTGGGAAACCTCAATTCTGCTTGGTATCCCTATTTTACTTAGGGGAAAGCAGAGAAAATGCAATGGGGGGGTTTAAAAACCCTTAGGATTATCTCCTGAATCAGTACCAGAGTGGGGACCCCAGGTCCTAGCATGGCACTTTATCCTTTGGACAGCACTGACCCCTTGCACCAAAGAGGAATTTTAATTTATACAGCCTCAAGTGAGTGCAGGGAAGGCTTTTCCCTGGGTAGAGATTGCAGTGTCCTCATTACTTTATGTGAAATCCAAATAAGCTCTGAGCTGCAGAACTGATAAATGAATTAATAGTGCAGATATAGAATCGTGCAGCCTGGAATGACTTGGGTTGGAAGTGACCTTAAAGCCCATCTTGTTCCTCCCTCCCTTGCCATGGGCAGGGACATCTTCCAGCAGCCTGAATTGCTCCAAATTCTGTCCAGCCTGGCCTTGAGCCCCTCCAGGGAAGAGGCAGCCACAGCTTCCCTGCTTATATATGACCCCCATTTCCAGCTCTTGGGTGCCTGAAGTGCTCTGAGTGGGAGAACATTTCTGTGTGAAATCTTTCCCTTTTCCCAAGGATTTGGAGGAAGGTGTCATGTGCTGCCTGTGCTGCTGGCTGGCCCCAAATCAGATTAATGAGATCAAAATCCATCTGGCAGCTCACTTGCTGCTGTGGGCAGGCTTTGCCAGCCCCGTGGCTGTGAGCAGCTCTCCTGCTGTGGTAATCTCCTCACCTCCCTGAAATGGCTGGGTTTGGTTTAGATCAGGTGAGCTGGGGATGGCAGGGAGCTGGCAGGATAATGCTGCTCCTGGCTGGCATCCTGGCAGGGGGTTCTGGAAAAGCTTGAGCTGGATCTGCTGCTCTCTGGTCACAGAGCTTCACTCAGCTGCAGGGCCCTGCTCTGAGGCTTCTCCTCTCTCTGTGCTCCCTGCAATGCCCTTGGAGATGTGCTAGATCTTCTAAATCCTCCAGTTTTAGCATCCCTAGTCTCTTGCTGGCTTTCCATGCTCCTTCCCCTTCTCCTCTGTGAGAGCATTCCTCCTATTTTTCACTCTCCTGCTTTGTGATGCCCTGTTAATCTCCATCACTTTGCTCCCATCTCCAGTGTTTATTAGTCTCCCTTTTGTGGCTGCCAGAGCATCCTCCCAGTTCTTTGTCCTGGTTCTCTGTGAGCCAAACCATCAGAGCAAATCCTTGGAGCCTGCTGTGCTCCTTTCCCTGTGGCACTGGAGCTGAATTTAAGCCTGCTGGAGAGGGCTGGCTCAGCAAACTACCAGATCCCAGTGCTGGCAGGTGGGAGTGCCAGGAGCTGGTGGCAATGCCTTAAGTTTTAATTTTCATGTTTTTCAGATTCTGTGCTGCCTAGGGGTTCAGTTCTGAGCCTCATATTAAGTGTTAGCCAGCTCTTTACAGAGCAGGGACACAAAACAAATCCTTTTCCTGCTCACACCAAGGACAACTTTCAGGCCCCAAAGCACAAACAAGGGTGGCTGGAGGGAGGAACAAGAAGGATGGGACCTCACAGCCTGGAGCTGGAATGGGACAATTCAACCCCAAGGTGCAAATGGACCAAAACTTAGAAAAGTGTGAGACTTTGTGACCATTTGTTCATTTTGTGTCCATTTTGTGTCCATTTTGTGTCCATTTTGTGACCATTTTGTGTCCATTTTGGGTCCATTTTGGGTCCACCTTGGGTGTAGCCCTGGCCAGGCTCTTGTCCTGCCCAAGGTATATCCCAAAGGCCTTTCAATAAATATCTACTTTATTTTCCATCTCTGTCCAGTCTCTGTTCCAGCTCAGCCTTCCCAAGCATCAGGCAGGGATTACACAGCCTGTGGCTCCTTCACTCCCTACTGCCCCATCCTCTGCATCCAGTCTGGACAGCACAGCAGATTCCTGGTATCAGAGTTTGCATCTCTACCAGCAGCATTGCAGACAAGATCTGGAGTTCCTCTCTACTTAGGGCCATGATCTTTCATTTTTCCCCCCCAGTTTTCCTGGTTGGCATTTTGAGATGCTTTCCATGGGGTGGAATTCACAGGTTCAAGCAGCTGTTGGATTATTATGTGGTTATCTCAGAGAGGAAAAAGTAGGAGTGCTTGACCCAAAGGTCCTTTCCAGTCCCCTGTACAAGTCTCTTTTGTTCAGTTCTGTGCTGCAATGCAAGCCATGAGAGCCATGCTGTGACCCCCTTCCCTGCACACCAGGTGCTTTCCAAGTGCTGTTGCTGTTATCTCGGGTTCCTTTATCTAATTAATTTATGGTATGGAGGAAGCAATTCACACACCTCCTTCCCTCTGCAGTGCATTAACTGCCCTGCCACCATCCCAAATTACAGCCTGGCATAGACCAGTCCTGGCTTTTGAAATTTATTTAAATGGAGGGAGAGATCTCCAGCCAGAGGAGAGATGCTGTGTTAATCTGTAATGAAACACGAACTAACCCTGAAGGAAAGACAAGAGAGTGTGAATGGGGCCCTTGTTGGAATGAGCATTTCCCATGATGTTCTCATTCTCTTTCCATTTTTGCCGTGTATCCTCTGCTTTCTCTCCCCTTTTTCCTTTTCCCTTTGGAGATGCTCTCTATAATGATCCCGTCACCGGAGTTTGCACGAACAGAAATGATTTCTTTTATTTCATTTGCTCACGACCTGAAGAAACTTTAAATGGAGCTGGTGGTAGTGAAAAGCAAGTTGTAAGCGTGGAGATGACAACCTTATATTATATTTATAAAGTCTGCCTTCAGATGAGTTGGAAAATACTTTCTGTACTTCGGGAAAGAAACTTTTGAAATTACTCTCCCACATTACCATTAATTTAATTTCTTAAAGTTGAAGTGTTTGCAAAGTCAAAAAGTGCTTCCATTTGCTGTATCTCTGTGTCATAAACTTCGCTGCTTTATAACACAAATTAAATTGTTTTGAAGCTCAGGACTGAAATTTTCAAAAACGCCTAGAGCACTTTGATTAGAGCTGGTTGGGAAAAAAAAAAATTCTAATGAATCAGTTTTCAAAATGAAAACACAGATTCACCGAAATCAAATCATTTTGTGGGGGCCATCACCATTTTCTCATTTAAAATTTCATCAAGATGTTTTATTTCAATGAAGCCAAATCCCCTTGGTTCAGTTTTGTGTGTAGGTTATGCTGCAATCCGTGGTAGGGAGAGGAAAACAAAGCCTTTGATGAGGCTCATGCTGTTGCTGAGGTCAACTCCTTGTTAAAAAAAAAATAAATATTGGAGGTGGGAATCTTGCTTTCCCAGGTTCATGAAGAAAATGAGGCAGGTTGGGATTTCCCAAGGACAAGGAGTTGCTCCAGGTGTGGTTTGTGTGGAGGTTCCTCCTGGCACTGAGCCCTTCCAGCCAACCCTTCCCAGCTCCTGGCTCACAGGGGCTCAGCTGTGGCCTCAACCCATAAATCAAAACTCTGCTGGGATGAGGTTGCTTTGAAGATTCATTCCTTGGAAAGATGAGGGCTGAGGGCAGGAAGGGGACCTTTCTCACCCAAGGAAAAGCCAGGGCTGAGTGGTTGGGGACGTGGCTGTGGCTGTGTTTGGGCAGGGCTCCCCTGGAGCAGTGGGGCCCCGGGTCTCCAAAAAGAAGAGAAGCTGCTGAGTTCTGGGTCACCACAGGCCATGAATCTCTGGCTTCCTCATCTCCATCTGCTCTTGAGGAACATGATTCCATTGGAAATTTGGGAATTACAAGCTGGAGGATGTGCTCCTCCAAATCCCATCCCCATGGGGGGCAGCTCCTCCCCTCAGCAGTCACAGACACCCCAGTGGTGCTTCTCCAGATGTCCTTTGGTTGGAGCCCATCCATGTGGTTCCACCAGCTGTGCACCACAGTCTGTGTGCAACACCAATCTCTAATGCTCCTTAAACAGAATATTCTCTCCTGGGGTGTAGTCTGTGTGGTGGCACTCCACCTGACATCAAATCCTCCTGTGTTTGTAGTAAAAAAAAAATTATCCATGTCTTGAGGAATTTCTCGTGCTGGTGAGTGAGGAGTGGAGGGTATTGCAGTCTCTACCATATCCCATGAAACAGCACTGAGCCAGCTCAGGCAGAAGCCACAATCCCAGTGAAAGGCTTTCCTGATTTCTTCAGTTTGGCATTCCTCCCACCTGTTGCACGCCCAGTTCTGGTGCATTTCTCATGCCCACGACATCAGTGTTTGCTAATTTCCCTCATTTTTTGCACAGTGCAGGGTTGGAAAGCTTGAAGTGAAAGCCCCATCCCTGAGAACCTTTTGTACTGCAGTTTCTGGTGGATCTTTACACTCTTGTGCTACAAAAATCCCACTGGGATTTCACACTGGGCACTGAGCTGGCCAGGAGGCTTTTCCATTCCCAGTGCTGGCAGGTGCAGTGGGAGGGTTGGAATTTGGGGCTTGGCCCAGCCATTTCTCCTGCCTGCTTGCCAGCTAATCCCCTGCTGAGTAAATACCTTCCCTCTGCATTATCATCTTGCAAAGAGTCTTAAAGACAAAGAGAAAAGCAAGAAAGAAACAAAACCAAAGCACCCGCCAATAAATTCAATGCACCAAGGAAAAACACAGAAAACACTAAGCAAACTCTGAACAGCCCCTTCCTCTGAGTTAATTAATTGGAGCCCTGTTTGAGAACAAGCACCCTCCTAAATCCCCCATTGCTGAATGCAATTTTCTCTGTACAATCACTCAGTGTCCCTGACAGACAGGAGCCCAATCACTTCTCGACAGAAGGAGAGTGCTGCTGCAGTGCCCAAGTGAAAATAATAGATTTTTAACACTGCTGCAAGGCTTGTAAATACCCGATGGGAACCAGTTCCAACCTTCCACAACTGCCTTGTGGGCTCTCTGAGCTGACAGGAGATGGTGTTGGGCTTCAGCTGGGGTTTCTTTCAGGGGGTTGGAATAAGATGATCTTTAGGGTTATTTGCAAACCCAAACCATTCCATGATTCCATGAGTTTTTGAAGTTCTGTGACTTCTCCCACCAGTGCTTGCAGCGGGTGCAGGAGGCTGTAAATGGCTGGGCTGTGGGATGTGGAAGATGATTTTTTAGTGGAGGCAAAGATGTGGAAGAATGTGGAGCTGCTGGAGCAAGTCCAGAGGAGCCCATGGAGATGCTCCAAGGGATGGAGCTCCTCTGCTCTGGAGCCAGGCTGGGAGAGCTGGGGGTGCTCCCCTGGAGAGGAGAAGGCTCCAGGGAGAGCTCAGAGCCCCTGGCAGGGCCTAAAGGGGCTCCAGGAGAGCTGGAGAGGGACTGGGGACAAGGGATGGAGGGACAGGACACAGGGAATGGCTCCCAGTGCCAGAGGGCAGGGCTGGATGGGAGATTGGGCAGGAATTGTTCCCTGTGAGGGTGGGCAGGCCCTGGCACAGGGTGCCCAGAGCAGCTGTGGCTGCCCCTGGATCCCTGGCAGTGCCCAAGGCCAGGTTGGACAGGGTTTGGAGCAGCCTGGGACAGTGGGAGGTGTCCCTGCCATGGCAGGAAGGTTTGGAATGAGAGGAGCTTTAAGAGCCCTTCAAGCCCAAACCATTTTAAGAATTTGTGATGAGACAAGTTGGGCTCAGGGGGCTGAATGTGAAGCCTTGCAGGTTTGAACCACTGTGCTTGTGATGGGAAGCAGAACAAACTTTCAAAACCAAGTTTTATTGGGGCTGAGGAGATGCTGAACACCTTTTTCTGGCTGCCTTGGACAGGGCTTGGAACAACCTGGGAGGCTGGAGCTGGAGCTGGATGAATTTCAGTTGCCATCCAACCCAAACCAGCCTGACTTTCTGTGCCTCTGCCCCTGCCCATCCCTGGGGTGGGAGAACACCTTGGGATGTGCAACCAGCCTGCAAAAAGCCAGGGAAGGAGCCAGACCGGGCAGAAATCGTGTGGATGGGAGCAAATGGATGGAATGGAAACTCAGGATGTGTTTTGCTCAGCTCCGAGTGCCTTTTTAGCCATTAAATTGCTGGCTGTGTCCTTGAGCAGGAATGAGCCCTGAAGATTTTGGTGGCTGCTGGTGCTGGCCAGCTGGCTCAGGCCACGGGGTCAGCACTATTAAAGGCCTAATTCCCAGGCACTGTGCTAACAACTTAACTATGTTTATAATATCAGCGAGAACCCATGTCAAATCCATTGTTGCATGATGTGACCAAATCCATTACTGCACACATGGAAATCAATTACTGCACATTAGGGAACATTTAACACTTGAGCCTTTTCTGCTGCCTTGTTTGCACGCCGTGGCCGGAGGAATCGTTATCTGCCACTCTGGAAATGGATTTGCTTCTTATATTTTGTAACCTCTGCAGGGGATGTGTGCAGGTAGAGAGCAAAATGTGTGCACAGAGCTTGGTTAATGGTGATGGGGCTGAAGCAGAGCTGGGTGCTGCTGAGCTGGAGGTACTGCTGATGGGTTTGGGCTCAAATGTGTGGGAATAAGTGTTTTCCTCACCAGATTCACACTTACTCCTCTAGCTGATGCTTCTGTCTCCTGGAGCCACCTCTCCCACGCAAGCAGAGCTCGTTGGCCCACACTGCTGCATTCCTTGTCTATTTTCTCTGCATTTAACAACAACAACAACAAAAAACCCTCTAGCAAACAGCAAGCTGCATGTTTCCTCTAGAGTCACAGAGGATCAGGCAAGAAAAGGTGTGTTGGGATGTGCTGTGGTGGCAGTAGGGAGACAGCTCTCTCCCACCGAGCTTTGGCTTCACCTTCCTCCTTAAACACGCTCATCCCCTGAGGTTTTCATGGCATTGGAGGACAGGGAGAGACAAAATCAATGTGTAATAATAGCTGGAAAAGAGCATTCCCCTCCTGTGTAATGGGATTGAGCAGAAATTTCTCCCACCCTGGAGCATCCCTTTCCCTCTCAGTAGTGGGCTGATGCACCTCTCCTTTTGCAGCACCCCAATCCTGGCACCCTCTCCCAAACGCTCCCATTTTTCCTGCCTGCAGCTGCTTGCACATCCCACCTTTCCCCCAGCTCCCTGCCCTCACTTAGCAGGTGCTCTCCACCTTCCTTCTCCCGTGCACACCCTCGCACACGCTGCGAGATGAGGGAAATGGATGAAGGTTAATTTTTTCAGTCCCTCTCATAATGACTCATCCATAACGATTTCCATTGGTTATATTTCCTTGTGTGACAGAAACAATTTACTGCATTCCTGCAAAGCCTATTTTCTCTGCATGATCTGCTTGTGCAGAGGTTTGGGGAAGTAATTTACAGATATTTTGCCTCAAAATAGCTTACAAAGACAAAAGAGTCCTGTTGACACCAAGGTGCACTCCTCGTGAGCTGGGGAAACGGCATAAAACAGCTTAAAAATAAAAACACTTTGTGGTAGTCACTCAAAGTCAAATTCTACACCACACACTGTGGTCAAAAGCTCTTTTTGCTGGTGGGGAGGCGCAGGGCTTCTCCTAGGAATGCTTTGATTTGTGTTTGGCTTGTAGGAGGATCCTCGGTGACATAAATCAGAGGGAGTTTCACTGGGGGGTTGGGATGCTGCTTATGGATGTGGCCCTGGATTTTTTGTGGTAAGGGAAAGGCAGCCAATGGAGCTGCCATGGGGTGTGAGAGCACAGATCTCCTGAGCATTTTCCAGGTAGGATTTTGGTGGTTTTGCTGTGGGATCAGGGCCAGAAGCTCCAGGATGGAGCAGGGGGTCAGGGAGCGATGCATTTTGGCAGAGCCCAGGTTTTCTCTGAGTGTCAGTGCCCTGCCATAACCTCCCTGCCCAGCCAAGCTGCTGCCTACGCCAGCAGCACTCAGATCATGACTATTCAAGGGAATTTGCTCAGGCAAATGCTTCTCCTTATGTCAGTGTTCTCCAGCTGATCACAGGATATTCTGAGCTGTGTGCTCAGTGCAATGGATAGCTCTGTTATTCCTTGGGTGTCCACTACTCCAGGACATAATGCCCCCTTCCCAGCTTGCTCCCATTGCCCCCACAAGCTGGGCATCTCCTGTGCATGGCAGGGCATGGGAATCACCTGTGGCTGATTCAAATGGGAGCAGTGGGGGGAAAAAACTTCACTCTCACTTCTCCATCTGCTCACTTGGTTTGAATTTTGTCAGTAGATACGGTGGCAGAAGGTGAGGAGTGTCAGCCATGAGAGCAGGCACAGTTTTTGCCTTTCCCTGCAGTCACTGGTGTAGATAACATGGATAACACCCTGAGGGCTGGGAGCAAAGGCCACTGGCACACCAGAAGCTGCAGGGTGAGGGCAGGTCTGCGTGCCAGGCACGGGGGATAAATTAGAGATGGGGAGTGGAGGGGAAAAGTTTTTATGCCAAAGAGCTGGGTTGTGCTGCAGTCACAGCTCATCCAAAGGAAGCAGTTTGTGTAATACATCAGAAAATTGGGAGCTGGAGCAAGAACATGGGGCTGAGAACATGCAGCTTTGGGTGAGAACAGCACAGAGGCTCTGGTTTAACTCAAGATGGGCTAAACATGGGATGATACCAACTGGCCTCAACTCTCTGCCTTGTCCCCAGGCTGAATCCCTTCTGGATGCTGGTACCTGCCTCCAAATTGCTTGGGATTTACTGGGAGCTCTTAGCTCCATTTATGCTTTCCCTCTTTTTCCATGCTCTGCTGTTTATTTTGGAAAGCAAGCTCTAGTTCTGTGAGAGATTTGTCACTGAGAAACCAAAACCAACCAGAAATTTCTGAACACGTGCTGTTTTAACCCCTGATGCTCTTAGACATCGAAGCTGCTGTAGCTGTCGAGGTCAGGACAAGCATCAAAGCTGTGATGTTTGAGGGAAGTGCTCGTGCTGCTGTCCTGGGGAGCCGAAGTCATGGATCTGAGCTTTGGTACCTGCCTCCTTCCAGCATCCATGTGACCCTTGGTGTCCCCTCCCAGCAGTGTTGGGGTCAGGGCAGTCACAGATCCAGGGGAGGGAAAGGCAGGAGGTTGTTGGTGGGCACAGGTCAGTCACAGCAGCTTTTTAACCCCCTCACACCCCAGGGACACAGGGAGCACAGGGGAGCGTGAGGGAGCACAAGGGAACACAAGGGAACACAAGGGGACACAAGGGGACACAAGGGGACACAAGGGGACATGAGGGAGCACAAGGGGACATGAGGGGACACAAAGGACTGAACACAAGGGGACACAACGGAACACAAAGGGAGCACAGGGGACACAAGGGGACGAAATAGAACATAAAGGCACTCAGGGGAACACAAGGGGATGCAAAAAGGAGCACAGGGGAGCACAGGGGAACACAAGGGGACACAATGGAACACAAAGGGGACACAGGGGAACACAAAGGGAGCACAAGGGGACACAAAGCATAGGGGACACAGGGAAACACAAAGGGGGCACAGGGGAACACAAAGGGACACAAAGGAACACAAGGGGAGCACAAGGGACACAGGGGAACACAAGGGGACACAATGGAACACAAAGGGGGCACAGGGGAACACAAAGGGACACAAAGGAACACAAGGGGAGCACAAGGGACACAGGGGAACACAAGGGGACACAATGGAACACAAAGGGGGCACAGGGGAACACAAAGGGACACAAAGGAACACAAGGGGAGCACAAGGGACACAGGGGAACACAAGGGGACACAATGGAACACAAAGGGGGCACAGGGGAACACAAAGGGACACAAAGGAACACAAGGGGAGCACAAGGGACACAGGGGAACACAAGGGGACACAATGGAACACAAAGGGGGCACAGGGGAACACAAAGGGACACAAAGGAACACAAGGGGAGCACAAGGGACACAGGGGAACACAAGGGGACACAATGGAACACAAAGGGGGCACAGGGGAACACAAAGGGACACAAAGGAACACAAGGGGAGCACAAGGGACACAGGGGAACACAAGGGGACACAATGGAACACAAAGGGGGCACAGGGGAACACAAAGGGACACAAAGGAACACAAGGGGAGCACAAGGGACACAGGGGAACACAAGGGGACACAATGGAACACAAAGGGGGCACAGGGGAACACAAAGGGACACAAAGGAACACAAGGGGAGCACAAGGGACACAGGGGAACACAAGGGGACACAAGGGGACACAGGGGAACACAAGGCCCCTTGTGCTGCCCACAGCAGCCCTGCCTGCAGCGTGGGCTGTGGTGCTGGGGCCCTGGGCCCTGGCTGGCCCTGCTGTCAAGGGGCCCTTTGTGCAGGCAGGGGGGACACGTGGCTGCCAGGCAGGGCCCTGTCCCCCCGTGTGCTGTGGGTGACAAAGGTGGCAGGGCTGTGTCACACTGCAGGCTCTGCAGGGCACTGGGTGCCCCCAGCCCTGTCTGTTTGGTGCTGAACAAAGCTGGGAAGGGCAGGAAGCAGCATCCTCACCCTCCACATCTCCAGAAATGCATTTTCCTTCCTTTGCTTGGCTACTCAGCCTCCCCTGAGGCTCAGGAGCTGGAGAATCTGTGCATGTGTCCCTTTCTGAGGGCTGCAGAGCAAGGTTTGGGCACCTCAGGAGTTTCCTGGAGGTGAGAGAAGCTTGTGCTTCTCCTGAGAGCAACAAGGGAGATCACAGCCAGGTTTTAACCCCTCCTTGGGGGAAAGGGTTGGTGGATGGCTGCCAGCCCATGTGAGCACTGGGGCAGGTCACACGTGGCTGTGGCTGCACTGGAGAGGCATTTGCAGCCCCTCTGGTGGTTGCATGTCTGTGCTGACCCTGCTGCATGCCCCATCCTGCTGCAGGGGGTGTCCCCAGAGCACCAGCACTGTTCCAGCACATGAATAAACCCCATCCCTCTCAAGGCAGGGGGCTGTTGGCATTAAGTTCTGCTGCAAGTGTACAAGTGGCAGCAGCAGCTTCTACCAGATCTAGGTTGAGGTATGAAAACAAGACCATTTCAGGCTCCAGGTTAATAATACTGCCTTTGATTTTTTTTTTTTTTTATGCCATCCATCCAGCACTGATATGAAACTTTCACCTGAAATCACAGCTATTGAAAACTCCTCTTTTGAAAATACAAAGCGAATTCCCTGGATGCTGAACACGTTTGTTGCAAATGTGGTTCGAGCCAGTTTCTATTCAGGGCCCTTTTCAAAAAAAGTTGCACACCAGTCTGGAGGAGCTCTTCTTCCTCGAGCCATCCCAACCCACTGTGAGCATTCAGCACAGTCCCAAATGATGCCTTGGAGCAGGAATAAACTCCACCTCTGTGCAGAGCCCTGCTCCTCCACTCATTCCTTTTAAGTTTTCAGGGAAGGATTTTAGGGATGTACACACCTTTTGGAGGTTTGTTGGTAAAGGGCTGAATTTCTCCCTAATTTCATAGAATCACAGAACATTTTGGGATGGAAGGGACTTCAAAGCTCATCTCATTCCACCCCCTGCCATGACAGTGGCACCTTCCTCTATCCCACGTTGTCCAAGCCCCCTCCAACCTGGCCTTGAACACTTCAGGCAGCTTTGACCATATCCCAGGGCCTGCATTTAATCTCCAGTTTTTCCCTATTCCTGTTGCAGCAGGATAAACCCCCAAACCAGCAGCGTGTGGAGCAGGGATCTTGTGTAAAAGCCCCAAAAGAGCAGCTTGGCCAACAAGGTTTCTCTCTGTGCTAATTTGAAATGAGGTGAGCGATGGCAAATTGAGTTTCAAGGGCAGCAGAGACAACTTGTCAATTTAGCCTCGGCTCCTCTCTGCCAGTGCAATCCTTGGGAGCTGGAGCTGGGCCTTGTTTATGGCAGGGATGTAATAGCTGCAATCCCCCAGGTAGATTAAGCAATTGCTTCATTTAGGACTCACAAAACTCGATGACATTTTGAGGGATTTTTGTTGACCTTGCGTTGATTTCCCCTCGCTGCCCTCGTGGAATTTTTCTGATGATTCCAGGGGGAGAAAACAGAGCTTGTCAGGATGGGAATTGCCATGGGATTGGGTTTGTTGGGGAGGTGAGGATCTCAGCTCTTCTGGAGCATAGGGAAGTCTTCCCAATGCCCCTCTGTTGGGTTTTCATGGTCACATCCCCAGCCAGGAAAGTGGCTCTTTGTGGAGTGATGGGTGAGCAGGTCCTGTTTCCTTGGAGTGCCTCAGTTTCCCTCTATTAAACCAGTCTAATGGAAGCTATCCCATGGAACAAGATGAACTTTGAGGTCCTTTCCAACTCAAACCACTCAGGGATTCTGTGACTCAGTGTAAAAAAAAACCAAAAAAACCCCACCAAAACCAAAAAACAACAACAACAACAACAAACAACACCAAACCCCCCCCAAAATAAAACGCAGAGATTTACTAACAACACATATTGGGCAAAAGGAAGGGAAGATGACTTTCTCTTGTGGTACCATCCAAAGCCAAAGAGTGAACACAGGAGAAGCCCCAGACTCAGCAGCAAAGCCTTTAACCAGGTGATGTAGCACTGAGGGGGACGTGGAGGCACCAGGAGTTCTGAGCAGGGGATGATGCATTTTTGTCCTGTGGCTTTCCACACCTCTCCAGCTGGTGTGTGCTGGAATGCCACCAGGCACTGGATCTACATCTGCAGGGGTGTGACCCCTCTGCAGACCTGGCAGAGGGAAGCAGAGCCGTGTGTCCATCCCAGGAAGCAGCTGCAGGCACCTCTGGCTGCCCAGGGAAAGCTGGAAGCAGAGTTTTCTCTGGAGCAGCAGACAAACTCAGGGCAAAGGGTGGGATAAATGGGCAATGACAACTCTCTGCTTGGGCACTGGAACTCCTCAAGCAGAGAAAACAAATGGAAATCTGCAACATGAAGGAAAAGCCTCACGACATTAACATCCTGAAAGCTTTGAAGGCAGGAGCGTGGCAAGCACCATCCCTGCTCACCTTGCCCCTGATGTGTTGTCAGAGTCTCAGCAGCAGGAATGCTCCCAGCTGCATGTAGGACATGGGAAGTGCCTAATGACTGCTGGAGCTGGCATAATTCCTAAGTAGCTGTGGCATGTGGCTGCTCAGGAAAGGATTTCGGGACTGACAGGCTGTGAAAAGTGATAGAGGAGGGAAATGCCAGGGTGTAGGGAATTAAACACATGCAGGGATGAAATGAACTCAGGACTGACAAGCAGGGCTGGGATTGACCGAGCCTGGCTTGGGATGGTGAGGGCAGCAGTGTTTTGGGGTGCAAGCATGGAAAATGGGTGAGGAGGGAGCAAGCCCTGGTTCACTCCATCCTCATCGTTCAGTGATGCTTCCTGGGATTTCTTGGATGTTCCAGAGGTTTCCATGTGAAACAGGGACCCCCCAGACACCTGCTGCAGGTGCTGAGGGTATTTGGGGTAGGAATATGCAGGATCCACCCCCCAGCCTTTGCACTCAGGGTTGTCCTGCCACTTTTTTGGGGAGAATTTCTAAATCCCTTTCCCTGTCCTCCCTCCTTTCCACACACACACATCCCTTGCCCAGGTTTTCATTATGATAATTAGGGAATGAAAATAATTTTCAATATTTTTTTAAACTGAATGATGAACTGATGAGCTGCTTTTGCTCCTGCCATATTGCCAAGTGCCTTAATAGTCCTATTTCCTATTCAAATACACTTCATAAGTCATTGCTCAGATGGTCAATGAGCAACAGCCACTGTAACTATCCCTGATTTTGCAGTGAGACTGAGGAACCAGGTTGTGGAAGCCTAATAAAAGGAATTATCTGTGTTTTGGAATGGAAAGGAACACCTGGCAAGTTCTGTGTGTTTCAGAAGGATATTATGTGGATGAGGTGATATTTTAGCATCAGGATGCAAACAGAACTGGGCTCCTCCAGGCTGTGTGTCCTTGGATTACTTTGTTTTTAATCCTTGTATCCCTGCTTGCAACCTGGCTGCACCAGCAGAAAACAGAAGCATGAGAGGGCCAAAGAGATAAACTCAAATTCATATTTTGAGGCTCTGGGCCCTTGGGATTGATCTCCAATGTTGGAAAAACTTACTGGCTTCAACAAGTAGGAGTTTCATTTGCTCATGATTCCTGGGTGCTCCAAAAAGTGAGTGGGAGCCCAATCTGGCTCTTAACCTGCAGGAGAAGGCCTTAGATGGATTCACTCTCAGCTGGAACAGGCTTTTTCCATCCCTCTGGGGTCTTCAAAGTGGTGAGGAAAGAAATTATATCAATAGTCCAAAGAAAAATAAAAGCAGGACCCAAAAGAAGTCAAAAGCATCTTAATAAAGCGTAAAGTGCTGGAATAAATGTTATTAGAGCACCTTCAGCAGCAATAAAAGTATTAATTTGCCATTGCAGGAGGGAAAAAAATAACAGCCAACAATGTGTTTATGCTCAAAACTGCTGCCAAGGATTGCTTTTCAGCCAATGCATTCTGTTTGACTGGGATTTGCCTTTCCCCCTCCCCTTTTCCCCACTCTTGGAGCTGTCTGTGTGGCTGTAGGTGATTGTGAAGGTCTGATCTATTGGTAGGGTATTGCTCAAACCTTCACACACAGCTCCCCAGGGCTCCACAACTCCTGATTTTACTTTATTTTCCTTATTTTTTCCCCCTTTTTCTAAGTTTTTTTTCTTTTTTTTTTCCCCCACCCTGAAGAAACTGCTTTGCCAGTGGCTGCTCTGAGAGGGTTTTACACTCCAGACTGGCAACATCTGATGTATGGCCACATTTGGAGCCACAGACGACAGCAGCCTTAATAACATTCCTCTTTTCAAAGTGCTTCCCGTTAAATATTTATGAGCTGATGCCAGAGCTGCCATCATCCGTGAGCATCCCTTCTCCCCGTGGTTTAACAGGCCAGATTTTGGGAAGGCAGGTGGGCAGCCTGCCCCTTATCATTCCTAAATAGCTCCAGGCTTGCCAAGCCTCGACCTGCCCTCCCTGATTGTGTTTTCAGTGCATGGATGTTGGGAATTACAGCTTTACTTGGGAATTATGGCTTTACTTGGGAATTATGGCTTTACTCGGGGCAAGGGACCCTGTGTGGAGGCAGAGGGATGTGGGGTTTGAGTCCTCTGAACTGCTCCAGCCTGGCTTCTGTCCAGGGAGATGATTTTTGTGGATGTGCAGAGGATGGAGGATCATGGCAAGAGCTGAGTGGGAAGAGTTGGAGTGAGGCAAGGTCCTGTGCTGAGCAGGTTTTGCTGCCTCTGAATGAATTCTCAATTTAGGGGCAAACTCTTCCTCTTGATGGCTTTTGGGGCTACCTAAAAACAGAGGGCAGACAGAATTCAGGGAATAAAAAGCAGTTCTATTTATGGAAGGACCTTTTCAGGTACATTTAGGGCAGACAAAGCCCCCAGGGCTGCACCCAACATGGACAATGGGCAGGGGTTTCACACTTGGATCAGTTTGGGCCATTTGCACTTTGGGGTTCATCTCCCAATGACAGCTCCAGGTAATGAAGGCATTGAGCCCAAGTTTGCTGCCCCCAACTCACTTTTGTTTCCATCTCTCAGGCCTGAGGCAGTGAGGGCTCCTTGATTGCCAGGCCTGGAGAGGAATTGTTGTGTCTGAGCAAAATGGGGAAGCAGCAGCTCCCACTGTGTGTGGGGTTTGGAGTTCTAC
The DNA here is from genome assembly GCA_013389925.1 of Aegithalos caudatus. Classification (NCBI taxonomy): domain Eukaryota; kingdom Metazoa; phylum Chordata; class Aves; order Passeriformes; family Aegithalidae; genus Aegithalos; species Aegithalos caudatus. Next base: position 491,434 of record WEIU01005920.1, on the reverse strand, counting down.
ACTAAAGAATTGCAGGATTACAGATAGATGAAAAACAGAAAACCTAAAATCGTAAGGCATCTCTCTTACCTTACTTAGCCCCTGCCTTCCCTGTGGGAGGTCTCCGAGGCTTTTCCCACCTCTGGTTCCTCCCATAAGTCTTTTTAAAATCTTGGAGTAGCACTTAGGTGCTGCCGGAGAGTGGCTGCAGGGGACAGAGGTGGCTTTTCTCCGCCCCAGGGGAGGATGAAAGCGCCGGTGCCTCTGGCTAATGATGCCTTTCCTTTGGTTTGGGAGGGTTTGTTTCCACAGCCGCAGATTCCCGCGGTGGGAATGTATCACTGCTGGCAATTCCAGCGTTACTTACACACAGCAGCATTAAAGCAGATATTATATCCCAAGGGGAGATGGTCTAAACTCAACATTTCCAATTGTTTTAAAGTTCTCTGATTTTACCCGAGCGATAACGATCTACAAATTGCACTCATCATCTCCGACAGCGCTTTTCCTGGAATGTCCTCTCTGCCGGGGAACTGCTTTAATAAGCAGAACTAGCTCTCATTTGCATTCCCACCATTAGGATTGGAGGTTTTTTAGGGAGCAGGTGGCTTCCCCCATTGCCTTGCAAAGAGAGGATGGAGGCACTGCCAGAGCTCCAGGCTGCCTGGCATCCTGCCAGGGGTGATCTGGGAGCTGCCCTGGGATGTTCCTGGAGCACCAGGCTGCTCGGGATCCTGCCAGGGGTGCTCTGGGAGCTGCCCTGGGATGTTCCTGGAGCACCAGGCTGCCCAGGATGCTGCTGGAGCCCTGGGATGCTCCTGGAGCTCCAGGCTGCCCAGGATCCTGCTGGAGCCCTGGGATGTTCCTGGAGCCCTGGGATGCTATGGAGCACCAGGCTGCTCAGGATGCTGCCAGAGCCCTGGGATGCTATGGAGCACCAGGCTGCCCAGGATGCAGAGCAGTGTCTCTGTACAACAATCCAAGGTGCCTGGAATAAAGAAATGAGATTCCAGCACGGAGGCTTTTAGGGGAGACAAATTGGGGTGATTCTTTAGCTTCCTGTTTGCTACCTATTTGTTGAGGCAATTGGATGGGTCATAACAATTTGCAGGGAATGCTGGATGTGGGGTTGTGCTGCCATCCCGTTATCTCTCCCTCATGGCCAGCAGAAGTGGTCCCTGAGGATTGCCTGTGCTCGGAGCAGATGCACAAATAGCGAGGGCTGTGCATTCCCAGCTCGTGGCATATTTAATGTGAAATCATGGCTTTAATCTCCACAGAGGAAGTTTTTTAACCCTTATAAGAGGGAACAAGGCAACTGCAAGGAAAAGGGAGCAAGTTTTTATGTACTGCCATTATTTTTACGATTATCTGAGGACATTTGGGGCACGGAGGATTGGTGTCTGTGTATTTGTTAATTTACTCGGTGTATCCATATGGAGGATCCCTGCTGTGTGTGTGAAGTGCAGGCAACTCAGTGCTGTGGGGCTGGCTGTGCTTGGAGCCTCCTTCACTTCCCAATGTTTTTATTCCCGTGTCAAGGGCACAGTAAAGGGAGTTTGTGTGGGTGAAGGAGAGAGGGATGAAGGACCAAGCCCTGAGGGTGAATGATTTGGCATGACACCCGTGCTGGAAATGACATCGGGCTTGAAACCATCCCAGCTGCTGGGCTGGAGCCCCCAGGATGTGAGTGTTGGTCTGGAAATGGGACACATAATATTCCTAATAATTTCACAGGCAGCTCCGTTCATTTCTGAAGTGAGAGGAGCCACTTGTGCTATTCTGCCTGGCTCTCTTTATGGTGTAATCTCCCATTGAGATTCCAGGCACAGCTCCGCTAATTAAAATGATGAATGCCGGAGGAAGGCTTTGGGTTTCGGGTTGGGTTTTTTATTTTTTTTTCCTTTATCCTTCTTCTGGTGGGTCTCACTGGTATCTGCAGGCACAGAGGCTGCTTCAGGCAGGGGATATTTGCTCGCTGGATGAGTAGCCAGGATAGATAGAAACGCTCCCGTACCCACACACAAATAGCGGCTCAGAGATCCCGGATTCCTCATGCCAGGCTGGGAATTGTGTCAGCTCACAGGGCACCTTCAGAGCCACCCCTCAGCAGCCAGCCCTCCTCCAAGGAGGGTGCTGAGCTCTGGGCTTTCCTGAGCTGCTTTCCTGAGGTGCTTTCCTTGAGGTTCAGTGAGATGCAGCTCTCCCAGCCTCACTTTAGGATGTGCTGCATATCCTGGGGATCCAGGAGGGATCCAGGATCCAGAGGGGCACTTCTCCAGTGCTGTTCCACGCTCCCTGGAGTATCTTAAAGAGCTGCCGTGCTGCTCCCTACTGGCAGCCACGTATTGGTGACGTTTATTTGCACAAAAATAGCTGGAGTTAAACTTTGCTCATTCCAACTCCTGGGGCAGAAATCGAGGACTGTGAGGATCCTTTGCCTTCCCAAAACACCACCGGGGGGCTGATTTCAGCTGCCCACCAACACTTTCCTACTTTAAATGTCTTGTGGTTTAATTAATAAGAAGAGAAGCTAAATTAAGAGATCTGATGGGCTCTCTTCTCCTGTAATTAAAGCCTTGTTTTGGAGTAGAGGCACTTGAGAGCAGCATTTCCATGCGGTGGCAAGATCAGGGAGCAGATGTGTTCTCCGGTGGGCTGTGAGGGAAGGGAATGAATGAGCAGGAACACATCAGGAGGGTCTGTGGGGGGGTTTGGAATGGCTCTGTTGTGCTGTCACCAAAGCAGAGCTGTAAAGAGCAGCTCTGAGGTGCACAACCCCTGTGCTGAAATGAGCTCGAGCATGGAGGCTTTATGGGGGAAAGGGAAATCTGGAGGGAGCAGGGTTATTTCCTTGGGAATTTTCTTTTTCCTTTCCCTTCTTGCATCCTCTCTGTGCTCCCTGGGTCTGTGAGGAGGAGGATGGAAAGGATGGGTGGTTTGGATGTGCCCCTGAGGGTTACACACACAGGAGGCTGCCACATTCCCTTGTTCCAGCTGGGATGTGGGGCTCGCTGAGGCAGCCCCGTGGTGTCCCCAGACCAAGAGCTGGGACACTGCACTCACTATTCCTTCTCCTCCCAACAAGGTAGCTCTTGCCCAAGCACTGGCTCTCAGCAGGATCATCCCATACCCCACATCAGAGCCAACCCAGGGATGGCCTCGGGCTGGAAAAGCTTTACCTTCAGCTCCTTCACTCCCCCAGGGTGAAAAGGGCTGGAGGAGTTTCCTGATTTAAGAGTAGAATGAGGGAAAACTCCATACCTGAGCCAAAGGGAAAAGATCCCAAGGGATTGGATCAGTGCCTGCTTACCAGTACATCCTGTGAGCATGCAAGGACCAGGGACAGCCTCGGCAGAGGGCTGACACCATTGCCCTGGGATCCCAGCCCAGGATGCAGAGGGGATCAATCCAGTGTCCAGCTGAAGTTGGCTTTGCAGCTCTGGAATGTCTCCTTTCCATCTCCTGAATCCCATCTGAGTGAGCAGCGACCTGACACATTTTCCTGCTCTGCTCTTCTTTGAATTTTGCTAAGAAACCTGGGAAAGGTGAAAGTCTGGTCCTCTGTGTGCTGTGATGGAATCAGTAGTGTTGGAAAATCCCTTTAAGATTCCTCCAGTCCCCTATGTGCTGTCATGGAATCAGTAGTGTTGGAAAATCCCTTTAAGATTCCTCCAGTGCTGCCAACCCATGTCCCCAGGTGCCTCATTCCTTTTGAGCACCTCCCAGGACGGTGATTCCTCCACTTCCCTGGACAAAAGGTGACTTCCCTGTCACCTCAGTGTCCCCTCGGGGCACAGCTCAGTGTGGTGACATCTCACCCCCCTGCACTTGGGAATGCAGATAATTCCCAGCTCACTCTAATTTCCATCAGCCTTCGGTGAATTTGCAGCTCCCTCCTCCGTCTCTGATCCAAACAGCTGTGCTCGTGGGGGCATGGGAAGGCACAGAAATCTTGAGACAGATGCTCTAACTCGTACTGCTCTTTAATTCTGATGATTTAAATGGAAATCGTGAGCGCCTACTGCGGGACGAGTCCGGGCGCTCCGCAGCCGTCGAGCGCCGTGAATTTTACGATCGGAAGCGTTTTTTGTTTTTTTGTTTTGTTTTTTTTCAGGACTGGATTAGTTTGTTTTCATTTCTCCTCTTGCCTGCTGATCATCCAACTGTCTCATTGTTTGGGTGAGACGCAAAGATGCTCGGAAATACCAATAATAATTAAAAATAACGGGCAGCAGAAGCAAACCGGCAGCCTGCATCTTGGCTGGTGGCCATTGGAAACAGCTCGGTGCTGAGGCAGCTGCAGGAAAACCCTGTGTCCAGGAGGAAATCCAGGGGGATTTCCAGGGATGGCAGTGCCCAACCCCTTCTCTACCTCTCCCTGGAGCCCATGTCTTAAGGTGCATTTTCTATCTTCATGGAGTCACTCAACTCCAGCATCCCACCCTCCGGATCCATCTGGCTTTCTGCCCACAAGATTATGTTATATAAACCACCCCTAAATGCAGTGTCTGGGAAAGGGCCTTTATGTTTTAATTCCCAAATAGGCAGGGAAAATTGAGTGCTCTGATTGGCATCTGCAATCAGAGCCCCATTCAGCGGGTGCTGTGAAGGGAGTTGATTGCAGTGAGCGCTGCTCTGACCTTCTGGGGCCTCCGCTGCTGCCTCGGCTTCATTAACAGGATAAATATTTTTCCAGAAACAACATTTCCGAGCTGCCAGAAGTCATGACAGGCATGGGGACTATTCTGTGGCACTGTCTCTTGTCGAGGCAGCTTTTTCACACACTCTGTGGCTGAAGGTTTGGGTGGTGAGTGGGTTTTTTTAGCAGGGTGGTGACGTGGCTGGGGGCACATGGGCTTCTTTCCTGCAGTGCCACCGAGTGGCACAGTGTCATCCTCCCTCCTTCCATGCCTTCCTTCCCTTGGCAGCTTTCCTCCCTTCTCCCTTTTTCTCCTTTCTCCCTTTTTCACCTTTCTTCCATTGAGTTTGTGAGCACTGCAGAGCAAGAATGCTGATTTTGGGATGTTTTGGCAAATGGAGCCTTGATATTTCCCCAGTGCTTTGGGATAAGTGATGGTAGTGGGGTGGTAAAGGGCAGCTGGAGATGTTGTGTCCCCTGAGCACTCCTGGAGCACACCAGGGATGTGCATGTGGCTGATAACCTTCAATCCTGTGCTGTGACTGTGCTGCTCTGCCCACACCTTGGTACTGAGTCAAACACCCCGGAGTGCCAGAGCCTGGGACTGGGATAACAGCATCTGCAGCATCAGATGAGCCCCTCTGGTGAGTTACAGCCTGGTCTCTGCTCCAGGGGCCTCTCAGCATCCTGCAGCCGGTAATAGATGTTTTTAATTCTCAGAGAATTATTGAACAAACATCAGGGAAATATGTTTTACAGTCCAGCGCTGGCTCTGAGCATCATTAACATTGTTATTGGAGACGAGGTGGATGATTTAAGCAGGGACCTCTGACAAAGACACACACCTGTCCATGAATAAAAGGCTGCAATTTAATGCCCCCACTGGTAATTAAGAAGAGGATGAGGGTCAAGTGTGATGCCTGTTTCAGAGGTGTCCCCAGCCTGGCAGACAGGGTGGCAGCACTTAATGCCTCCTTCACCACTCCTGGGCATGGGGAGCAGCCCTGGCTGCAAGGAGGGGGCTGTGAGGGCCCTGAGTGTGGGGCACTGAGTGCTGGCTGGGCTCTGGGGCTCAGCTCAGAGCTGCAGGGATGGAAACCAGCAGAGGCTGCCAACCCACAGAGCAGGAGCTCAGCCATCTCCTATCAGGGCAGAGCAATCTGCCCCCCTGGCTGGGCACTGCAGCATCTGTGGCCCTGGCTGGAGCAGGAAGGGCTGGCACATCCCTTCATCCCATGCCAGCTTCCCCCTGATCTCTCAGCCTGCTCTGATGCCACAGGCTGGGGCATTCAGTTTGTTTTGTACTGAGCCAAAGGCATCCAGCCCCCTGCAGCAGTGAGCTCCTGAGCTCCTGAGCTGTGCTCAAGGCATCTCACCAGGGCTTTGTCACCAAACAATCCCAGAGTGGTTGGCTGGAGGCTGCCCCACCCCTGGAAGTGTTCAAGGCCATGTTGGACAGGGTTTGGAGCAACCTGCTCTAGAGGGAAGTGTTCCTGCCCATGAGAAGTAGAAGGAGATGGTCCCTAAGGTCCCTTCCAACCCAAACCATCCTGGGATTCTTTCAATAATACCAGAGAAACGTCCCTGTGAGCTGGGCTGGGGG
>WEIU01005920.1:465811-485186 GCA_013389925.1 Aegithalos caudatus | reverse complement strand
GGAATGATGGAGCAGGGAATTGCATCTTCCATCTGCCTTGTGCACCTTCTCACTCGTGACACAGACTTGGGGCTGTGACTGGGGAAAAGCTCAGTTTCCATTCCCTTTCTGTCTTCCCTTGGTCTGCCAAGGTTCTCCTGTGCTGTTGGGGCTTGCACAGACTCTCCTGGCCTGTCTGAGCCCATCTGTCCCGGGCACAGTGGGCACACATCAAGGCACAGCCTGTCCTGCCCTGCTCAGCCTCTCTTGCCTCTGACATCCTTGCCAGCCACTGAAAAGGCTGATGAAAAACCCAGCGCTACAAACACGATAATCCTTGGAGGGCCTCAACAGCTGAAATCTTGTATTTTGGCTGTCAGTGAGCTCCAGAAATGCTGGTAAACACTGATTTTGCTTCATTTGGATGCAGAGATGAGCCTATGGGAGGGTTTGGAGGAGCAGAGCTTGTTTGCATGCATGTTTAAGCGCACAGGCGTAGTCGTACACGTGTTGGCGCAGAGTTTGGTTCACTTCCCTTGCATCCTGCGTGGGCAGCCATGCACGGAAATTACTTCTGCATCACTCCTGATCCTCTGCTGTAATAAAGGGCCAGCAGCTGGTGAGCTCCTACAGCTCCTTGCCTGCCTCCCCTCGGACCAAACAAGGTCTCCTCTCTGCCCACACACCTCAGATCTTTTTTGGTGTCCTTCTCTCCGGCTTTGCTGCTGCCTGTGGCTCTGGGAGAGAAGGGGGTGATGGAAATGTTGGATGCATGGTGGGGAGACACTGGGTTCTGATTAGGAGGGCTTTGTCCTGCTGCTGCTACACAGCTTAATCCCAGGAGGATTTGTATTGGAAGGGACTTTGAAGCTCATCCAGTCCAATCCCCTGCCATGGGCAGGGACAGCTCCCCCTGTCCCAGGCTGCTCAGAGCCTCATCCAGCCTGGCCTTGGACACTTCCAGGGATGGGGCAGCCCCAGCTGCTCTGGGGAACCTGACCAGGGCTTCCCCATCCTCAAAAGGAAAAATTCCTTCCTAATACCTAATCCAAATCCATCCTGTTTTAGTTTAAAACCATTGTTCCCTGTTCTATCAGGATCTGCCCATCACTGTTGGCACATTCCTTCTTGTGTGAATGGCTCCAGTGTCCACCTTGCAGAATCACAGGTTTGGAAGCCTCTGGCAAACTCTTCAGAGCTGGAGTTTTGGGGAAGCAGATTCCCTGGGGCTCTGTGTGAGTGACTGTGATGTTTTTCAGCCAGATTGCACCCAGAGGTTTTGGGTTTGGTGTAGGCAGCTTGGTGAGGGGGCTGAGAAACCACCCAGCGAGAGCAGAGAGAGAGAGAGGAGAGGCAGCAGCTCATCCAGGCAGCCTGGGAGGATGAGTGTGTTCCCAGATGAGTGTATTGTTATGAATTCCCCAACGGTGGGGGGAAACTTTGATCAGAGCTTGCACCTCATTAGACATCAGAGAATTGAGCCGTGAGACACGGATCCATAGGCAGGCAGGCTTCATTAGCTGGGCTGCTCATGGGACCGGCTGTTTGAGGAACACAGGGAGGCTACAAAATTGACTTTTGTTTTTAATTATGTTTATGAGGACTCTGTGTTCCCCCCACCACCCTTCTGTATTATTTTGCTCTGAGGGCTTCAGCGAGATCAGCTTTGGGCAGCTGAAATTGGTGCAGCTTTTTTCATCAAAGCGAGATAAAATTTTCCTTTAGTTGAATACTGATGTGTGAATCCCTCTGCTGTGCCCAGGGGATCATATTTTGGATTGTGGGCCTCATGGGCCAGGTTTCCATCTCAGTCACCAGGTCCCTTGTTGTGTATCTGTGTTTCTCCTGCGATGCAGGAACCGAATCCCAACCTGATGCTGTGATTGAGCCCAAAAAATCCAAGTTAAACATTGTAGTTCAGGGATGTCAGGAAGCAGAAATGTCAAAAAGAAACATTTCGACATTTTCCAACCGAACCTTTCCAGAACTGTCTGATTAAAAAAAAAAAAAAATAGCTGGAAAAGGCAGTGGGATGTGTCAGCTGTAGTTTGGGGTCAAACAAGCAGATTTCAGAGCTGCAGAAATCACTGTGGGACAAATCCAGGCAGGATTTAGCCATTATGGCAGAACCTTTGAAGTTTGAGGCTGGGTTATAGGAGAGCTTTGTGTGAGCTGGGCTGCCTGGTTCCCATCCTCTGCCCTTCCCTTGGTTTTTGGGGGAGTCTCTGCCTGATCCCCTCTAAGTGAGGGAGGCAGAGGCCAATCCCAAGCACAGCCATGAGCACAATTCCTGTGAAACTCCTCATTTGACAGGCACAGAGGACGATGAATGTGCCCCTGAAAAGCCTGATTTGCACCATTCTCCTTCTCAGCTGTGCTCTGAGAGCAGACCTGCCAAAACACAGAAGCCCCACGTGCTACAGAGGGAGCCCACAGCTGAGAGGATGGAATTACTCACTCAGGGACAGCCTTCCAGTCGGGATCACAGCTCACAGGGAAAATAGAAGCAGGCAAGGTAGTGCTGCTATTGCCTCCAACCTGCTTGATCCAGGCATGGGGAAGAAAAGCCGAGTGCAGAGCAGATGAGAGAGACATTTGCCTCCTTGTGTGCAGGCTGACAAGAGCCAGGGATGGAGGAATTCATGGCAGGTTCTCTCGTGAGTGGAGGGGGGAATAGGAATCCATCCAAGCTGATTAGTGAGAGGTCTCTCAAAGAGACAGGCTGGCTGGATTTAATTCCCTAGTCAGCATTCCCAGTATATTGATCTCTTAAGTAGGAGGGAGGGGGAGCAGAGAGAGGGATGGTGGGGAGCAGGGAGGAGAGAGAAAAATAGGTTGAGGTGGTGAGAGAATGAAGGCAGAGGGAGAAAAATGAGGAGTGGAAGAGGAGAGCAGGAAAAGAGGGAAATGGCAGGAATGCAGAGGTGGCAGGGATGCAGAACCAGCAGGGATGATGCTCCAGCTGTGCCCTCAGCCAGCCCCAGAGCTGCCACAAGAGATGAAGGCATTGCTGCTGGAAAATGAAGGAATCCAGCTTGGTTTTCCTCCCCTAGATGCTTGTCTGTGCTGGGGATGCAGCAGAGCCCTGTGATGTGGCTGGCTGTGTCCAAGGAAGGGGTGCAGGAGCATCTGGAGCACCCCTGAGCTGTCTGGGAGGGGAAGGAGGATGATCAGGTGCTTGCAGATGTGTTCCAGAGCATGAGACAAAGGCAGGAAACTTCAGCATCCTCTGCCTCCTGCAACACCAGGGATGGAGAAGGGAGAGATAAAAGTCCTTGCAAGACAGGAACCCCCACTTTCAACAAGCAGGAAGCTTTAATTTCTAGCCCCAGCTGGTTGTGAGATATTGGGCATTAAAAGTACATTATTCTGATTGCTGTCTTACTTCTTTTTCCACTTTTATTCCTCACTTGGATTCCAGCTCAATTTTAGTGCATAGTCCCTCTAGATCCACAAGTGCCAGGAGCCAGTGCCATATAGCATCCACAGGCCCAGCCTCCCAGCTTTCAGATGGGATAATTAAAGCATTAATCTCTTACTCCAGCAGCTTGGAAGACAGCAGCTGCTAAAATAACATGGAGGGACTGCTACAAAAAGGAGCTTTGCTTCCAAGGGAATGGCAAGAACACCTTTGGAGGTCAGCAAAGCTCCTGGAGCTGGGGAGGGTCCAGGGCAGAGCTCAGTACTGGCCTTTGAAACTAGAGGCTGCTCTTGAGTCTCAGATCTGCTCCTCCCTTAAAATGTCCAACCTCCTAGGAGGCAAAATGTTTGAATTTCTTCCTGTTAGGCTGAGCTTGGATTGGGTTGGTGGAACTCATGTTCCAAGGAGTTGATAGAACCTTGGGAAATGCAGCCTTGAGCTGGGAGATGAGGATCCATAGTGGTGCTGCTGAATGAAGTCTCAAAAATGGTTCTCAAAAATAGTTGGCTTCTTGCTGTGGGAATATTGATTATTATTATTATTTTTATTATAATAATGATTGTTATTATTTTTAATTTTTTAATCATCCTGGTGGGAGTACTGTTTCTAAATATTTTTGGAGTGGGGGTTGTTTTGCTGTTGTCCTTGCCAGTACCTGGGCTTAATCTCTGTAGAAAATATTAATTTCTGGGGCAATATTGAGGTTTAGGAGAGGGAGGGATCTGATATCCTTTGTGTGAGCTCTGTAATAAGGGATATTTCTTCAGCAGGGCTAAGGAGAAGGTACTGGAGCGTGGCTTTATTGAGATTACTGCTCACCTGTGAGGCTGGGGATGTTTGCTGCCACTCTCACAAGAGTGACAGGGATTCTTTAGTCTTGATTAAATGTGGAGCATTGGCTTCAGAAACCCCACATCCCCCTCGGGTACTGAATCCCTTTGGATTCAGATTCCTTTGGCATCCAGCTGCAAAACATCTGCAAGGTTCAAGGGGAGGTTTGGGCTCTTGTGAAGGTCCAGGGCCCTCCCTTAAATACATTATCCCAGAGGAGCTGCTGGCTGTGATGCCTTTAACATTTTAGCCTTTGTATTTCCCAAATCCTGTGCTGCATTAGTGCATAACTCTGAACTCCATATGAAGTGTGAGCTCCTCTCCTCACACTTTGGGCAGACAAAACAATCCCTCTGGGCCTGGAAACCAAGGACACCCAACAGCCTCAGGGCCCAAAAAGTACCAAAAAAAGTGAATTGGGGAGGAGCAAACTGGGGGTAAATGACTTCATTACCTGAAGCTGTAATCGGAGGATTAACCCCTGAGATGCAAATGGACCAAACTCAGAATTGTGTGAAAAACTCGTGCCCATCATCCATGCTGGGTGCAGCCTCTGGGAGCTCTGACTGCCCAGGGTGTATCTGTTAAAGGCTTTAATAAACACCCACTTTATTCTCTAACTCTGCCTGGCCTCTGCTCTAGCTGGGAACTCCAAGGCATCACCAGAGCAGATCTGGATGAAACTTCTGGCATCTCCTCTGAGAAATTCCCCCTGCATCCCCCAAACCCTGCCCACAGGGTTTCTCTTCACCCCCAGGGTTTCTCTTCATGGGGCACTGGGAATTCCAGGATTTCTGTGCTGACAGGCACTGACCCCCAAGCAAACTCTGCATTGACCTGAGGCCCTGGAACAGCTTCCAAAATTGAGTGACAGCACTGGGATTGTGAGTGTGCAGTTTGGATAGAAGTGTGTGATATCACAGGGTGGGAAACTTAGAGTTTAAGGCTTTAGTATATACTAATATATATATTAAAGCATGATGGAGGTTTTAGGGCAGAAGCTAAGTTCTTCTTTCACCTCCTTCTTCATGGTGTTATTTTTTTTTTAGTCTGTTTTGTTAAGGTTGGGATTGATAATAGTATGAGAGACAAAGTTTGTGTTTGGACTTGGAGGTTTATTAACTTTTATTTATATTATAGCCTTACAAGCTGTGAGTTTTGTAGTACTTCTAGTTAACAAGGTGAAAGACAGAGTACCTTTTTATCTCTGCAAAGTCTCTTTAAGGACAATTGGTTCAATTGTGAAATGCTACTTAAATTATTCTTACTTTAAACTTAACAACTAACTGCTTGAAATCCGCAATGCAGACTTTATTAACAAATTATAGAAAACTACTTGAACTCATGAAGTAGAATGTGAAGAAGAAGGACTTAGAAATGCTTAAAATCTTCTATCTTTTTCCATATATTACTGTATACTAAAATGTTTAAGTTTCCAGAATTCTAACACTTGGGAAGTGGTAAAGATGTCTTCTGGAAAAATGGGTCCAGAGTGCAAAAGGAAACCAGAATAACCCTCCCAGCTTCATCCAGGAGCCATTCCCAACCCAGGGGAATCCAGGCCCAAATGAAGAAAGCACAGCTTTATCCAGGGCCAAAAGCAAGCCCTGCCCCAGGCTGCCCTGGAGGAGCCCCTGCTCAGCAAGGACTGCTGGGGGAACAATTAACTTTTAATTAAGTGGGTAGATGGACAGAAGCCCTGGGAAGGTGCTCTGAGGGTACACGCAGGGCCAGCTCTGCCTGCCTTGCTTTATGGGCCTGGACTTCATTACCCTGAGAGCAGGGAAGTGCATTCCCAGCTGGAGAGAGGTGAGCCTGCAATTTTCAGCTGAGTGAACAGGGTCAGAGTGTCAGCAAAGCCTCCTGGGTGAAGCAGGAGATGTCCAGGCTTCTTCTTGTTGTGGAAGACAATTCCTTCAGGAGGCCAGCTCCTCCTTGCAGCTGGAAGCTCCCAGCTGTGGGAGCTGTGGTGTTGGGAGGGCAGGGATGTGGTGCTGGATGTTGACAGTAATGGGATCCACCTGCTAGCACACAGTGCTGCAGGAATAAAAAACGCTCCACTGTGCCTCTGGAATAGCTGCAATTAACCAAATCTGAATAGCCAAGGGCTGGATTCATCTCATAGGCACGGTGGGAGGCAGCTTGAAATGTACCCACAAGCACTGATTGGGGTCTTGAGCCTAATTAGTCCCTGGGAGGCACCAGTTAGGATGCAAGATGGATGTGGAGTGGCTGCAGGCAGGTCTGTCCCACACAGGAGCGTGGTGAGCTGCTGTGAGGAAGGGCTGGAAGCTGTCCTTGGGATGCTGTCACCCTGCAGCTACAGCAGAGAGGGCACCTGGGCAGTGCCAGAGCCTCTGCTGTGCTGGGCAGAGCCATCCCCATCCTGCTGCTGCTGGCATCAGACAATCCCAGCAGGGTTTGGGTTGGAAGGAAACCTAAAAATCGTCTTGTTCCAACCCCTGCCATGGGCAGGGACACCTCCCACCATCCCAGGCTGCTCCAAGCCCTGTCCAGCCTGGCCTTGGGCACTGCCAGGGATCCAGGGGCAGCCACAGCTGCTCTGGGCACCCTGTGCCAGGGCCTGCCCACCCTCCCAGGGAACAATTCCTGCCCAATCTCCCATCCAGCCCTGCCCTCTGGCACTGGGAGCCATTCCCTGTGTCCTGTCCCTCCATCCCTTGTCCCCAGTCCCTTTCCAGCTCTCCTGGAGCCCCTTTAGGCCCTGCCAGGGGCTCTGAGCTCTCCCTGGAGCCTTCTCCTCTCCAGGTGAGCACCTCCAGCTCTCCCAGCCTGGCTTCAGAGCAGAGGGGCTCCAGCTCTTGGAGCATCCCTGTGGCCTCTCTGGACTCATTCCAGCAGCTCCAGCTCCTTCTTTTGCTGGGATCCACAAGCTGGAATCAGCAGAGCAGAGGGGGAGAATCCCCTCCCTCCATGCCCTGCCCACGCTGGGGGTGAGCCCAGGATGCCATTGCCTTCCTTAGGGATAGAACTGTGGATTATGGCTCCAAAGCTGTGTTTTATTCATGACTCAGCCATTTCCCCACCTACAAGATGAGGATAATGATATATTCTTCCTTTAGAAAGAGCTTGTTGTCTCCAAGTGTGTTCCAAACTCTGGTAACAATGTACCTTAATTGAACATCTTCACTTTTTTCAAGTTCCAAGAGAAAGTTTGCAGCGAGAATAATCCTTATTTTATCTGCATTGAGGTGTGTGGCAGAGTACAGATGGCCACATCCAAGGTGGGAGGAGGACAAAGAATTCCTTTGGGCCCCTGTTGTGACATTGGGACTCAACGTGCTGAGCAAGCACTTGTAAATCAAGCCAGCAAAAATTAAAGGCCCCAGTAATGGGTTGGATTAATCTGTTCTGACTTGACTGTCTGAAAGTTGGATGTCAATGTTTGGGGTTTGTCACCTTGGGCTCCCTCCTGGTCTGTGGAGAGAAATGGGCATCTCCAGGGGTCATTTATCTCCTCCCAGACAGGCTGGGGATGAATTGCCCTCTGGAGGGGCTGCTCTCTCTCTCCATTGATAAAGAGAGCCCTGAGTACACCTTGTATGTTTATATTAAAAGTGTACAGAGAGGGATGAAGGTGAATGCTGCCTGTTGGGATGGAGAGGAGACTGGTCTGGGCACCTGGTGCAAGGCTACATCTAAAAAAGGGGGATAACCAAAATTCCAGGAGCTGCATCCCAAGGATATCCTAAGGAATGTCCTTGTAGCAGAATTTCTTAGGGAGCAGGGGCACAATTTGCCCCTGAATTAGTTTGGGCAACCCAGCTTGGGCCCCAGGTGTGAGGCCTGAGCAAGGCTGAAGTTTGTGGTGCAGGTAGAAATTGTGTTAAGGTATGCAGGGAGGAGAAGAGGCTTTTTGTGTAGCTCATTGTGTTACTTTGATGTTCTATCCACCCTAAGTATAAAGTAAACCATGTTTGATTGCATTCTTTCTATGCTGTACACCAGTGTAGAAACACCTTGAGATGTAAACAACATAGAAAACATATAAAACCCTCCCATTTTAGATGAATAAAGGAGCATGGTATGTATACAATATTGGTTTGAATACATTACTTGGCTAGCTGCCCACACTATTGGGGTAACTCCCAGCTTCTTTATATCCTGACTGAAGCTGGGGTTTTTTTTTTTTTTGGCTGTTCAGTCACCTGTGTCACTGTTTGGTGTAAATCTGTGTAGCTGCATCCCACACATGTGGGCACAGGGTAAAACCTGCTGGTCTTGCAGATAACACAGGTTTCACCCAGCAAAGCTTTGCATGGAGACACCAGAGTGCTGTGCAACATTATAAAATCATAAACCAGAGGAAATGGAAGTTTTGGGCTCCTAACTGCCAAACCCCTAAGCTCTGTGCATTTTGTCTTCCTAAAAACTATTCCAGAGGTGTCAGAAACAAACCATGTGCTTCCAGTCTCTTGTGTCCTCCTTCTGTATTTCAAATGAATAATAGATAAAGGAATCATTTTATTTAAAGAGAACCAGTTGAATAGTTTGCTTTAAAAAACAAAAGACAAACCACCAAAAAATCCACACAAAAAGCACCGTGGCACTTGGTCCTGATTTCTTTTATAAAGGAAAACTTCCCTTTTTCATTTATTATTGAAGCAAATTAAGCTGATTGTCAGAAACGTGTGTGTTGGGTGAAAACGCTGCCATTGTGGGTTGGGATGAGATGAATGAATTTAATTTACCCCTTTGGTACATTCAGCTGGTGAGCAGCTCTCAGCTCCCTGCCTCCTCCTGGGAAAACCCTGCCAAATTTCCTGGGGGATTTTCCATGCTGGGATCTTGTTTCTTCACAGGGGCAACTTGTCCCCTTGCCCTAGGGCTGGACAGGGAAAAAGAGGACAAGGAGAGGTTTTTTTCTCTGCTCCTTCACAGTGTGTTGTAGCAGCCAAACCCTCCCTGGGGTTTTTTCAGAGCCTGCTCCAAGCAGGCCAGAATCAGGTGCTGCTTCCAGATTTCCTTGGCCTGGGGATCCATGGGAAGCAGGGCTGCATCCCTGGGCAAGGGATGAATTGGCAGGCAGGGATTTGGAGCCTCTCTGGTACCCACAGGGGTGTTACAGGCTCCCAGCACACACCAAAGCATTTCCATGCTGCTCTGGGCATCCTGTCAAAGCCATGATGATTTTTTGCCTTTACTTTTATCCACCTTTTATGTATTCTCAGTGCCTGTTGCACTCCCAGACTGGAGGAGGTGTATTAGGAAAAATGAGGAAAATAATATTTCATATTAGGAAAGAGTTTAAGCCTCACCCCTGAACTTTTAAGGAAGAAGAACCAGAAATTTCCATGCTTGACTCACCATAATAGACCCAGTGCTAGGACAAAGGCACCTTTGTAGCTATTTTCTATGGGGCAGCATGCAAAAAAACCCCTTCCTAGATCATTGAATACTTAAGAGAGGGCACAGAGATTCTTGGGGCATTTTTGGGGTGTCTTAGCAGGTGCAAGGGACCTCCCTGCACTGTGCACAGGTTTTATTGTTTTGTTCTGTATAGTTTGTTATTTTCTCTTTAATTAAAACCTTTTTGCTTTTTCAAAACACCTCAGATCAGCCTCTGGCTAATGATCCTTGAGCCATTTCTGGGAGGTTGCTGGCAGCTCTCAGAGCTGGATACACCTTGGTGGGGCTGACAACACTGGCCTCTCACAGAACTGTATCAAATGCACTCTACATGCACACTTGTAATTGCTTAAATATGAGAATTTAGCATAGCCCTGGTGTTCTGTTAGGCCAAAAGATCAAACCTCATAAAAAGCCAGAAAACTCTACACTGTCTTGAGGAGCCAAAGTCCCCTCTGGAATACAACCTGTAAACTAAAATTTGGCCCATCTAGGGAAGAATACTTTGGGATAAAGAGGTATCACACTATCCATTCAAGCCTCTCATTGAAGCACCTTTGTTAGACATGCCAACCATTCCATGATCTTGGAGCAGAGAGGGAGAACGGGGGCTGTGACCAGGTCTGTGCTGAGAGTGGCTGCTGCCATCAATCAGCAGTGAGGGGGATGATGCTGGGCTGGGCTCAGGTGCTACTTTAACACTCAGGTGAGACCCATGTGCTGTGTTCCTGCTGAATTGGGGTGTTTGGAGCAGTGCTGTGACCCCTAGGCACCATCCTCCCCCTGCACAGCCCTGGGCAAGAGCCTGGGGGATTTTGGGCTGGAACCACAAGGTGAGCTCCAGAAAGCTCCAGAGACTCCTGGGGATGGCTGAGCTCGGGGCAAGAGCAAAGGAAGGGCATCCTCTTGGAAAGAAAAGGCAGAGGGAAGGAGCCACAGCAGACCTTGGCACAGGGAGTGTGTGCCACTCCAACACTTCTGGCTGGAAGTGTGATTTTTCACTCTGCCAGTAGGTCTGTGTACACAGAACTTCCACCACCGTTGCAATTACACCACTCTAAAGTGATTTTTCTGTCACTGCTTGTTCTGCCCAAGGAGCAGGACGACCTGTCCTGGTACCTTCCTCACCAGTGGCTCTGAGCCACTCATTGTCAATGGTGTTTGGGTACCTGCAAAGCCAGGGCAACTGCTTGGGTCAACTTATTTCTTGTTTGGATTTGAAAAATTGCACCTAGAAGCTTGTTTCTGTTTTCCTCTTTTTCTTCTTCTTAAGGTTTTTCTCAATATTTATATTCTCAAATTTAGTATATTCAGAATAGAATAATAAGGATAATCTCTCCAGCCACCATTTTGTGCTTTATTCTCCCCAAATTTCCCCAGCAGTTGCACAGGAGGATATGGCAGAGGGAGAATGTTTGGTTGAATCTTTCTCCCATTTGGTTTAGCTTGAATTTCAGGGGATTGTGGTAACTTCAATGACCAACTTTGGGCCTTGATTTCAAGGTTGGCCAGGTAGGATTTTGCTTCCCAAGATCAACTGAGGATCAGCTGCAGCACTGCAATGAATTTAGGGCCAGAAGGGACTTTTAGATCACATAAACAGGCCCTGGAAAGTCATTAGATACCTCTTTCCTAAACCTTGGATTTGGTGTTTGTCGAACATAAATCTTGTGAAAAGGTGTTCAGGGTTGATTTAAGGATCTCAGGAGATGCTGAACCCAGGGCTGCCATTGGTAGTGGCTTTTAAAGGTTAATCACCTTTGCTGCTAAACATTTGTGCTGTATTTAATTTGGCTGTCTTTAACTTTTTGGTTGTTGGTTATTGCAGTGTCTTTCCCTGCTGGGAGAAATCACCTGGCATTTTCTTTGATCAAACTCCTTTCTCTCCCCTCCAAGACTGAAGAGTTTCCCTGTGTCCTTCAGCTGAGCTGTTTTATCATCCAATTTATCCTCACAGATTGGGGTGATGTATCTCCTTTTACCTTCCAGGTTTCTCCAGCTTCCCCTCTTTGGTTATTTGATACAAAATTAGAAATTAAAAGGGCTTTGAAAAATCGAGGGGAGATTTTACAAGCCAAGAGAAGATGGGAGAGGGTGAGGTTTGTGTCGTGCTGCTCCACTGCAGAAACAGCCCAGATAAGCAGAGGAGAACCCCGGATACAGCTGGGCTTGGGCCAGAAATGGGTGGGACAAATCAAAAGCTTTGTGTTTTAAAGAATGTAATAGATTTAAAATTGCATTTCCTTTAATGAGTGACTCACCCAATTACCACAGCCTGAACACCTGCGCCCGAGAGCCGAAGTCTCCGGGGAGACTTTTGCTTTTAACAATATTTATTATGCTGAGTGTTATCACATTAGGAGGAATCAGGGCAGGAGGGAGGCTGCAGCACCAGGGCAGCCCTGGGTTATCCTCCCCCAGTGCTGCTGCAGAGTGCCAGGGATTTCTGAGCTCCCCTTTCCACCAGGCTGATCAGGGGGACAGGAGAGGCTTTGCCCAAACTCCTCGTGCTGTGGGTGGGCTGATTTTGTGGGGTTACTTAGGTGGGGGGATTGGACAAAGGAGAGTGACTCTGGACTGACAGGGGATGGGGTTAGATGAGAGATTGGGAAAAAATTCTCAGCTGTGAGGGTGGGCAGGCCCTGGCACAGGGTGCCCAGAGCAGCTGTGGCTGCCCCTGGATCCCTGGCAGTGCCCAAGGCCAGGCTGGACAGGGCTTGGAGCAATCTGGGATGGTGGAAGGTGTCCCTGCCTGTGGCACTGGATGAGCTTTAAGGTCTTTTCCAACCCAAACCATTCTGGGATTTTGTGTTGCTCCTTCCAGTGCCTAAAGGGGTTCCAGGGGAGCTGAAGGAGAACTTTGGACACAGGTCTGGAGTGCCAGGATAAGGGGGAATGGCTTCCCACTGCAGAGGGCAGGGTTAGATGGGATGTCAGGAAACAATCCTTCCCCTGGCACAGCTGAGAACCTGTGGCTGCCCCATCCCTGGGACTGCTCAAGGCTAGGGGTGGCTCTGAGCAGCCTGGGCTGGTGTCCCTGCCCATGGAGAGAGACTTGGAATGGGATGCAAACCCACACCTTGGAGCTGTGAGGGCCAGGATAACCCAACTCAAACCCACACCTTGGAGCTGTGAGGGCCAGGATAACTCAACCCTGACCCTTTTTGCACAAGAGTGGATGATGTGGGAAGGCAATTTGATATCACCTAGCACAGTTATTCCTCATTCCCCTGCTCCTGCATGGAGCAGGTCAGTGCTGAGATCCCCTTGTGTGGGGCTGGAGGAGCTGTCTGGGAGCACATCCCAGGCAGGGCTGTGGCTGTGCTGGCTGGAGGGAGACAAAAATATAATTATCCCAGCTGCTGGTGCTCTCTGTGCTCTGCCAACGCTTCTGCAGGCCAGAGGGCTGAGCTGATGTATTTATGCACCTTCCCCTGTCTGTGTTTAAACAGCACCTTGGAAAACGCAGTAAAAGAAGCCACAGCTCTCTTCAGTGTCCTCTGGGGGTTTTAATTTATTTTTATGGTGTTGGATCCTTGTTTTGTTGTGGTTTTTTTTAGGCTTTTTATTATTTCTCCTGGTGCCAGAGGTTGGCTTTGCTGCAGAGCAGAGGTGGTGCAGAGAAACAGAGGCCAGTGAATTGCAGAGTGTGAAGAGATATTGGGAGTTAGGATGGAGGGATGTGGCAGAGCTCCCAATGATCTCTGGTGTTATTTTATAGTCCATACATTGATAATCACTCTGTATTTTTTTTTTCCCAATGGATTTAATTGTCTTGGGCCCTGTTTTTCCTGGGGCACAGCCAGGATTCCCTGCTCTTTTCATGTCTTAAGCCAGGCACTTCTCCTGCATCCCTGTGGACAAATCCTGGTGTGAGCTGAGGGTGCTCAGTGCTTGAGGACACTGTTACCCCCAAATTAGACAGCCCCCAAAATTGCTGTGGAGCTTCTTGCATTTTCCATCTCTTGCATTTTCCATCTCTGGGTTCTGTGCAACAGGGAAGGTTCCTGCCTGAATCCTTAGGCCTCTGTTATGCTCATAAAACTTTGTTCAAAATGGTTTCATTGGTTCCCCCAGTGACTAAAATAGCAAGAAACAGTAAAATTCTCTGCATTTTGTATGAACATCCTCTTCTCATTGCAGGCAGGACCTGGTTGATTTGAAGCCACACCAACACTCCTGGCCATGCTGGATGCTGCATCACCTCGAGGAGAAGACATCTCTGAGGTACCTCATTTTTGCTTTTGGTTTTCTCCAGGTTTGAGGTTTTCTGATTGCAGGAGGGCACAGAGCACTTGTCAAAGCACTGAGGATGGTTTATGCTGTGGCTGTGAGGTGCAAAGTGCCCTCACAGTGAGTTTTTGGGAGCTTGGTTTCATCTGGCTGGTATTAGGTAGCCCTGTTCCGTGCAGAACTGGAAGATTTTAAATATGATTTTGAAAACCTGGGGATATTTCAAAGCTTATAAGGCTTTTGACCTGTCTCATTTATGCTCACCTCCTGCATTGCAAAGGGAGAAGCTTAGAAATGTGAATTATGTGAAATACAGTGTGAAATCTTTTGAGATGTCTAAATCATGTGCATATACACACAGGCACTTCCATCTCCTTAAAACTTCATCTCTCCTTCCTCAGTCAGTCTGGGTGCTGGGAGGATGCTGGGGAAGAGGTGGGAGGAGGGGAGAATTATAAAGACTTGGTGCTCCCCATCTCCCATCCTCATCCTGCTCCTCCTTTTGCTTCCCTCTGTTCCATTGGGATCCAAATACAACATCCTTATTCAAATCCCTCTGGAACGTGGGGACAGCAGGAACAACCTCCAGTGTGCTCTGGGTTCTGCATTTCTGAGCCTTCTGTGGCTTTTTGATCCTTTATTTTCTGTTTCACAAAGCTGGGACCCGTGTCACAAAATGTCTGTTAGGTGATGCAGTAATATTTCTCCCTAAATGTAAGTTTTTAGAATATACCTGGTTTTCATGTAAGTGTGTGCTCTTCCTGCTAATTTTTCAAGTGGATATTTCAAGCCTGGCAGCTGGGCTCGGGCTCTCTGCTGTGCTGCAGAGGGTTTTTTTCTGGTCTTGTTAAAGAAAACAATAAGTTAAATGTGTGCCAGGCAGTGCTGGAAGCACGGGGTGCAGGTGGGCTGTGCAGCATCTTTCCAGGGTATTGGTGGGAAAAGAAAACCAACCCAAAACTTCAAAGCTTTTGAAAATTTCAGCTGCTCAGGGGTGACCCTCTGGCTCCTGGCTTTCTCAGTGCCATCCCTCCTCCCTGTATTGTGTTCCTGCTGGCTGTTCCAGTCCAGTGCTGCTGTCCCTTGGTGTCCATGGGGGATTGGAGGGCAGGGACCAACTTCCTTCCTGCTGTGCCATCAGAGCTGCCTGACAGCCCCTTCCAGAGGCTGCTGTGGTTGGGAGGGAGTGGAAGGGTAAGGAAAACACAAGGAAAAGCAGAAAGGGAAGGAATGGAGGGGATGAAGGAGGCGGTTTGAGCAGCATCAGTGACCCCAAGCTTTTCCAGTCATTCAGAGATGCTGTCTCTTTGCCATCTAATTCCATCCCAAACACCCTAAACTGGAAATAAAGCCCTGTTTAATAAACAGCAGTCAGCATTTCATTTCCCTGAATATTCTGGGAGCAACTGTTCATTATTCTGATGATTTCCCCCCACTGTAATTATTCCAAACGACCATTCACAGATTCCACTGTTGACTTGCACGTCCATGGAATTGCAGGCTGAAATATGTATATATTTTGGTGTCCTATTGAAAATTCAATAGGATCCAATTTCAATTGCTATTGCCTTCGCCACCGTGCCTCCCCTCTCCAATTTCCCAGTGCTACAGCTGCACGGCAGAGAAGAAAGGATGCAGCAGACACAAACAGCAACGTCCAGCTGAAATGGGGAGAGAAAAATTACTTCCTTGTACTACCACACTCCTGACAAGAGCTGACTCTTCCTTTTTTCTGTTTTTTTTTTTTTTTTTTTCTACCACATTCAATTTTTCTAGCTGTGCAAGGCAGGTTGCAGGACTAATCTTGGATGTGCTTTGAGCCTGCTGTATGGGCTTTTAAAGCTTGGGATGGGGCAGGAGGAGGAGGAGGATGTGGGGAGTGCAATTAGTTTGGGGTGGCAGGATGAGCAGGAGAAGCTAAAATTGCAAATGAGGGTAATTTGGGGAATACAAATCCCCTTCCTCCCAGGGCTGGTTCACCTGGCTTTCTCTTTTGGCAGATGGAGAGTGGGAGATGCGAATTAGATGGGAAAAAAAAATCCCTAGACAGTCTGCAGGGTCTCAAACGGTGCTTTCATCACAGCCAGTGTTTTGTAACGTGCATGTTTATTTTCCCCTTCATCTGGAGTACAAAGGATGTGGTGTTTGAGACCTGCCAGGGGTTGACTGGTGCTGGGAGGCTGGGCTGCATCCCGAGGTGTCGCTCCAGCCCTCGGGAGCAGAGCAGGTGCTGGGTGGCTTTGAGCTCTGCAGCAAAGGTGTTGCCACTGCTGCACCTTCCAAAGCTGAGAATATTCATCAATAAATAACATCTGGTGGGTTTCTGTCTGTTCCCAGCTCCTGAAGAGCTCTCTCGAGGTGGGATGGGCTGAGACATCAAGGTGGCTGCAGGTTTCTTTATTGCCACAAGTCCAGCTGCTGTGGTGGGTCACTGCTGAGCCACCTCGGTGTGACATCGAGCTTCAGAGGAGCTGGGAAAGAGCTGTGCAAGATTTCACCCCCCAAAATTTATTATCTCATTAGGAATAAAAGATGGGAATGATCCCATTTGGAAGAAATGATTGGAAATGCAAAAATTTAAGGGCGAGTCTATCTTCCAACACTTTCCAGGGCAGACTTGGGCAGTTGGCTGAGTCTTTGTCTTCACTCCCCAAGTCAGAGAGGGAGCCTGAGGAGGGGAACAAAGGGGAAGGGGAGGTAGGGACGTGCCAGGGCTGTGTCACCCTCAAGCCCAGCAGCAGGCACACGGCAGCAAACAGCCACTATCTCCTCGAGCCATCTGTTTGCAGAGTCTTTGCCCATGCAACGGTGCCTCTTCCCACATGGACTTGTTGCCTCCTTGTAATCCGTAGGTAAACAGACTTTTAATCAGCTGGAAAGCAGGGAGAGGAGGTGGTGAGCCACGATAAGAGCCTGGCTGGGATGGGGACTGATGGCAGCACGAGCCCAGGAGGGTGGGTGCTGGGAAACATCCCTGCTGTGTCTTTGGAATACAGAGAAAAATGGTTTGTTTGGGGGAATGAATGAAGGGAACAGTGGGACCAAGCAGAACGTGGCCACTGAGCACCTCTCCAGAGGCTCTTAGCACCTTGGTTTGCTTCTGTGTTGCTTGAAATCGGGAATTTTACATAAAGAATAAAATTTCCTAGAAAGCAACCTTTCCCTAGGTGGCAGAGATGCCCCATCCTTGTGCACTGGATAAGGGCAGGGCAGTGTGGGCAGGGATGCAGGTCACTGCTCCCTCTGAGCCTGCAGATTGAGGTGTTTGGGAGCATTCAGCCTGGGAGGGCTCTGGGAGGCTCTTGCACGGCGCTGTCTCATGTCCAGCTGGGCACTTTGCCTGCCTGATCCCTTCTCCTTCCATCCCTTCTTTCTGCTTCTTCTGCTGTGAAAGCCACATTGCCCCTCAGCATTTATTTTGCCATCAAAGAGCCACAGATTATCCTGACTTGGGTGGGGTGATCCCATCAAGTCCAACTCCAGGTTCAATTTGAAGGGGAAACAAGGAGTGCTCAGTGCTGGAGCTGCCAGGGTTTTTATCTTCCTGGCAAGGTGCTGGGGTGGCAGAGGAGCTGCAGGACACAGCTAAAAGCAGCTTGAGGCAGAGGCTGGGATTTGGGAAGATGCTGTGGGCACTGGGAGCTGGGGCAGTGACCCGGTGCCCTACAGTACATGGCATTACCGTGTTTAATGTACTCAGTGCTAATCTTTCTCTAAACACGGGCGATCTTGCTGAGTTCAGCACTGAAAGAGCAATAACCAATGAAGGAGATGAGATTAAGAAAACTCACAAGAATCAAATGTGCTAGAAAGGGCTGGGGAAGTGCCAGGGGCACTGCAGTAAATGACCTCCCTGGGAATCGAGGACAAATAAAATCCATGCCCCGTGTCTCTCTCCCCTCCCAGGCGCCTCGTGCCGATGCTGGAGCCCTCCCCTCCCTGGTGGGGCCGTGGATGTTGCTTTCAGGGTTATTTTTGCACTGGAATACAACAAATCCTCTGTGCTGTGGGGCTGAGACGAAGGATCCGTGTCGCTGCATTCAGAAAAACGAACCTCTCGAGCTCAAGGAGAGCTGCTTCAGTTGGCAGGAGCATTATTCTGTCTGGAAGAGCCTTGAGAGGGCAAACAAAACCTCTGAGCTGTGGCTCTTGTTTCCAAAGCCTCTCTGCAGGCAGGGATGTTGGTGAGAGTGGCTTTTAAAAAAAAAAAAATTTGTGAGCCAGAAACAGCCAAAAATTGACCCAAATGCCACCAGGATGGGATGAAAATGGGTGCAGCATCCTCAGGGAGTTGGTGTCCCAGTCTGAGCTCCACCAGGCTGGATGTGGAAAAGTCTTACCAACAACTCTTGGGTGCTCAGTGGGCATTGTGTGGTTTGTATCCCAAAGGATGGGATGGTGGAGGTGATGGGGGTGGCTGGAGGTTCTCCCCCAGTGCTCAGCAGCCTGAGGATGTCCTTCACAGATCCCAGGCATCCCAAATGTGCTGCCTCAGATCCCTACCCCGAGCGCCGTGCAGCCTCGGAGGCTGCGAGGATGACTTGGCAGTGATATATTTACTACAATTACCATCTCCCTTCCCAGAGGAGGAAAAAAAAATAGATGAATAATATGTTTTGAAGGTGTCATGGAGTGAAAGCAAGAGAGGAGCTTGAGCCTGAACTTATGAATAACTTATAGGCTTCCTCCCTTCATGCAGCTGCTCCGTTTGGGCTTATCTTTCTCACCCGTAGGAGGTGTAATTAAAGGAGCAAAGCCGGGAGTCCGTGGGCACGCGTCTGTCTGGCTCCGTGTGTCCCCTGCAGACCAGGGCACAGGGCTGCTGGAATGCCTTTGTGGGCCGGGCTATGTGTGGAGCTTTACAAATCCTCCCCCTGGTCAGGAGAAAAAANCGGACGGAAAAAAAAAAAAAAAAAAAAAAAAAAAAAAAAAGGATCGTTTTGTACATAATTCACCGCCGGTGTTTTTGGCAATTGTCCCCTTGCAGTGCTGAGCCACCAGCAGAAGTGGTTTCTGATGCTGCGAGGTGAAGCAGGTGAGCCCTGCAAGCCTTAAAATCTGGGAGATTTTGGTTCCCTTTGTGACACAGCTGGAAATTCCCTCCCCGGCCTCTTGTGGTGGCTTAGCCTTCCCAAGTCTTATTTTTCCAGCCCTAAAATGAGAAGTAATTTGCTCTTGTCTCAACACCTTCCTCTGCTTTCTCTATTTTGACTTGAAGAGCTCAAGGGAGGGACTGTTTTTACCGGGTGTACACACGGAGTCGAACATAATGGAACCGGGATCTTATCAAAGGCATGCCAATGCTATTGTAATGCATACAGTAATTATAGGGATGTATATGGAGGGATGATGAAAAAAAACCCAATGAAACATGGCATTTCCCTCTGGAAAAAAATGTTAGCGAAATAAAACCACGCCTGGGAGTATGTCAGTTCCAGCAAAAAATGTCTATTAAAAATTATGCAGTGCTGTTCAGCAAGGTCACAGCGCTCCTTTTAGAGCCAGTTAGAGGTTTCCTTGCAAAGCAGCACAGCACTTTTT
>WEIU01005920.1:415497-461226 GCA_013389925.1 Aegithalos caudatus | reverse complement strand
CTGGGACCGGGGCTCCGGGATGCGGGCACTGCTCGGGGAAATGGATGCAGCCCCATCCGGGAGGGGCTGCGGGAGCTCTTTGGAGCGTGGATGCACCCCCGGGGCGGTGCGAGGATTCCTGGGCGAGACGGATGCACCCCGAAGGGGATGCAGGCGTTCCTCGGGGCGAGAATGTCGCTTCTCCAGAGGATGGATGCACCCCGGGGGAGCGGGGGGGTGAACGCACCTCCTTCTCCACAGCAGGATCCAGCTACCTCTGCGCTGCTCCGAGGTGCCCACCGAAGGCTGGGAATGCCCAAAGCATCCCAGCCTGGTCCCCCGTGTGCCGGGGTGCGCTGCAGCAGGACTCGGGTGGGCTCTGGGAGCCCCGGCGGTGCGGGGCCGGGGGCTGCGGTGGTGTCTGGGTGTCTCCCACCGCAAACTTCTCTCTGCTGGGCAGGCCGGGCCCTCTCCTGCCGGGGGGGAGAGCCCCCCGTGCCGTATCGACCGGCACAGGCTGCTTAACATGCACATCACACGCCGAGGCATCGCTCCTCTTCGCCTTCCTCCCGCTCTCCCTCCTCCTGCTCCCTCCTGCTCCCAGGGATGCTGCTTCCCGCTCGGCGTGCCGGCATTCCTGCATCCCGGGGGCTTCCCCGGGGCTTCGAGACACCTCTGCAGGGAGCCCGGGTGGGATGTGAAGGGTCCGGGCTTCCCAGGAGAGGGATGAAGCTTGCATCTTTCCCTCTTCGCTTCTCCTGCCCCGAATTTGTGCTTCGTTTATTTTATTATTTCATTATTTTATTATTTTTTAATGCTGGCTTTGGGGCTCCCGGCTTGGCTTCCTTGCAGTCTTATTCCATGCCTCTGGTCATCCCTCCTGCTTCCTCTCCCCTGCTTCTATCAAAGCTTCCAGATCAAAAAGTAGTTGGGTTTTTCTTTATTTATTTCTTTATTTATTATTTTTATAACTCTCCTGGGCGGCAGAGCAGTGGGGAGGAATGTGCTGCCCCCCTAAAGCCAAAATCCCCCAATTCCCTGCCTTGCAGGGATCTGATGTGGGTGCCAGAAGTCCCTGAGTCACTCCTGGAGTGAGGAAAAGCAGGGAGACACGTTGCTCCATGGTCTGGGGAGGACCAGGGCTGAGCTGTGGGGATTTGGGTGAAATCTTGCCCAGGGCAGCCTTCAGCAGCAAAAATCTGGGGCCCTTTTGGGGCTGGGAGTTGCTGCATTGTTGGAGGGAACTCTTTCCCTCTTGAGAGTTTTTTATCTTGCATAATTTTATTTAAGGGTCATTAAAAAAAATGCAAACACACCCTACAAATAATTTTGTATTTTAACACAAACTTTTAAAGAGAGTTTTGAGAGATTTGGGTTCATTCAACCCCAAGGTAATCTTTAGGTTTGCATGCAGTGCTGAAAATCAGCAGTAATGTGCTTCTGCTTCATGAACTCTCCTGATAATCACAGTAGTTTTTGGAATTCATAAGTTTTCTCCCTCGTTTGGTGTCCAGAAGTGCAGCTGGCTTGTGTTTGAAAACGTGAGAATCATTGTCATGCAGGAAAACCGTGTTTTACACAAATCTCCAAATATCTCCAGAGATGTGTGCTGCCCTCTGCAGCGGTTCAGCCACACTCCAGGTCATTTCCCTATTTCCAGCCAAACAAACAATAAGAAAAGTGGTTTGTGAGGGTGCTTGAAAGGAAAGTGGAGCCTGAAGTGGGATAATTCAGGAGCCTTTGACCACCTGCACTTGCACAAACATCTGTGGGTCCTCCCAAGTTTTGTTAGATTGGCTTTTGTAGGGATTTTGTAGATTTGTTGGATTTGTGGAATCGTGGCCCTAAAATGGGAACTGTTGAGTTTTGTGCCTGTCAGGAAGGAATCCCCTGAGCTCTGGAATGCCCAGTGTGGTTGGACACCAAGGGAGCTGTTGGGTGCTGGTGCTGGAGAGGGAGGCTGGGACATTTTTTGGATGCTGCATCCCCTTGGGAAGGAGCTGCATCCACTCAAAAGAAGGATAGAGCCAGAAAATGTCCAGCCACAACTTGGGAAAGGAGATGGAAAGAGGGGAGGTTGCAGAGGGCTGGGATAGCCCCGGGCATCAGGAAGTGAGTGGCAATTTGGCAACACAGCCCTCATTGTGTTTGCTCTGTGTCTTCTGTGTGATTTTTAAATAGCAACGAGGAAAATCCGAAATATCCTCACACAGGGAGCAGGCAGCAGCGTTTGCTCTTCCCCCTTTCCCTGGCTCAGAGTCCTCACATGTGCCCCATGTCCCTCACTCACAGATCACCTGGATTTCCTAAGGAAAAGGTAAAGATCTCACCCCAGCACTCAGGAGTGGAAGAGACAAGAAAACTCTTCCCTCAGCCACACGTAAAAGGATTAACCAGGCTAAAAGGTCATAGAAGATTTAGCTGGGCCTTTAGCATCAGTAAGCCAAGAATTATGGGAATTTGATTTACAAATTAGCATAAAGACCTTATTCTAATAAGCATACAAGCTGAAATAGGTATGTAAAATAATAGCATGTGTCAACATCCCACACAGAGCGTTCCTCATCCCAAAGAATTATTCGCTCGTTCGATGTGGCTGGGATGCAGATAATTCCCAAAGTGAGCCAGGCTGTGCTGCTGTGTGCTGGAAAGGCTGCATCTGACCCAGAGACACATCCACAGGCAGGACAGGCTGGGTGCTTCCCTTCAGGAAGGGCAGCATTTGGAATCTACAGGAATTTCCTCTCAGTGCAGAGGTGAAGGGAAACCTCCCGGCACTTCACGCAGGAGGTAATTGCACTAATGAATGTGTGTAAGAAAAATTACGTGTATCGACAGCTTTTTGTGAATGCCTGGATTTATTGGTCCTCAGGAAAAATATTAGATGTGGTTAATAGTTACTGCACGGGTCAATAAAACGTGATATTCACCCCAACAGCAGAAAATAGCTATTTAATAGGTAATAACAGTAATAATCAATACCTACATGATTAGATAACCCAGTTATATGCAGTACATAAAAGGAGGGGAATGCACTCGGCCTGCTCTGTGGCTGAGCATCTGTCATTCCTGGTGATCCTCAGAGGAGCTGCGAGGAGGTATTGGCACCTCTGGAAATCAGGCCAGCACGTGGGATTAATTGGCACGTTTTTAAGATGCAGCAGAGCAAACAGGAACCTGAACAGACCTTTTGGAAAGCAGTTGCACTGTGCAAAACGCTGGATGGCACCCAAAATGCTGGAAAGGAGGTTTGGGATTTTGGTTTGGGTGGCAGAGTTTGCAGGTGGGGTTTTCCACTGCTGCTTCCCTGGGAGCATCCCTGTGCTCAGCTGGTTACACAGCAGTGGATGGGATACAAGGAGGAGTAAAGTTGTAGTTGCTCTATGCTGAGGGCGTGGAGAGATTTCCATCACAACAGATGGAAATCAAAATGACAAAACTCCAAATGAAGTCCAAATGAAATGAAAACTCTGTTGTGTGTAATAAATTACCTCAGAGCACGGGAGCAAGTCTGGTTTGTGTTGTACACCAGTTTTAGGAGCCCTGCTGGTGGACTGGAGATGTGTGAGGTCCTGTAAGGGCTGGCACAAATTTGAGGACATGCAGTTGTTTGCTGGCCATAGAGCACAGGTGAACAAGGTGCCTGTGGCCATCTGCAGTGGGAATGTGAGGAGGCAAAAATCATCCATCTCAGATGTCCATGGCAAAGGTTTGGAGCTGCAGCTCGGGCTTGGAGTTGAGCTCTTGGTTTCAAACAGGGGCCAAAATGAGGCAAGGTGCCAGATTTGGGGAGTTTATAGTGGAAGTGCAAGCCATGCTTCTGTCTCCTGGTGCCAACCAGTACCCACACCTCAGCACGTGGGGGGTTTGTGCCTTTAGAAGATTTTATAGGAAAAAAAAACCAAAAAACCACAGTTTGGGAGGGCTAGGATTGTTCACCTGGAGAGGAGAAAGCTCCAGGGAGAGCTCAGAGCCCCTGGCAGGGCCTAAAGGGGCTCCAGGAGAGCTGGAGAGGGACTGGGGACAAGGGCTGGAGGGACAGGACACAGGGAATGGCTCCCAGTGCCAGAGGGCAGGGCTGGATGGGAGATTGGGCAGGAATTGTTCCCTGGGAGGGTGGGCAGGCCCTGGCACAGGGTGCCCAGAGCAGCTGTGGCTGCCCCTGGATCCCTGGCAGTGCCCAAGGCCAGGCTGGACAGGGCTTGGAGCAACCTGGGATAGGGAAGGTGTCCCTGCCCATGGATGTCGTTGGAATAAGAGGATCTTTAGGGTCCTTTTCCAACCTAAACCATTCTGGGATTCTCTGGGAAAAAAAAAAAAAAAGTGGATCACAAAGAGTGATCTTGGTCACTGCACCCCTTGGGACACCCCAATCTCTCCAGTCCTGTGAGTGCATCCTGCACCATTGCATCCTGAGGCATTGCATCCTGAACTATTGCATCCTGCACCATTGCCCCCTGCAGGCATTGCATCCCTGGTGCTCCCAGCACATTTGGAGCCGTGGCTGGCAGCTGGGAGGAGCTGCCACCTCCTTCTCTCCCTGCTCCTTCCCGAGCAGGCACCTTGCTCGTGGTTAATAATAAATCAGAGGTGCTGCCTTGCTGGGCTCTGTTATCTGCAGCCAGGAGGGAGAGCAGGGACTTTTGATGCGTTTAACAGTTAATATGTCTAGTGCTGAAAGCTGTTGTAAATTAATTGACCCCTTGGCCCCCTTGTCCTGTTGACTGTTCCCACTAAAGACAGTGGTTGGTTCTTGGCATTCTTGCCCCCTGCCTCCCACTCTCCCTTCCTCCACCTCTCACATGCTTTGATTACTAATCAGGGCAGTCAAAAAAAAAAAGGAGCCTGGGCTCTGAAATGTTTCACAGGAGCTGCATGGGGAAGTCAGGGTTCTGGGCATCCCCTGTGCCTGAATTCCTGGTGGTTGGAGTATTCCCTTTAAAGCTCTGCTGGAAGCTGGCATGGAATCCTCTGCCTTCCCATGGGGATATGGGGATGGAGGTGGTGCCAGGCTGAAAAGTCCCAGCACAGTCCCAAGGACCCTCTGGAGGTGGATGGAAGGGTCACTTTAGGGTGCAGGCTAAGTCCTTCTTCTAATTTTATATATATTACTGCTATATACTAAAACCTTAAACTTTAAGTTTTCCACCCTGTGATATCACACAATTCCATTTAACTACACACCCATAATCCCAATGCTATCACTCAATTTTGGAAGCCTCTTCCAAGTCCTGAGGTCAAATGTGGTGCTTGCTTGGGGGTCAGTGCCTGTTAGCACAGAAAGCCTGGAATCCTCAGCTCCCAGGCTTCCAACAGCTCACCTCTGTGCACTGTGGCTCATGGAACACTGGTGGAAGGATGCAGTTGGGTTCTCATCAGGGATTTTTTTTTAGAAATGACAGAAAAAGATCCCCACAACAGTTTGGGTTGGAAAGGAGCTTAAATTTCATTCATTCCACCCCCTGCCATGGGCAGGAGCACCTTCCACTAGACCAGGTTGTGCCAGCCCCCATCCAACCCGCCCTTGAGGGGATGGTGTATTTTCCTTGCACATTGCTGATCCTGGAAACCCTGATTTAGGTTGGAAAGGAGCTTGGAAAACCCCCAAACCCTCAGTCCATAGTGCTGGTTCATGTCCTCCAGTGACTCACAGTGGGAGAGAGCAGCTGCTGAGGAGTGGGAAATGCCACAGGAAATTGTGTAATATTAGAATGTTTCAGGTTTTTCTAATTCCAAAATGAAATAAATAATAAAAAAACAGAACAATCAGAAATTCCCAGTGAAAGTAAATTCTGGGAAAAGTAAGGATTGATTTTGAAGCATTTTCTTCAGAGCTTTATGTACAAAGTCGTGAAGTGATTTCAAACAAAAAAAAAAAAGAACTCCGAAGGCCGTGTTCCAGCAGTATCAAAGAGCCTGGAGTCTCCAGCCTTGTTCCATTTTGTATTGTTATTCCTTCAAAACAGATCCTTTGCTAATGTTTCCATTTTACCAGAAACAGAATTCTTGATTTAAAGAACTGGTTTGAAAGCCAAGCCTGACCCGCCTCACTGGAAGCGTGACAGGCCCTCAGAGCAAAGCAAGGTTCATTAATACCATAATATTCTCTTTCTTTTTTTTAGTGTTTGGGGCTTTTTTTCTCATCTTAGAGGAGTTATCTGGTGAATAGCACTGCGTTCCTGGGTTGGTTTGGGCGTTTTTAGCTTTTATTCCCTTTCTACAGGACAGATGGTATTTAGAGATCAGAGGGTGCCTCTGTTGGACTTTTAGTTTTCCAGAGTCAATTCCCAAAGCCAGCACTGGGGTTTTTGATAGCGGGCCAAGGCACAGGAGAGCGGCAGGGCTGGCTGGCACGAGGTGAATTTGGATTTAGGATGAGTGACATCTCTCTTAATGAAGCCCTTTTTGGAACAAAGCTGGCGAGGAGCAGGATCTGTGATCCATTAGAGGCCGGGGTAGTGGCAGAGCCAAAACCACCCTGTCATTGAAGACTAAGTGAAAAAAACCCAGTGTATTATTTATTGTTTACTTTCTGTGCTGCTTTTCTGCACGTCAACGCTTCCCATTGTATGTTTTTGGGCTTCAAAACCTGACACCACATTAGAAACCATCTCCAAAGCCCCCAAATAATGCATAAACTATGATTATTCCTTCTGATCCACTTGTGTTTATGTAAATGGCTGGAAAAGCGTTTTTCAGCTTATTTCAGAAGCTTAAGGGATTCATACCAAGCCTATTATTGAAAAATCAGAAAGTGAAAAGCAACTTCTGAGACAAGGAATTAGCAACTCAATGGCAGCGTTGGTGCTGCAGGATCTGGCAGTACCCAGATGGGAATTCCCTCAGGGCTCAAAAATCCCACAGGTGGATGGGATTTGATGGGAGAGGGGGCTCAGAGGAGGTTTGGGGTTAATCCAAAGGGATCAGGGGCTGGAGGGGGAGCTGGGGCACAAACCATGGGTGCTGCTGGGGATGGTGGTCTGGGTTTTGGGGGATGAAGCCCCCCCAGGCACTTGGGGGATAATCCAAGCTCTGTGTCCTTGCATCCATGGGTGGGAAGAGGCTGGCAGTGCCATCCTTGCTCCATGCAAACCTTTTCCCTCTGTCCCAGGAGAGGTGGGACCAGCTGCAGATCCTCTTTGGGCTCCATCCCATTCCAACCAGCCCTGCAGCATCTCATCCCTCCTCTCCTGCTGCTTTTCTTCCCTGGTTCGGTCCCTTTCCCCCTTCCTTATGTTAATTTCCCACCTGAGCACCAAGTACTTTATAAATAGCAAATCTGAAATGAATTTCCTAGCAGCAATCATTATCTCCCTCGACAGCCATTAAACATTCACACAAGCAGAGCAAAATGACAAAGGGGATTGATTTTTACAGTATGTTGGGGGGAGGTAGGAGAAAGGAAATATGTTGACAAGGCTTTTTTTTTTTTTTTTTTTTTTTTTTTTTTTTTTCCTTATTTCCCCCCCTCTCTCCATTCTCCCCTCCCTTCCACATCCTCTGTCTTGTGGAATTCAAAATCACCCTTTTGGAGATCAGGTTGGGAGGGGATGGGAGACAGCCAAGTTGGAAATAAATAACAATAAATTAAAAAAAAAAAAAAAAAGGGGGGAGAAAAAAAGCAGCAAGTTGTATCCCCTTCTTCTTCAAGCAGCAAGCTCCATCCCCTTCTTCTCCATCCCCTGGAAGCCTCCCTCGGATCCAGTGGCCGTGTACAACTGATAAACACGAAGCTGGTTCCGTGGGCTGGCTGTGCAGATGGATCTGTCCGAGTTAATGCCTGCTGAGATGGAGGGGTGAGCTGCAGGGAATGGGGGGGCCCAATCTGGGGGCCTGCTCAGCAGAATAAATGTGTTGATGCAATCGTTGGGAGCGGGCGAGCCGCGGCCGAATGAGGCACTGTAGCTGAAAATTTAACTTTGATTTCAATTTTCATATTTGTCAGCAATAATTAGATTCAAGAAATGTTTTTGCCTCTGTTCTAAAATACTAATAAGTAGGAGCCTTTGTAGTATGGCTAATGGAGTCTTTTTTTTTCCTAGTGGGCTAGAAAAATTCCATTAAAGGGAGAAGTCATACTACATTACTGTGCTTCAACATGCAGCGACTTCGCTGCCACAGGAATATCTGCGCTGGGAAACAGCGCCCTTGCTTCCAAGTGCAGGATGGGACTGGCTTCCTGTGGCTGGGATTGGCTGGGCAGGGACTAAGGAGGGCCAGAGGGAACCCCCCACATCAAATTGGGCAGGGGGTGATGCTCTGAGAGCCTTTGGGGAGCTTTTGAACTCCTCGTGGGGTGAGATCACAGTGGCTCCATCCAGCGGGCTTTGGCAAATTTTTTTGGTGCTGCCGTTTCCCTTTGGGTTTAAAGCCTTGGATCAATGAGGAATTTCCCCTGGTTGGCTCTGCCAAAGGCAGAGAGCTCCTTCTAGCCCTCCCCAGCCTGCAGGGTGGATTTCCCTGGCAGCACGTGCCAGGTTTTATCCCGGGGAAACGCCGGCAAGGAAAGCGATATTAAATTTGCTGGCGATATTCAGAGCAAATGGGGAAGCTCTAAGTTGTGTCATTCTCAAGTTACTTCAGCCTATTAAGCAAACAAAAGCACTTGTGGAGTGAGAAATGGAAATGGCCAGCGTGGCCCGATTAATCCTGGATGTACAATTCCATTAATAAGCCAGCTTTTAATAGGTGGCTCTTTCCAGGAGCTGCTGGGAGGAAGAATTGATGTATTCACTGTAATTGTATTGCAACTAATAGGATCGGAAGAAAATTGTATGGAGAACTTATTCCTTTGCCACCATATTCCAATCAGTTGAAATAATACAGGAGGGCCCAGCATGGTAATGAGACTTAAATCTAAACAGGAATATTTTAAATTCTAGTGTGGGAGGGGTTGGCTCGGGTTGTTGCTTCCCCATAGAGTGGGCAGGAATAAAACAGCAGCTCAGGGAGGTGCTG
Source organism: Aegithalos caudatus (assembly GCA_013389925.1). Classification (NCBI taxonomy): domain Eukaryota; kingdom Metazoa; phylum Chordata; class Aves; order Passeriformes; family Aegithalidae; genus Aegithalos; species Aegithalos caudatus. Next base: position 452,289 of record WEIU01005920.1, on the reverse strand, counting down.
GAGGAGATGGGGATCCCAATCCCAGTGGAAATGCTCCATGGTTGGGTGCTGGGGCAGAGCTGTGCCGGGTCAGCCTCTCTCCTGAATGCCAAGGGGGGTGTCTGGATGCCCAGGGATGGGACTGCCCCTTTGGCACCTCACCCGGAGCCTTTTACTGCTGCCATTGGCAGCGAGAGGAGCTTTCCCCCTCTGCAGTCCCTGTGGTTCACTGGCAGAGCTCATTAACGAGCCTGAGGTCCTGGCTCCATTCATCCCCTGTTTATTCCCACCTCCATCTGCAGGCTCTGATGGTTTGTTGATCCTTTCTTTCCAAGGAACTCCTGCAAAAAAACCCCATCTCCTGCTTTAGGGAGCAATTGTACCTTGGTGGCTGCGGCTCTGGGCCCCTGTGGGATGCAGAGAGGGATTTGGGCTTTAATCCATGAGCGTCTCTCCAAGGGCTCTTGGAAGAGAGCTGTGCAATGCTGCAAATCCCCAGCAGGCTGGGGGGCTCAGCACATCCCAGGTGATGCACAGCAGTGCCCCAGGATGCAGATCTCCACAATATCCATGCAATCCTGGAATGATGCACATGAAAGCACAGGAGATGCTGACGTGGGAGCTGCCCGACCCAAAATCCGTGTGATTGCTGGAGCTGTGGCTGTGCCCTGGGAAGTTTGCAGCCACTTTTTGTCTGTTCATCACTGGTTCAGGGCTGTTTGTTTTCCACTCCTCCTCCCTATTTGTATGCATGCTCTGACCCTGCTTTGGTAACAGGCTAGAGAGTAAATAGAAAGGGGAGGGGAAAAGAAAAGGCAAGGAAAAAAAAAAGCCAAGGCACTGTTCAGCTCAAATCCCTGAGGAAACGGATGTGATTGCCTTCCAGAAATGGCTCCAATAAGGCCAGAAAGGAATATTGCTTTTATAGCTTTTGGGATATAAAACATTTAGAAAATGTGATTGACCGGTAGTGCCTAATTTATCATTTACCCGTTTCTCTATCCACCCAAACACAGCAGCATCCTCAGACGGGCTCATTTCCACCTTTTTTTGGCTTTCTGCCTCTTTCCTGTGTGTGACACACGTGCAAAGCCATGTTCCCTTTCACACCAAGCTGTGTGTGCACACAGGCACGTGTTTCCCCACGCTCCTGGCTCCTTGTCCCTGCGCCTGTGTCATGGATTTATCATCGTTCTGCTAAGCACTCAAACTCCTGTGGCTATTTATAATTAATGCTCAGAAACCTGCCAATCCATTTAATGACACCAGGAGGTCACGGCCTCCCTTATAGCTTCCCATTAATCATCATTAGAACAGTTCTGGGTTTTTTACGTTCTTTTTAAATGTTAATTCACCTTTATAATGCTCCTTTCAGCTCTGACTGTAAAGGGATACTCTGTAGTCACTCCAGACTGTCTTGCAAGTGTGTGCAGGTGAAAGGCTCAGTGGGACAATTGCACTTGATAAAGTCTCTTGGATGTCTCCCGCTGGAATGAATTACACTCACAAACTCTGCCAGATGGGATTTCTCCAGTGCCCTCTGCCACCAGCTCCTCGCAGCAATGCTGGCACAGCTCCCTCCCTGCTGGCTCCATCCCGGAGCCCCTCACCATTCCTCCCTCCTGTGCTGCTGGGAACCACAGGATCAGGGAATCCTAGAGTGGCTTGGGTTGTGATGGACCTTAAAAATCCTCTAGTTCCACGTGTTTCCCAAGTGGAATAAGCTTATCCATGCTGGCACAGAGCTTGCTAAGGCTGTGTCTGCTCTGCCAGGTTGTGCTCAGGCACATCTTTGCTGGGCAGATTTTTAGGTCTGAGGTGGGCTCATGCATGGCTTGGCTTTACAGGTTGTGGTGTCTTGGTTTGGGTGGAGCATCCAGCTCATCCCTTGTGAAGGTTAACAAAAATCCCAGTTCCCAGAGAGCAGGGCTGCTCCCACTGGCGAGTCCATCCCTTTTTGTGTGTCCCAAAGCTCCCCTGTCATGGTCAGAGCAGAAGCCATCAGCAGAGATTCAAGAGGCAGCTTGGAGGAAGGAAAGCTCCGGGTGCAATCTGGTTCCTTTGGCAAGCAGCAGTTCCTCTTCAGTAGCCCTCTCCTGGCTCGTGGTTGGAAGCAATCATCCCTCTCCAAAGCCAATCTGTGCTTGCCACGAGCGGGAGTAGTTCCAAAGCGGTGCAATCCTGATCCAGGTCGGGGTGTTGAGCCTTTTGGGAACAGTCCCACGGTGTGGTGGTGCAAAGCATGGCCCCTGTGAGCTCTGGGGACTTTTCACAGCTCTGGGTGACAAAGCTGCAGAGCCTCCCATGGTTTCTGCTCCGTGTTCATCCAGGAGGGGAGAAGGCAGCACGGACACAGAGTTCCTTTGGTGGGAAGCAGGCACAGCCCCACGTGTGCTCGAGGTGGGCAAGGATTCATGCTGGCCTCTCTTGTTGTGTGAGATAGGATCACCCCTGCTCCTTTGGAGACTTCTGGCCTGGGTGAGAGGCGAGCCCAGCCCCATTTCTCTGAGTAAATACGCCAGCAGCATTTGGCTTAATGAACTGTGGCTTTTAATAAATGGCTCTTATCTTGCTGAAGTGCTGCTAAATTGTCAGGATTTAAAATTAGCCTAATAGATTTGTGGGCGATGTTTTATTCACTGGTTAGTTGGAAAGAGATGGAGAGAGGGAGAGAGATGGCTCCACCCAGTTCTCCCTGAATTATACACGAGTTATTTATTTGTTTGGGCCGAAGGGGAAATGTTCTGGATTAATGTGCGATGCCTCAGCACCTGACTTAATGAGAATTTAGAGACCTATCCCAAACTGATAGTCTCCCATTAATCACTCGGTGGCCCCTCTGCTTTGCTGTCCCTGGGATGTATTTTTCATGGTGGTGGTTGGGTTGTGGCACCCACTGCTGCCTGCCAGGAAAAGGGGCTGGGGATGTTTTTGGGTGCTGTGGTGGCTTCCAGGACCACTTCTTGCAGCTTTGCTCCACGTTGATGTTGAAGTAGAGCCCGTAGATCTCTGTCTACACCACACCTACCCGTGCAGCTTGAGTTCTTGAGCATAAAGTTGAACTTGCTCAGCTTGTGATACATCCCCTGAACTTCCATGAGCCACTTTGCCTTTATTTCTTTTGGCAACGTTGAGCTGGTTATGATCCTGTTGACAGTTTGGAGACATATGGAGAGTCAAGGCAGAACAGTGCCTTATAATAGAGTAAAATGGGATCTGGTTGGGATGAAAGATGCCAGGGAAATGTCAATCACTATCATTATCCTAACAAACTGCTGTACCTGTGGAGATAATAATAATATTTAGCAATTATATAGCACCTAACAAGCTCAAACAGCACAGACTGCAGCTAATTAAAGCTCCCAAGACTTCCTTTGGGTGGGTGATTTCCTTAGAGCATGGATCAGCTCCTCAGAGTATTTTGTGGGAGGTTAAAGGCGCTTCTTCCCTATTTCACAGGTAGGGAAAGGCAGTCCTGCTGGAAATCCACACTGTGAGGGTGGTGGGGCCTGTCCTGGCACTGGGATGGGCTGTTTGCTCCGTTTGGAGGTGTTGGATGGCCTTGGCGTGGTCACCCAGATGGCCAAAGGTGTTTGGATGCATTGACGTGCTTTTCCATGTCCTTTTTGGAACTGGGGAGAGTTTGGGTGCTGGACACCCAAATGAGGACCAGCAGCACCTCCTGGTGAAGCAGAGCTGCTGGTACAGATGGTTTTGAGGGCTGGACAGTCAGAGGGTGCTTTCTCCTATGTCTGTCTGTTTGCTGGGCTGCTGCTCTTTCCCTCTTGGCTCATCATTCCCCGTCCCATCCTGACCACACTGCATCCTCAGAAACCTTTCTGGAGGGTGACACATCACCCAACATCCCAGTTGGGCTGGGTCATGCAGGAGCACAGTGACGGAAAGCAAGACTTTGAACCCTTCCCCATTTGTGGTGGTCTCACCTCGCCCTTCCTGGAAAGCAGCAGATGAATCCATGGGTGGCTGCCTGCATCCACCTGGGCTCCCTGACCCCTTCCCAGCTGCGTGTTGCTCCAGCCCAGGGAGCCCCAGGTGTCCCTGTGACTTTGTGAAGGTCAGTGTCGCTGTCTGAAGTGGTAGCAACGCGTGATGCACGGTGCCAGCCGTAAAGGAAATATTGTATATAAAAGATAAGTTGTTTTTTTTTCTTTTCTTGTGGCAGAGGAACAAGGCGCCGGGTTCATTTAGCATTCATAAAGTCTTGCTTTGGAAATGCCTTTAAGTACTGCTGAGGGAGACTTGAAGGAGCATGTTTGAGAGTCAAATGCACATCTCCTTGGGCTCTCCTTTCATCTGCTTTAAAAAACACAATCTTTTTTTTTAATCTTTTTTTTCCCCCTCTGTAAAAATACTAATCTTCTCCAACAGCAGCAGACACCCAGGGTGCAGGAGCTTGGCAATTAATTCAGTGAACAGAATAAGCGAGGAGCAGAGGGAAGGGGGGACTCAGCCAAGGACTGGAGGATGCTGAAATCCTGCCCGCTAATTAGGAGGCAGCACAGGATGGGGCCTGGTTAATTCAGGTGCTGTGTTGTCCACTCAGGTGGCAACGTGGTCCTCTGCCATCCTCTGGGCTGGCCTCTGGCTGAGAGGGAGACCCAGCAGGGAATTCGGGTCTTGGGCTGGGGAGGAATCCAAGGATGAGTTTGGCTTGATTTACAGCCTGGCAAGAGTAGTGCCGACTCCAAGCACGAGTAGTTGTTGGGAGAAACATGTGGAGGTTTTGGCATGGGTCCTCCTTGGAATCTTGGCCGACACGTGGAGTGGAGTGTCCATCCTCCAGAGGCTGGGCTTTCCCTCACAGAGACTCATCCTCCTGGAGTTCGTGTCGGCATGGAAATTCAGCGCACGGTTCCTGTTATCCTCGCAGGAGCTGAGGCAGAAGGGGAGAGACAAAAGCAACAAGGGTTGTTGTCATTCAAACTCCTTCAGGTTGTGAAGAGCCAACTTCTTGGGAAGTGTCAGATGGGCAGAAGTTCAGCTCAGCCCCTTCTTTTGGCTGAAACTTTTCTCGTCCTTGAAACTTCTCTCCTTCGCTCTTCACTTGAGGGAAGGGAATTTACTGCGATGAAATATGTTGTCTTGTGGCTTTTTATGAAAACAGCACATGTCACTGGCCCTGTTTCCTGGAGCCAAAGGATGTGGCTGGATTTCAAAAAGAAAAGGACTGGACGATTTCATTATTGCTAACAACTGTTCCCACCAAGATAAGGGCAGTCTAATCACATTCCCTGCAAACAAGTACCAAGGGAACCAAAAGGGAACGTTTCCATTTGATCTTCCACGTTGTCTTCTGTGTTTTGGTCCTCTTTGGTGCTGTGCAGTGCCAGGAGCAGGCTGTGAGGCTGAAAGGATTTGGGGGGAGCCAAGGCAGCAGTTCATGGTGGGGTGTCCTGGTTATCAGGGGTGTCCCAGGTTGGAGATGCTCAGCAGCTGCCTCCACATAAGGATTTATTTCACTGACTGCCTGCAGTCAGGGCTTGAATTCCACATCCCAAACTCTTTGAGCGGAGCCTGAGCTGATGAAGGAGGCTGAGCACTGAGCAGAGAGGGAGTTTTCAGCTTTTAATTTTTGATTTGCAAGTTGCCCAGAAGAAAAGNAAAAAAAAAAAAAAAAAAAAAAAATCAGCGCTTATGGCTAATAAATTTGCTTTTCTTGATTATGTTTCGCAGATTCCCGATGTAGATTCCCCTGAGAACTGATCCATAGCTGAAAACCCCCTCTGCAGTGAGTGTTTTCCATCTCTATCTGCCAGGAGGTGATGCTGACCGTGGTGCAACCCCGGTGCAGGGGGAGGGCAGAGGCAGGAGATGGAGGGGATCAGTTTTTGGCTGTGCCCTGCACTCCCCTCAGCTGAGTGAGCTCCACGTGTCCCCACTGCAATGATCCTGTCACAGGGAAGGAGCTCTGGAGCCTTTGATTTGCCTCGTGGCGAGACATAACATTATCATCCCGTCCTTTAATGATTTGAGGACGGATTGTTTTTCACATCAATTTCTCTGTCTCGGTAGCCCCGATTCTGCCACGGGGGGTGAGCAGGCAGAGGGGATGCAGCAACTCAATCTTCCCCCTCACCCTCTGGTTGTTTGTGTGCCCTTGGCTCCTCAGGAGCTTGGTGGAGGCACTAATTGATCCATCCCCTTGGCACAGCCAGAGAGGAGTTGTCATTTGGTGGGCAAAGTGGGGTTCTGTCTTCTGCAGAGGAGGGTCACCGCTTCAGGTCCCAGCAGCGACCACCCAAAGAGAAAAGATGACTTATAATTACATTCCTAATTGAAAGTGATTAATGGTAGCAAAAGAACTTGGAGCGATTTCTTGTAATTAAATACTAATTTTAGTTCCTTTGCAGTGCCGAGCACCATGTTTGCTTTGCTGGGGATATTTATGGCTGTGCCTTAGCACGGATTAATATCTTAAAAATACATGTTAAGTCATTAACAATCTTTTGGTGACTGGGTAAACAAGTAAACATCAATTAATTTGTTTACTTTTTGTCTGTAATTAGGTTTTATTATTTAAGATTTTGGAGGATTTGTGGCTTTGAGTGGAAGAGTGGAACCCTTGACCAGTCCCATATCAGGGGAATCCTGCCCTCTGCTCTGGGCTGCTCTAGCTGCCAAAAATCCCCCAAAAGAGTTAGGAGAAGGAGGCAGGAATCACATCTGGAATAGTCTGGGCTCAGAGGACATCATGGCCAAGCATTGAGCCTGCTGGCTTGGAGGCTTTGGAGCAGGGAAAGGAGCTGTCTGCCCACGGCAGATGCTCGCTGGCTGTTGCTTGGTCTTGAAGAGCAGAAGTGTCACAAAATCAGCTGTTTCTGCCAGGTTTTGGCTGTCTGTAAGTGACACCTTTCAAACTCAGCTGCTGCTCACGATGCTGTGTGTCAGGGGTTGCTCAGGGCTGCTCTCCTTCTCCCCTTGCTCCAGCTGCCAACTCCACCTCCTCTCTTTGGAGGCAGCTGGGATCCAGCCTTGACTGGATTTGGGGGATAGATTTGCAGAATTTAATATTTAATCCCTAGTACTAGGATTGTATTGATTTGATTTTGAATTTTGACCCGTCAGACGGGGCTGGTTTGGGTTTTGGCCATGAACAGGGATCTGATGGATGCTGGTTTGGGTGGCTCTACCTGAATACAAGCATTAGGGGTCACCAAATTGGGCAGAATTCCCATCCTAGGGAGTGTGGGCTATGTCAGACACCTTCCAATGTCACAGTGGGCTGCTCTGACTGGAAATCTCTTTAAACCAAGGTTTATTCATGGCCCATAGCAGCTCTTTTTCAAGCACTACAGGATGACTGTTACACCCAGATGCACCCATGTCCTTCCTGCACCTTGACAAAGTTGTTTTGGGAATCTGTTTCCCGAAAACTTGGTCCTGCTCTCATAGCAACACAGTGGGCCAGAAAGCTCTTGATGGAAATCATGTCTCTTCCTCACCAGTTCCCTGATTCCTTGCTAATGCTTTTCATTCCCTCTTGCTGCTTGAGAGAGCTGATCGTCTGATTAAATTAAGACAGACACAAAAGCAGCTGGCCTGCCAAAGACTTGGATTTTATTAAAAATAATATTGTTTACAGAGTTCTCTCCCTTTATGGCGCATATAAAACAGTGTGTTCCACCCGAGCAGCCGGCAGGCTCGCTGCAATTTACCCTGGAAGAGATGGAAAGACATTAAACCCTGTCTTGATGGGGAGCAGAGAGGGCATGGAGGAGATGGAGGTTGGGGATAAGAGATGGAGATGCAACAAATGAGAGGGAAGGGAATGCAAGGGAAATAAGAAGAGAAAAAGAAGGGTGGTTCCCTGATCCCCACCTCCCCTTCTCCCCTTGCATGCCTGCACTGAAATGAAGCTTCCAGTAAGGAGAGAGATCATGGAAAAGGGGAGATAAACTAGGGCAGAGAGCTTCAGCTGGGGACACAGCCTCCACTGGAGCTGGAGGAGAGCTGCTTGCCCTCCTTGCAATATTCAGGAGCCCTTCCCAGGCTTTCTGTGCAGGTGGGAATGTCTGTTCTCAGCTAATCTGAGGTCTTGCAGGTGTTTTGCAAGTCCTGGGGCTGGGGCTGGGTCAGGGCTGGGAGCGCTGCCTCCTGCCCACACCAGTGCCTCACCTAAGAGCTCCTGTGCTGTGTAAATCATTTATTTGTGGTTTTATTCACACTTCAAGGGCAAAGGAGGGTGTGCAGGGAGCAGCACAGCGAGGGGTCATGGCGTGAGGGGCTGGCAGTGAGGCGAGGAGAGCCAGGGAGGTTTTCCCAAGGTCACAGAGGCAGCTGGGGTAACACCCAACCTTGAAGCAGGGTCCTGACCTCCAGCAACCCTTGTGTTGGCTAAAAGGGGTTGTTCCTCACTTTGGGAAGGCAGGGATGAGCCCTGATAACGCCCTCCTGCAGCAGTGCCCTGGCTCTGCTTGGCTTCCTCTCTTCTTCCTCTGTCTCCTCTTTGTTTGTTTGATTTGGTTCCAAATAATTAATTGTAAACAGCCATGGCTAATGGTTTGAATGAAGGGTGGATGGGTGCTTTAATTAACTTGTGAAAGGATTATGCACTTGTGTTTTCCCTGACCCCAGTTGAAGTGACAAGGCTTGAGCAGCCCGTGTTTTGAGGGAGCTGAACACCCCAAGAACACAGGATGTGCTGGGTTGGGGGGATCAGCTTGGAAAAGCCACCTGGACTGTGCTGGGAGGATTTGACAGAGATCCTGGTTGTGGTTGTTGTGGAATCACAGAATATCCTGAGCTGGGAGTGATCTGCAGGGTCATGGGGGTTGCTCCTTTCCCCTGCATGGGTGGGGCCCCAGGTCCCATGGGAGAAAGGTGTCCCACCCTATTTCCCTGGACCACTGAGCTCCAGCCCTGGCATGCTCATCACGTGCAGGTTTTGACACTGTGAAGGGCTTTGGTGATGTGAGGTGTCCTTTGAGTTGTACAGAGACTTTGGAGATTTACTAAACCTGAACCACGTTTTAATACATGTGGAATTTGGGTTGAGCACGAGCTGCCTGCCCCTTCTTTGCAAGGTGGTTACTGTGCAAGCCTCCAAGAAGAGTTGCCTCCTCTTTCCCAACCTTTCCAAACCAAATCCAGCCATTGAGTCTGGCTGGGAATAAGCTCAGCAGAGCAGCCTTGGGCAGGGGGATTTCTGCAAAGCCAGGAGCTCTGGAGACTGTGAGACAGAAGGAGGAGGTGGCCCTGGTCATCCCTTGCTGGCAATCAGGCACATGGAATGGGTCAGTCAAACCCTGGATTGATCCCTGGGTCTGAAGGCAGTGAGAGGTTTGGAGTTGTGGCAACAAGTGCTTCAGCCTCTGCAGCTCAACAGTGGCTGCTCAGAAGTTGTTTTTGTGTCGAGAATTGCTGAGAAAATCTTGGAAGGAAAAGAGCTGAGCTCTCACCATCCTCCCCACCCCTCCACACCTTCCCCCAGCCCATTCCTAAAGCTGACTCCTCCCAGTGGCTACTCCACGTTTTGGGATAAAAATGCCTCTTTCATGGCTGTTTTAATGAGCAAATGAACTCCAAGACCCGATTCCAGGAGGATTTAGTGGAGGAGCAAGACTTTTACAGCTGCATCCTCCAGGGAGCTGGGGTGGGGTTGGGTCAAGTGATTCCCTGAATGAGTCAAAAGTGCTTTGAAGATCCAGGAGAGGCACAAGGTTGTCACGTACGTGGTGCTACTGAGTCACCAGGCAATTTCCTGTCCCTCCCAGTGCAGAACACTCCAGGTGGGAGCTTCGGCATCTCTGCTTAAAACAAGGCTGATTGGGCTTGTTCTCTCATGGAAAATGCATGAGAAAAAACTGCATTTCCATGCTTTTTTCTTTTTGGATCAAAAGTCATTTTTACTCTAAACAAGGCTTTTTTGGCCTTTCTTCAGTGGTGTTATTGCCTCTAGAACCCTCCCCACTTATCAGTCCCCCAGCGAGCTGCTCGGTTTGATTGCTAATCTGCCTTATTACATTTTAAAATGCACTTTAACAGTTGAGTTTTAGTGGCTTTTTTTCCATTTTTTGAGGCCAAACTCCAGCTTCTGAAGTGCCTAGCTCTCTTTTACTTCAATGGCAGCCTTCCCTGTTTATCCCAAGGCATAACATGGTCCTCACACTGTTTGAAATTAGATGCACTCTAATGATTAGAGCATCTCTCAGCTGCTGCCACCGCTCTGCACCTCAAAGGACAGCTCAGAGAAGAGGCTGGAAGTTGGAGCTGGGGGAATTCATGCACTCAGAATGTGATTTCTTAGGAATTTTGCACTTACAGCTCTCTACAAGTGACATGGAAGTGGGTGTCTGCTGGCAGGTGATGAACTGGAAGTGGTGGTGAGGGCAGTGGTGGCCACGTGAGGATGTCCCTGATCCATATCTGTGATAGATGATTCCATCTGTGCTTTTGCCCTGTGTTTTTTATAAGTAAGGATATAAGTAAGGGTGGTGGAATACCGAGCAAATTGCTAAAATTTGCTGCAGCTGGCACTCTGGGCTGAGTGTGCTTCTGGCTCAGCTAAGGAGATGCTCCAAGGGCTGGAGCCCCTCTGGAGCCAGGCTGGGAGAGGTGGGGGTGCTCACCTGGAGAGGAGAAGGCTCCAGGGAGAGCTCAGAGCCCCTGGCAGGGCCTAAAGGGGCTCCAGGAGAGCTGGAGAGGGACTGGGGACAAGGGATGGAGGGACAGGACCCAGGGAATGGCTCCCAGTGCCAGAGGGCAGGGCTGGATGGGAGATTGGGCAGGAATTGTTGGCTGTGAGGGTGGGCAGGCCCTGGCACAGGGTGCCCAGAGCAGCTGTGGCTGCCCCTGGATCCCTGGCAGGGCCCAAGGCCAGGCTGGACAGGGTTTGGAGCACCCTGGGATAAGGAAGTTTTCCCTGCCCATGGATGTGGCTGGGATGAGATGAGCTTTAAATCCCTCTCATCTCAAACCATTCCATGATTCCTTTTCCCTCTGCTCAGCACCCTTGGCTCTCAGATCTGGCAGTGCCCTCCTCTCTGCCTCCTGTCCCCGGGGTGCCCAGCACCCACTGCCCTGAGGTGCAGCCCCTGCTCTCTGGCACTCAGGGATGTGTCTGCAGGGCTCTGCAGCCTCACCAGGCACCTGTGGTCACTCCTTGGAGAGCCCTCCCTCACAAGAATTTATCATTTTTTTAGGGAATTCACTCAGTTGCTCTAAGGGTTTTTTTTAATTCCTTTCCCCTCAGTGTTTTTCCTCCCTGTGTGCCACAGGGAGGTGTGGTGGAGAGGACAGATGTTGCAGATGTGGCTTTGAGCTGATGGTACCTGGAGATGCAGCATCCACCTGGGGCTTGGCAGAGGAGCAGTCACAAGTTCTGGCAGTAATGTTTTGCCCTTGGAAATACTTTTCCTCCTCTAAACGCTTTCTCACAGGGGTGAAACTTTAATGTCAGTGCTTCAGACAAGGAAATTGAGCCCCCCAAGAGAAGGGGGATGTGATCCCCAGGTGTGGCTGGCTTCAGGAGCCACCAATCCCACTCAGCCTGGGTGAAGGGCACTTGTGTGGGAGGTAGAGTTGTGCTTGGGGTCTGGGAGCAAAGGGTGAGATCTAAGCCTGGAGACAGCACATCATGATAACCTTTCAGCCTTCAAACCTTTGCAAAAGCATAAAGGTCCCCGTGCCCACTGAGGTGCAGCCTTGAGATGAGGGTGATCTATGGAAATACATTGGATAGCTCTGTTTAATCCAGGCCAGCTGCCACCTTGCTCTTAATGATGAGCCCTCGCTGTCCCTGCAGGTAGGAGTGATATTTGTGTGAATTGGTTTAGCTTCTGACGATGGCCAGGAAACCTGTTCTGATTGAGTTGCCTCGGGAAATGTTCGGTGCTTCTGTCAGTCACTGTCTGAGGCTTCGCTGTCATTTTGGGCTGTGCTTTTCCAATCCTCCCCTTGTCAGAGCCCTTGAGCGGTGTGAGAGGGGGCCTGGGATGGATGGAGTGGTTCTCCAGTTCAAGTCAGTGCCCTTCCACAAACAGTGGTGTGTCCAGCTACCACAGAAAGTGGGACAAGAGCTGGGGGAGAGGAGAGGGGAGGGGAGAGGCGATGATCGCTCTATCCACTGAAGGAGGAAATGGAACATGGAATTGTCCCTGGAAATGGAACATGAATAAGTAATCTGGATAAATAATGGAGCTGTCTGAACTGTAACAATAAAGAATAAAAGTGCTGAGTGTGTCTTGCTGTGATTTGTGGGGTCATGCTGTCTGAAACAGTGGAGCCCTTGCTCCCACTGGTGAGAGGGAGCTCGCAGGGAGAATCTCCTGGATGTCACAGAGAGGACTTTTACTTGCCACTGTCTGTGGTGCAGATTTTTTGCTGCTGCAACAGTTTTGTGGACCCCTAGAGGTTCCTGTGTCAGTGTGGTGATGAATGACCTTTGTGGGATTAGGGTTGGGTGGATCCCAGCTGATTTCACCCTCCACTGGAGCTGGGCACATGTGGGACTTGCTTCGTGAGCAACTGGGCTGCCCTCTGGTGATAGAGCCCTCCTGCAAGGGCTTCACAAACCTCAGGGTTATCCCAAGTTCCCAAGCAAAATCCCTGCTGCAAATTAGTGTTTCCTTCTTCCAGCTCATTGAAGGGATGCACAAATAATTATTCTGCTTTGTGTGATATTTATGTAAGGGAAGAGAGTTGTCAATTCTTACTCAGTCTTCTCTTTTAGTGACAAAGCAAACGCTGGTGTCTTTCATCTTTCTCTGGAGCTGTCTGCCTCTCTCTTGCCCGTTTCATTGCTATTCCATGGATTCACCCCGGCTGGTCCCGGCTGGGACGTGCAGTCAATTGCTCCACATCGATTAGAGATGTGTGCCTTGCACCGTGGCAAACGCACTTGAGATTGATCTGGGAAGAAAGGGAACCTCCAGCTGCAGGCTCGGGGCAGCCAGATGTGCTGGGAAGGATGACAAAGTGTCAGCAGGGGTCAGTGAGGAGGTGATAACGTGTTAAGTTGCAGTGATTTGACCTTTGCCTTTCTGAGAGCCCGGTGTGCAGGTCGGGATGAAATCCTGCAGCCGAGCCCTTGCACTAAACCAAGTGCAGCAAAACGATTCTCCTTTGTCCTTTTTACAACACTCGTGTTAAGATTTGCCCTCTTCTGTATCCTGGCCGAATCCTCCATAATTTCTGCACAGCTCCAACGCCCCAGTTTAGGTTTTTCCTCTCCTTTTTATCCACGTGTTCAATGTTTTCTCTCTAAGTGCATCCCAACACCGTTGTCCGTCTCGGATTTCCTATTTCTCCTTTCCAGAGGAGATTTGAGATTCTGGTCCTGCCCTCAGAACCCTTCCAGCCCTTCTCCTCCTGCCTGGGCATCATCTACAAATTTTAATCAGCGCTCTCCGGGCCCCGTAACGCAAGCAGTTAAATGTAAATGTTGGAGAGAGCAGGGCTGGACAGACCCCGGAGGAATCCCGCTGTAGGTTGGCCTCCTGGCATGCTTGTAAATAATAGATAAGCACTCTTTGAGAGTGCTTTGTCAACAGGCTGTTATCCCTCCTCCCCTCTGCCCCCAGCCTGGCGATTACATCCACTCCCTGCTTCCTCAACTTTCCTCGGAGGTGCCGCGTGGGACTGGCATCGGGAGCCTTATTAAAGTCAAGGTATATCATGTCTACAGCTTTCCTCTTATCCACCAAGTCTAGTTATCCTGTCAAGGAGGAAATTAGGTTGGTTTGACATGATCTGTTCTTGACAAACTCGTGTTGGTGGTGGATGTGGGGGTTTTTTTCTCCCTCACTTTATTAAATTCCCGGGCCTTACAAGCTATGATGGTTTCATCGTTTGTTTTAGTATCTTCCCAGTGATTGAAGCTGAGCTGATTGCCTACAGCTCCTGGGTTTTTTTACTTCAAGATATGAAGATTTCTTGCCCTTGCTGCTGGCCTCCACGAGCTCCCAAAGAGCAGCGCTGATGGCTCAGCGACGTTTCTGCCCGATTTTTCATCACTCTCCAGAGACTTTCCTCAATCTCTGCCAGTTTGATTTTTTTTTTTTTAACCCCTCTTCTCCCCCCTCTCCAGTCTGAATGCTATTTCCCTGTTAACGTGAATTTTGGAGCTGTCTGCTGACCATACACCTGCCTTTGTGTGGATAAAACCAAACACGGCTCTGAATATTTCTGCCACATGCTTTCCTTGGCTGCTTGGTGACCCAACATTCCTTTTCCTTTTCCTTTGAACAAATCCAAGAGCCTTTTTATTCTCCTCTCATATCTCTTGCTAATTAAAACTTGTTTTGCATGTAAGTGCTGCTGACTTTATCCCTTGCTGCCATTGTGGCTCTGTTATACCCATCCCTAATTATTATCCCTTGTTTCCATACTTTTTTTTCATGATTCCTCTTTTATTCTCAGGTCATTGAATGGCTCAGAATTCAGCCACAGCAGCCTCTTCCTAGGATTCCTACCTTCCCTTTGCACGGGGATAGCCTGCTATTGTGTGTGTAATAAAGTCTCTTTCACTAACTGCCAGCTCTCCCCTTCTTTGTGATGATTTTCCCAGGAGAATCCATCTACCAGCTTCCTGAATTTTTTGAAATCTGGCTTTTGAAGTCCATTATCCATATTCCACGGCTTTCCATCGGGTTGAGAACTCCATCGTTTCATCACCACTCTCACCCAAAATTACTTTCCTCCTTAAAGGCTCTTGTAGTCCCTGTTTCCTAGGCAGGAAACCTTTCCCTGTGCCTTTCCAAAGGCTTTCTTTGGACAGGGATGGGCTGTGTCCTGCCAGACCTGCTCTGTCTGTCCTTCTGGCTCTGTCCCTTGGTTGGAGAAGACTTTCCAGGGATGGAATCCCATTCCCTCTTCCAGCCTCTCCATGCTCTCCGTGTCTCGTGCTTGCACATTTTGGGCAGGGCAGGGCAGGGCAGGGCAGGGCAGGGCAGGGCAGGGCAGGGCAGGGCAGGGGGTGTCTCCTGCTTGTGTCCTGCTCCAGATGAGGATTTGGGGCTGTTTGCTGCCATCCTGGTCACCTCACTGCTTGTCCAAACCACATGGTGCACATATCCAGGCCCATGCAGGAAGGGCTGGCTCCCTTTTCCAAACCTCCTGCATCCATGCCCCAGGAACACGAGGGTTTGGTGGCCATGCCAGACCCCAGGGGCAGTGACAGGACCTGGACATGCTGCTTGTCACTGAACCAGGCAGAAATATCTTACACTGGCCTCTGAACTTTAAGGCAGCAGATTTGGGTGGAGTGATTCCCGTCCTCCCTAACAAAGATGTGTAGGGCTGGTTGTCCAAGACCTTTAAATGTCAAAAAGGAATTCTGCACAGCACACAAATCTTGGTGGGGAGCTGACAGGGACTGCAGTGCAGGGTGAGCTCTGGGCCTGTCTGGGAGCAGGGAGCAGCCCTGGGGATGAGCTGCAGTCACGAGCCAAGGGAGCTCAGCAGGGAGTGCTGGTGGTCGCTGGAGCAGATCCATCTGCTCCAGTGAAGCAGAGGAGGTTTAGATGGGATCTCAGGAAGGAATTCTTCCTTGTGAGGGTGGGGAGGCCCTGACTCAGGTTGACCAGAGCAGCTGTGGCTGCCCCTGGATCCCTGGAAGTGTCCAAGGTCAGGTTGGATGGGGCTTGGGACAGTGGAAGGTGGATGGGGGTGGAATGAGATGGGATGTAAGGTCCCTCCCCACCCAAACCAGTCTGGGATTCAATGGCTGAGTAGTTTCTGTGGAGATGGCATGTGGGAATCTCCTTTCCCATGGGTTTGTGGTGGCTTTTTTAAAGCAGCAAGGCCAGGCTGTGGCAGCTCAGGTGTGACTCCTGCAGGGCTTGGATGCAAATGGGAGCTGTTGCAGAGTGGCTGGATGGAATCAAGAGACTCCCAGTGAAGTCTGAGCCTACAACAACAGGCCCAGTTGGAAATAACTCAGGCAAACCATCCTATTCCCTTGGGGTCTAGTGAGAATGAGGGGTTTGCCCCTCCAGCAAGAGAAACCACAGGTGTGTGTTGCTTTGCTTGTGCTGGCAGCAGCCAAGGTGAAGTGAAGCCCTGGCTGGCTCATGTGTTGGATTGGTGTTAAACACAGGGGTTTGGGGGCTGTGCTCCCCCCAGCTGCTCTCTGGAGCATGGAAAGCTGAGCAGCCACTCCCAGAGGATGCAATTTGGTGTTTCCTTGGAAGTGGCGGAGCAGGAGCTGGTGGCAGCAGGGCTGTGGGTGCCACAGTGATGTCCCCACGTGCCAACACCTTGGCAGGGAGCACATGGGCTGGCTGACAGGCACCTTCCCAAACAGGCTGTTGTGTCCTCAGGGATGTGAGGGCTGTGACAGCTGGCTGTGCTGCTGCAGGCAGGCACAAACACACAGGTTTGGTGGAAGAGACATCACCCAGGAGCCCAGGCAGAGGTGCTGTGGGGTGGGCTGGGTGCCACCAAGCCCCCCAGGACTCTGTCAGAGAGTTGCAGTGCCTCTCACTAGCCCAGGAGGACATTAAATTTAATGGATGTCCAGAAATTATCATATCTGGGAAACACTCATTAATCTCTGTCTGCCTCACTGGGTTTTATTGTCTTCCCTTCCTGCGAGCCCTGCTCTGCCCTGATCCTTTCTCTCCATTCATGTCATCTTCTTTCCACCCAAGCTTTGCTTCCCACCCCTTTTGGCTCCTGCAGCACCTCTGCACCCAGGGAATCCCTTTGCAGAGTCTGTGATCCAGAGCCCATGGGCTGCAAACTGAGAGGCAGGGGTGGAGCTGTTGAAACACCTCTAGGTTGTACCAGTGGTGATTTTTATTGCTTTGTAGGGCTGTGGGGGCACAGGGGGAGATGGCTGCTGGCTGTGGGCAGGGGATGGGCTGGTCTGGAATTAGCCCTGCTGTTACCTGCTGGATTTGGCAAGGGAATGCTCCTCCACACCTGCAGATGTGCCTCACTGATGGCACCTTGCCCCCACCTACACCACAGGGTGGATCTGCTGTCCACACCTATATCCATGCCTGGAATAAGCCTGGATTTCTTAGTATCCCATCATAAAATGATGGGATTGGAAGGAACCTCAGTGCTTATTTTGTTTCACCCCCTGCCATGGGCAGGGACACCTTCCACTACCCCAGGGTGCTCCAAGCCCTGTCCAGCCTGGCCTTGGACACTCCCAGTGTCCAGTGTCCATTTGCAGTGGCTTTTTCAGGTATTTCTGTATTTATTCTGGTAACTCATGCAACACAGCAGACACATGCAGGGTTGCAGTGATCTGTAGGGAAAGGCTCTAGCTGGTTGAGGAATAACTTTGGATGAAAGGTCCTAAAGATCCAAGCTCCATCCATGGAGTCACACTGGGGATGAGCAGCTCCAAGCCCCATCCAACCTTGCCTTGTCTCTTTCCAAGGATGAAGCATTTTCCCCCTCTCTGGGAAACCTGTGCCAGGTAATATCATCTGTACAGTGAATTTTCCCTGCTCCAATGAGCAGCCTGGTAAAAGAAGGGAGGTTACCCTTGCACAGGGGCTCCTGCTCTTTGCAACATCCCTTCCCTGGAAGTTTCCTCACTGCTAAACATGACAATTTGTTGAATTTGGGTGAAATAGGCTTCTTAAGGAGTAAACTAATTTTTCAGGCTGGTGCTACTGTTTCCCTCTCTGCTGCCACTGCAGATCCTGACACAGTTGGGAATAGCTCAGCCCCATCAGCAGGGCTGTAATTTGGCACCAAACCTCTTTCCACACAAAGATTTTTTTGTTTAATAAAGCATAAGACTGAACAGTTTGCTCTCGCTCGTAGGTTTTGAAATACGCATTTAATTTTGGCTTAATGAGGAAATTATTGTGTAGAAAATGGAATGCTTTGTCGTGGCTCTCCAGGATGGGGCTGCTGTAGGATGAGAGCTGTTGGGGCAAAAGATGCTGGGGGATCTTGGGGGTGGGGGATGTTGAGGGGAGAGACCTGGAATGGAACTGCAAGGCAGCAGCAAAAGGATCACTGAATTGTGGAATCATTTAGGTTGGAAAAGATCACCCAAGGAGTTCAACCACTCTCCCAGCACTGCCAAACCCTAACCCAAACCACATCCTTGAGTGCCACATCCACACATGTCTTAAATCCCTACTCCAAGGATGGTGGGCAGCCTTGACATCCCTTGCCATAAAGACATTTTTCCTACTATGAAGCCTCAATCTCCTCTGTAGCAACCTAAGGCTTTTTCCTCTTGTCCTTGTGGTGAAACCCTAGGAGGGGAATGGCTGCAGCAAAGGAGAGCAAAGAGCTGTATAGAGGAATGACTTATATTTTCCAAGTATTTTTATTTATAGGGGAGTGTTCTTGCATGAGCCTCACCAACATCTGTGGAGCTGTTTCATGGCCCTGGTCTCCCAAAGCTGTACAGTCTGGGGTAGCAGAGGAGGGGGTCTGGGCAGAGCAGAGATGCTCTGATGGTCCTTGGTGGAGGTGCAGAGCTGGGATTGGCGCTCCAGGCACTGAATGTTGTGGAAAATAAATGCCTGTTTCAAAATAAATGCCTGTTCTCACGTCTGCATGGGAGCAATAACAGGCAAAGGATTTGGAGATTTTTAGCTGCAGGTGAGCAACAGCCACCTCGTGCCCTGACTTGGAGCACATCATAGCTATGGAAAGGCAAGAAATTTGGAGAATCCCAGGCTGGTCTGGGTTGGGAGAGACCTCAGAGCCCCTCTCATTTTTCCCCCTGCCATGGGCAGTGACACCTTCCATTATCCCAGGTTTCTCCAAGCCCTGACTTGGAGGACTTGCAGTGGCTGTTTGCCATGGATTATTTCAGGTGTTTGGGGATTTTGGTGATTCAGCCAGTACAGCAACATGTGCAGTGCTCTGTAAGGAAAGGCTCTGGCTCACTGAGGATGAAAAGTCCTAAAGATCCAAGCTCCATCCAGCCCCTCCAGTCACACCCGTGGAGCAGTGGGGACGAGTTCAAAGCCATTGCACAAATAAACTCTAATAGCTTTCCTCTTGCATTTATGTTATTAGGGGGTTCGTTTGACTGGCATTATGATGATAAATGAAAAATGCTTTGCACCATTACGTTGGGCGCTAATGCGTAGTGGGAAGAATTTTCTACTCATTAAAAAAAAAATTAAAAATAAAAAAAGGGAAGAGGAGGAAGGCAGAGGGGAAAGTGATGGGTTTGTGCAGCAGCACTGAGCTCTTGCCATGCAGCACCGACCTTTCACAGGTCCTCCCCTTGTCCCTCTGCTCTTGCTGGGCTGGGGCAGGCCGGCTGTTGAGTCCTTGTGATGTAAATGTACAAATCCACACCTCCACAGCTCCCATCCCGAGCGTTATCCTCCCTTTTGCACCGCATCCCTCATCCCTGCAGGGTTTGGGATGCCACCTCCAGCCCCAGATATGAAGCAAGGGCAGTGGCTGTAGGGTGAGGGGCACGCTGGGCCCCCAAAAAGCTCGCTCAAAGTCTACAGCCACCCTTGGAAGCCAAAGGAGGAGTTTGAAAGTCCAAAGGCTTTCCTTCGTTTTCAAGCCGTGGAGCAAATTGAGTTCAGAGGGTCACTGTTACTCCCAGCTGCTGTGACAGAAATCCCTAATGCACCGTATGCCAGCTTTCTCCAAAGCTCTGGCTGCTTTTTTATGAGGCTCTGTCACTCTATTATCTGGCTCTGAGTTGGTCTTTAGCTCTTTAACCTCATGAGAAGGGAGGGAAAAGGAGCCTTGAAAAGGGGGAGAAATAAAACAGGATGCTCCAAGAGCAGCTTTTCATCCTCAGTCACTGAGCTGTAATTGTGTGAGCTTCTTTTGAAAGGAGCAGGTTTGAAATGTCCTGGGTGGGGGGAGAAGGGGCTCAGGGAGGGGAGGTGGGTGCAGGGGGTCAGAGCTGACCAGAGGCAGCAGCATCAAACGGGGACTGGCTGCCCTTGGTGCTGGTGTGCTGGCCCCTGCTCTGCTCCCCTCCCTGCTGTGGCCACCGAGGGAGGCGAGGAGGGGACAAGGAGGGGACCCTGGTGGCAGGTAAGGCCTGGAGGGGCTGAGCCTGCAGTGGAGGAGGAGAGCTCAGTGTGGGGCTGTGGGGTGGGGTGGGTGCTGGCTGGGAGGCATCACCCATGGGTGCTTGGAGGCGTCAGTCATGGGTACCTGGGTGCTGGGATGGACCATCCCTGGGTGCTGGGATGGATCATCCCTGGGTGCCTGGGTGTTCTTATGGATCACCCCTGGGTGCCTGGGTGCTCTTATGGATCACCTCTGGGTGCTCTTATGCATCACCCTTGGGTATTTGGGTGCTCTTATGGGTCACCCCTGGGTACCTGGGTGCTGTAATGGATCACTCCTGGGTGCCTGTGTGCTCTTATGGATCACCTCTGGGTATTTGGGTGCTCTTATGGATCACCCCTAGGTGCTCTTATGGATCACCCCTGGGTGCCTGTGTGCTCTTATGGATCACCCCTGGATATTTGGGTGCTCTTATGGATCACCCCTGGGTGCCTGGGTGCTGTAATGGATCATCCCTGGGTACTTGGGTGTTCTTATGGATCACCCCTGGGTGCCTGGGTGCTCTTATGGATCACCCCTGGGTATTTGGGTGCTCTTATGGATCACCCCATGGTGCCTGGGTGCTGCCCCTGTCATTGTTGCTGTGGGTGCCCAGTGGCAGCCGGCAGGAAGGAGGGGATGGAGAAGGAGCTGATGGCTCTGGAGTAGAGGGATGAGTTCCTTGCCGCTCCTCCCCAGCAGTTTGGGGCCATAGCAAGGCGGGTGGTGGGATTCTCTCACAGAGGGAAACTGAGGCAGGGGTAGATCAGGCACCAAACCCCATCCCTACTGCACAAGCAGGAGCTAAATTGGAAGAGGAGGGGCAGCAACGAGGGGCTGCAGATCCACGGAGCCCCGGGCTCCTTCCAGCAGCCAATTGTGCTCCCGGCCGGCTGCTCCATGGCACTGTCAGGGCTGTGCTCTGCGCTCTCCCCTGCATGCTAAACACGCCGGCTCCCTGCAGGATCCTGCAGCCTTCTGCACTGCTCTGCTGCAGAGGGGGTGGGGAGGCGGCTCTCGCCTTCCAGCACAGCAGCAGGAGGATGGTGGGAGGTGGAAAACTGCAGGACAGAGCCCTCCCTCCCTGGACACCCTCCTGCGGGTGTGTTTTTACCCCAAGCCGTCCCAGCGTGTGCCCAGCCCGTGCTGCTGCTGCTCCGGGTGCTGCTGGAGCCAAACTCACCCGCAGGGATGTGCAGCCCCAGCCCTGCTGCTGCCTGTCCCCTGGGTTTGGCTGTCCCTGTTTCTGCTGCCCAGGGGGTGGCACTGTCCTGGGGTGGGGTTTGTGGATGCTGGTTCCTCCTTTGAGCTGCAGGAGCTATGGCTGGAGATGTGGGATGAGGTGGTGGTGCAGTTCTGACCTGGGTGCTGAGGCCACCCGTGGGTGCACAGTGTGACATCCCCTGCACATCTGAGTGACAATCACTCCTGAACCCGTGCTGGGACAGGTAGGAAGAAGTTTTGAAGAAAACAGCAGCCCTGACATTTTTTAGGGAACACATTTTTATTCTTTCTGTTAAGTGAGGTCTTGTGTTCTTCCTGTTGGGAATCCACTTGGTTTCCATTTGGCCATACTTGGGGAGCAAATTCGCCTTTTCTTTCCCTGTGTTCATGTCAATTTATTCAAAATATGAGAGCAGACTCTTGGAGTGGTCTTCACTGCCCCAACTCCTCCTCCAAATCTATTTGGGAATGATTTTCACCAGCACTGGGAGCTGACAGCCAGGGATAGCTCAAGGATGGCTCAGGCCAGGCGTGGTGCCAGGCTGAGCTTTGGGATTGTGGAGGTCTCTGCTCTGCAGGGAAGTTCAAGGGAAGTGAGCTGCTGAACAGATGCATGGATGAGAAGGAGAAGTCCTGAAGGGTTTTATCTCATGGGAATCCCTCAGGAGAACAAGCTAGGGAGGTGTGGAGAGAGCTGGGAAGGAGGGGAGTGCTGGTTGGTGTGTTTGGAGGGAGTTCAGGCTCCTGGCTGGTTGGAAACAGGCAGCTGCATGAGGAATAGCAGGAGCAAGGTGTCTGGGAGAGGACCCTTGAGTGTGGGACATGCTGGTGTCCCCAAGGGCTGGATTTCCACATTCCTAAATAAATCTCCATGGCTGCAGCCTTTGCTTGGGTTTTCTGGCAAGGGAGGCTGCAGGGCAAGAGCACAGGAGGTGCCTTATGGTTTTCAGAAACACATCCCTGCTGTTTCCAAAGGGCTCCATATTTTTGAGCGAGGACCAGAAAATATCCAATTGTGCTTTTTCCTCTTCTCTAATAATTCCTCCTTTTCAGAGCTAAATAATAGAGAGGGAGAGACCACCAAAAATAAAAATGGAATAGTTTTTAAAAGAAATTTTTTATCTGTTCCTAACAAAGAAACCACTAAGAAAACATGTCTGGGGTTTTTTTGAGAAAAGGCATTTTGAATGGGGTGAGGGTAGAGAAGGAAAGAGAGAGCACATTAAAAACTTCCACCAGCTCCAGTAATGAGATTAAGGGAGCTGCCAGATGAAACCATCTGCCTAATCTTCTACCCGGAGTCGCTGTGTTCCCAACTCCCATCCAAAGATGGGACTGAAGCCACCTTTTGCCATGGACTGGCTTGACAGGAGAGGTACAGGTGTCTGCCAGGGAAGGACTGCTCACTCCAGACACGCAGCTCCTCACTGAATATCTGAGGAGAAGGGNAAAAAAAAAAAAGGGGAGGGGGAAAGAAAAAAGGAAAGACACTCATAAAAAAGACAGTTTGACATTTTCTTGACTGTTTTGAAATTTTCCTAGCACAACAAGCTGTTTATCCGCCACTCCAGCTCTTATTGAATTAAAGTGTGGAGGGGGTGTTAGGAAGAAATCAATTCGTGCTCCATATGCTGCTCTGCCGAGGAACACAGCTCCCTGCACACTATGGAATATGTAGGGAAGGGTGGGGGAAGGAGAGATAAATCCATCAGCTAACAAGATAAGTGCCTTGTTCCTCCATCTGTTACTGCTGTGTCCTTATCTGGGATTGCAGCATGGCAGCAGTGATACATCTTGTGTCAGGTATTATATTCCAAATTCCTATGAATGAATTTCCGCGCTCGCGCCGATCCCCGCCACGGCTGCGGGGTTTGCCCGGCTCCTCCTCTGCCCTCCTCATTTCTGACTTGAGAGGGAGCATGTAGGGACAACTCCAGCTCTGTGAGGGGCTGGAAGAGCTGGGAGCAGGGCCTGGATAATGGTCAGCCTGGGGATGCCGACGTGTGCTTTACAGACAGGAAAATCAGCTTGGGAATAAAGCGCCTGTTTAGAGGGGGCAGGAGGGACAAGGGTTTCTCAGGTCTTTGCTTTTCTGCTGAGTCTTGTTAGGTGGAGCATTGAATGGGCTTAAACCAAAGTAGGATAGGTCTAGATGGGATATTGGGAAGAAATTCTTACCTGTGAGGGTGGGCAGGCCCTGGCACAGGTTGCCCAGAGAAGCTGTGGCTGCTTCTCTGAATCCCTGGAAGTGTCCAAGGGCAGGTTGGATAGGGCTTGGAGTAACCTGGGATAGTGGAAGGTGTCCTTGCTCATAGCAGGAGCATGGAATAGGATGAGCTTTAAAGTCCCTTTGAACCCAAACCTTTCTGGGATTCTCTGTGCTACACATCCTTGGGGTGTGGAGGCTGCCCTCATGTCTGGTGGACAGCAGGGAGAGAGGCAGTGCCAAGGTGCTCTTCACACCATCCTTAAATTGGGCTTTTTTATAAGCATCAACCTCTACTACTGATGGAGGAACCAGATCCCTGCCTTAGAGCAGCTAGCAAAGTTTTTGGGAGCAGAAGTTGGATGGGGTGGATCTGCTCCTGCTGTGAGAGCGTGGAGAGCTCATTTATCTGTGCATGTCCAAACTCCTGATGGGCTGCTCTGCCCAGCTGCACACCAGCTCCAAAGGCATCTGGCTGCAGAATGCCAGGTTTCTACACCGTGCTCGTGTTTGAAATCAATTTATCTCTGGACTGGGCTCAAGACTTGCCCTGGATTCAGTGGCTCAGTGTGGGATGAACCAGGATTTTTGGAGCTGGGAGCTGCTCTCAGAGTCTGCTCCTATGGCTAATCCTGGTGCACTTGTAATTGAAGGCACAAACAAAAACTGCTGGAGATTTTTTTTGGGTGGCCTTCAAACCTCTGGTGTCTGTAGAACCAATCTCTACCTGGTATGTTGGTTGTTAGAACCATCTGGTGAGCTGGGGGTCCTCAGAGCTGTCAGCAGCCTCGGGGTATAAATGCAAGTCTGGCTGGGATGCAGGCAGGCTGGTAAATCCCACAGCATCATCCTGGAGTGAGGAACAGCATCACCATTTGTTCCTTCATGTTTTTGAACACTTGTGTGCTGTGGGGCCAGCTTTTCCTGGAGAGGACACTGTGGAGACATGGAAAGTTTAATCATGGAGTGGGAATGCATCTAAGTCATCTCTAAGTGGCCATACTC
Organism: Aegithalos caudatus; assembly: GCA_013389925.1. NCBI lineage: Eukaryota > Metazoa > Chordata > Aves > Passeriformes > Aegithalidae > Aegithalos > Aegithalos caudatus. Next base: position 427,901 of record WEIU01005920.1, on the reverse strand, counting down.
CACTGAGTCTCTCCTGACCTGCAAGCCCCTGGGTTGCCCTCAAGGACCTGCTGCCACCAAGGAGATGAATTAAGTCTGTGCTGCTCACAGAGGGTTTTCTCTCTGTCTCTCGGCATTGGAAATGGGATTTTCCTGGCTGGGAAAAAAAAAAGAAAAAAAATCACAAAAGTTTTTTCCCAACTGGGCTGTGTGAGGCTGGAGTGAGAATGGTGAAGGTCAGAGCCAAATCCCAGCCTTTGGCAGCGTGAGGGTTTGGAGCTAGGTGATTTATTTTGGGGCCAGTTTTCAGTCTGGGTTTGTATGTGCTGGCACAAGGCACAGACAGTGGCACAGTGCCCAAGACAAGAATTTAGAAACCTGATTTTAGACGTAAAATCTAATTTGGAATTAAAGCACAGGAATTGCTAATACTCTCATGGGAATAATCTGTGCCTGGATCCTATTTTCTGCTTCTCATGTGTGTTAGACTCCTTTGAGTAACATTCACAGAGAGGGATCACTCAGGGTGATGTGTAGGGCTGGGAGAGAGTCAGGAAGAGGAGTCACTAATCACCAAAAACCTTTGGAAAGGGAGAAAGTGAGATGCTGACATAAAGCACCTGGGTCCTGAGCATCCCTCTTACCTGGGACTGGGATTTGGGAGGAATTCAGCCCCTCTGAAGAAATGAGCTTGGCAGGGTGATGAAATCGTCTTTGTGCTGCCAAGGATATTGAGGATATCGGTCCAGGTGGCCCTGGGGCACAGAGGGATGTGGACAGTGAAGCAGCAATAAAAGCAGGAGTTGTGCCTTTTTTCAGGTGGTCTTTTCCTCTCCTTTTGTGCCTCAATAAAAGGAATGAAAGCGAGAACGCTTATCTTTGCTGGTGTGAGCATCGGGGGAAAGAGCAGGTTTCACTTGCAGAGCCGTAAAAAGTTTCAGGAAAGAGTCGGGAACAGGACCCTGAGCTCGGCTGGCCCTGGGTTCCCTCAGAGCATGGGAGGTGTGGTTTGATCTTCAGATCTCCTTTCTGAACCCGTCTCAAGCTGAAAAGGCCGAGAGATGCCTGAGGGAGAAGCGGGAGCATCGCCTGTGCCCTGCCTGCGGGAAGCGGCGCTGGGACAAAACCCAGCTCCAAAGCCAAGACTGAGCAAGCAAGGTGTGTCGGAGCCAGAGAGGATCTTTCTTTCTCATTCCCACCTTCTTGTTCTTGAATAAAGATGCTATTTTTATTTTCCCTTCTGTTTAGCCCCGATGGGCTTAACCCATCTCTGCAGAGGCACCGAAATCCCAGCTCTAATTTCAATTAAGAGCGCTCCTTTTGATTGCAGCCCAGGCTGGGGTTTGGGATCTATTCCTAATCCCTATATTAGCACTGATTCATCTCCTCCATGAGTATTATCATCAGCGGCCCTTAGGGAAGGGAGGGGAGGGATCTTTTGGGAGGATAAATACCATTTGTTTGTGTTTGTATTAGCTTCCACGCCGCATCCTGATTACATCCCGCATTTTGACACAACAATTATTATTAATTTCCCGGCGTCTGCGTTTGGATTCTCGCCGACACAAAGGGAAGATGACGGATAATGTCAGGCTCGGTAATTGGGTGGGGGAGGGATGGGGAAGGATGGAGGGGGGGATAGTTGGGATATTATTAGATTGCAGTTCTCAGTGTGGAGAGGGAAAGGTGTTTCTCAGCAGATGTCGGCGCTGGTTATTTATCCGCACGTTAGCGCCGGCGGAGCGATTGTCTGGGACACGCTCAGCTCCCTCACCCCTGCCCCTCTCTGCCCTCTCCCACACAGAAATCCCATCAGCTCTGTGCTGTGGGAATTGGCTTTTCCAGGCAGCCCAGGTGGTTGCTTTCTGCTGCGGCGCTGCCGTCTTTGCAATTCACTCAGCTGGGTGAGCCCCGGCTGGGAAGCGGCGAGCGCGGGGCTGCAGGAGGGCTCTGCCCTGGGGGAAAGGGGCTTGGGAAAGCCCCCACGGGTCTGGATCCCTCTGGTGGGAGGTGTAAGGAGCTGGTGCCCACTGTGGGAACTCCTGTGGGCAGCCCAGTGTGGCTGCAGGCAGAGCCAAGGTGGGAACCCGCCGGTCCTGCCTCCTTGTTTCAAAGATGTTGTCCGTGAACATCCGACGTCCTTGACATCCAACCTTGATCCGGAGTGTTGGAGGCTTGGCTGGGGCAAAGGTGGCAGATTATGAGCAGAAAGGTGATGGAGAGACGTTGCCAGTGAAGATAGCAGAGCAGGGCATGTGCCCTGGTGTCCCTCTGTCCTTGCTGCTGGGGATTTTTGACAACTGCCTGCTTTTTTCCTTCATCCGGCCTTCACAGGAGAATTGCAGCAGGGCTGGTGTGTTGAGCACAGCCCAGGTGATGCAAAATCCAGAAGAATACTCAGAAAAACCCTTGTTCAACAGCAGGCATGCACAGACAACCTTCTTCTCCTAGATCTTGCATTCATCAGCTGATCACTGACTTGCATTGGGTCATTCCTTAGTGGCACAGGTTGCCCAGAGAAGCTGTGGCTGCCCCATCCCAGGTTGGATTTGAGGCTGGAGCAACCTGAGATAGTGAAAAGTGTCCCTGTCTGTGCCAAGGAGTTGGATTGAGATGGCTTTAGGGTCCCTTCCTATCCAAACCATTCTGGGCTTTGGAAAGCTGGTGGTGTCCAAACCAAGAGGCAGGGAGGGAAGGTCTCCTGCCCTTCCTGTGCCTCGCTGTTTTCTCCTCCCACCTGCAGTGCTTGTGTTTGTGGAACTCTGCATGGTTCATCCTCTGCTCCTGCCATGCAGAAGGAGGTTTGAGTTCAAGCTGGGGAAATAATAAATAAACCAAGGGTCTAACTGTGATTCAGTGAGCATCGATTTCTGAGGCTGCCCCTGAAACATGGAGAGATGCTTGAGATGGAGAGGAAGCTACAGGAGAGGAGGAACAGATTGTGTCCTTGAACCTTTGGGAAACCTCCCTCCTCTTCTTTGTAAATCTCCACGGGGTAGGTGATGTGCTGGAATATCTTTTAGTCCCCAGTACAGGCAGTGAGGTTGGTGATGGAATTGTGTGGGATTGTTGGGGAGGAGACCTGCAGTCCTGGGGGGGTTTAGCAATGGGATCCCCGGGCTCTGTTCTGAGCTCTGGCAGGGATTTGGGAGATGAGCAGAGGTGCTGCTGGTGCCTGACCCTCCCTGGGGCTGGGAAGTGCCTCTACAGCCGTGCTTAGGGCAGCAGCACAAGGTCAGACTGTGTCTGCCTGAAAGGGAACCAAGTGCATTGACCTTGTAACTTGTGAAATCGTTTGAAGAGGGTGATGGGTTCTGTTCTTTAATGTTTGAGCTTTGGCTGTGCCTGGCATCCACAGGCGGTGCTGAGTCCCATCTCCCTGTGCCAGCCCCTGGGCTGGATGCTGCTGTGAGCATCCTGCAGTGCTGGGGCAGCAGGAATGCTCTGTTTCTTGGATTTGTGGTTGTTCTGCTCACCATGCCCTGCTCTGACATAGCCAAATCCCCCTGCTCGTGCTCCCTCCCTCTGCATTGGGTCCTGTCCCATCCCAAGCCCTCTCCCTTTAGTGTTCCAGGCTCTCCTGCATCTCTCCTGTGCAGGTTTTCCCTGTAGGTTGGGAGTCAGGATCATGGCTACATCCAGATCACCTTCCCAGTTATCCTGGAAAGTGTTTAACCCTGGGGACTGCCCTCCCAGGGCTGGCAGCTTTCACGCAAAGGGACAGCTGCTCCATCCCAGTGATGGATCTACTCCATCCCAGTGATGTTCAGTCAGCTGGAGGCCAAGACTGCATTGCTTGGAGGTTGCACTGGATCACTGGAAGGGCTACACACACACACCAGCCCTGGAAGTCTTCCAGGCAAGGCTGGATGGGGCTTGGAGCAGCCTGGTCTCATGGAAGGTGTCCCTGCCCATGGGAGGGTTGGAAAAAGCTGGTTTTTAAGGTGCCTTCCAAGGCTGACACACAGAGCTCCTGGTCCTGTTGGGGCACAGTTAGGATGGCAGGAGCAGACCCATACTCTGGCTTGAGTCCTGCCCATGGATAGAAGCAGAAGGTGCTTCTGAAAGCTTTTCTCTGAAGCAGGGCTGCTTTCCGTGCTGCCCAGTGGCTTCTCTGGCCAACACACAAAGCTGGGCTGGCTGATGGGGCAGCTTTGCCTCCACCAGCCGTGCACAGGGGCTTTGGGATGAGCCAAGCAGCTGGGCTGGGCTCACAAGGCAGCATGAACTGCACTGGGGATGGGATTCTGGTCTGGAAAGAAAATGAAGGGATTTTGTTTGGTTTTTCCCCCTTCTGACAGCTTGCTGATGGGGCTGGAAGCTGGGTGTAGTCCTGAAGGATTTACCTACGGGTTGGAACGGGCCAGGCTTGGTGAAAGGAAGGGATTTGATGCTTTGCTGTGAAATTAGGCCAAATCACAATCTCTAGATCCAGCAGCTGAAATTGAAGAACGTGCATTGCAATTAAATTCATTGTGAAATTTAGTCTTTTTGGGAGCAAGATCAGCTGAAAGGGCAAGAAAGGCTGATTTGGGCAGGGGTGATGTGGCATGGTCCCTGTGTGTGCTGGGACCTGGGGATGAGGAGCAGTTTGGTCCCATCCATGTGATCCTGGCCAAGCCCCTTCTCCGTGTTTTCCCCTCTCAAACTTTGATCTTTTCTCTTCAGCCTTTAAGCACTTCCAGCCGTGGATTTGTGTGTTCAATATCCAGCCCAGTTCCTGTGGTGTTGCTAGGGGTTAGCATAATGGCAGTAGTAAGGCAGGGAATTATCAGAGACCTTATCAGCACAGTCAAACCTGAACTTTTTCCATTTTTCCCTTTCACCCCAAAAGCAGGATGGGTTTTCTGTGCACTGTGACCTGTAGGTGCTGGAGCCAGGCCGTGGGGTCATCTCATCTAATAGCAAATCCTTTGTCCTTAGAACAATAAATCCAACGTTTCGTTCCCCCTCTTGCATCTTTTTATGTCCATTTGCACATTGAAATCTCTTCAGCTGACTCCTGCCAGTCTTTACAAAAAGCTTTTGCTGCTTCAGATGTTTCAAAGATTGCAGGGTTGCCCATCAACCCGAGAGCTTTCCTCGTAAGCAGCTCCAGCTCTGCAGAAGGCAGTGGGAGGGAGGTAAATGTATTTGGGAAAGATGGGGAAGGGAGGCAAAAAGAGAAGGGGTTTTGTACCCTGTTCTCCAGGGGAAAGCATTTTTTATCTCTAAATCTGTGTAATTGATGCTCAGATACTCTGGTGATGAGTGCCTTAGAAATGCATCTGCAGTAATAATCTAATATCCGTTTGTTAGGGCTCCAAGGAAATCTAATAATACTGATACTTTGCCTAATAGAGCTCTTTTCATCCCAGGATAAAATGCAAGGAGTTGGAGATGGAAAAGACCAATTTTAGGTCGTGCAGTTCATCTCCCTCCCCATGCAAAATCTCGAGGTGTCTTGCAGACATTAAATAATTAAGGAGCACTTCTGGTCAGGGAGGCAACTGAGTGAGGAAAGCAGCAGCTGGGGGGCTCCTGGGGGTGCTGGGAACTGGGAGCTCTCCAGGATGGAACCTTCCCACCCCACTGCCATGGTGAGGTGTGAGCCAGGGGCTCTGGGTTTTACTGCAGCCTTGTGTGTGTGCTGGCCTGGACTCTCTGAGCATTGCTGAGGGTGGAGGTGATGCCCAGCTCCCAGGGATGATCCTGGCCAGCCCAGCTGTTCTGGGACACCATCCCTGCTAGATGGGGATTTAGCAATGGCACCAGGATTCAGGGCAGGCTGTGCCAGCCAGGGCAGGGCAGCAGCTTGGTGGCTGCAGGCACGACTCCCTCTCCTTTCTGACCTGAGAAATGCAAGGCAGTGATGGAGCTCAGCTGAGCTGGAAGCTCAAGGTGTCCCTTCTGCAGGAGCAGCTCCAGAGAGGAGGCTGTGACATGATTTTCCAGTTCACTGGCAGCTCCTGGCAGGAATCGTAGCAGATGAATGTCCCTCAGTTCCTGGTGGCTGCAATCACTTGGTATCAGTTTGTTATCTCTTGGAAGAAAGAGAATGTTAAGGGCTGGGTTCACGTTTGCACAAGGGATGCTCTTCAACCTCACCCCATGTAAGAGCAGGCCCAGAATCCATTGCTGAGTCTAAATCAGGTGTGATCCCAGCAATTCCCTGCCTGGGAAGCAGAGCCACGGAGGGTTTTACTCCCTCTCTGCTCCAACTGCCCATGGACCAGGCAGGATCCAGCCCGTGGGGCTCCACTTTCCCTGGGGCTGTGGAGGGAAGAGCAGCCAGGACATCAGGAGCTCCTGCAGGAGCTGGCAGTTCTAGCCTGTCGTGGCTCCTAGGGTGGCAGGAGGGTGGGATTTGGGGATTTGCAGGATTAATGACATCTGCAGTGAGGGATGCACCCCCTGCGGCTCGGTGCGGAGCGGGAGCCGGCAGCGCGGGGAAATCACCTGTGACCGCTTCCTGGGATGTGCCCTCCTGGAAATAACCTGCAGATGAAAATGTCAAGCCTGGAGCTCCTGGTGCCAGGCTAAAGGAGGGGAAGAGCAGAGGGAAATGTGTGTGTTGGTGTGGGAGGAGATAGGGAGAGAGTGATGGGGGAGACGGTCAGAGCATGATGGAGATGCAAACCCCGCCAGGGAGGGCTGGAGCCGATCTCTCCCTGTTCCCCAGCAGGGAACAGGCTGGGAGAGATCCCAGAGGTGCTTGTGATCCTGTGTGAGGCTCTGTGAGGATGGGAGGGTGTGTGCTGGGCTGTGCAGTGACTCTGCCTTAGGATGCTTCTCCCAGGACTCTGGTCCCAGAATGTCCGGCTGCCTCCCGCTCCCGAGGATGAGCCTCAGGGAAGGGATGTTCCCGGTTAAACACGGAGATGTGTCCTTTTATCCTCACAGAAACACACAGCAAGGAGGGATGGCTGCTCCCCTTCCCTGGCCGCCTCCTCTGGAAAGAGTCTTGGCCCTTTGCTTCTCTGCTGAGTGTTAATTAGAGGGCCAATTAGTGTTCAAGGTCAATTGGATTTGCACACTCGCTGCAGCAGCAATTGGAGGGAGCCCATCTCCTCATTTTGGGAGGTGGGAGGCTGCTCCCTCTCCATCATCTCCCCAGCAGCCTGGCAACGTGCTGTGCACATCTGGAGTGCTGTGTGCACATCTGTGCAGCCCTTACACGGCTGATGGGAAGCAGCAGGTACTGGCATGGGGAGAGCGGAGAGGGGAGCACCTCTGCCACAGTGGAGTGAACCCAGAAACACTCAAATGGGAGGGAAAAATGGATTTGGGGAGCTGGCAGAGGTGGTAGGGAAGTGAAAGGGTAGGAGTTGTTTAATTTGTGTTTCAGCAGCAGAGCTGTGGCTGGTTTTGCTGCAGTGGCCAGCAGGAGGTCGAGGAGAGGGCAGGTGTCAGACAGCTCATGAACAGAGACCTCAGCAAGGGTCAGCATCCTCAGCCTCAGTGTCCACTGCTGAATCTTGCTCCAGCAAGATCCAGACAGGAGGATTTGGCCCTTCCTGGGAGTTGTGGACAGTCAGGACATGCAATATCCTCTCCAGGAATTGGTGTGTGCAGGGATAAAGCTGGCAGCTCCAGTGCAGCATGACTGGATGTTGCACCATCCCAGCTGGCCTGAACATTTGGCTTTTTTGGGTGTGGGACAGACAGCACAGCTGGCTTTTCATGGCAGCTTTAAGTGCAAAGGCACAGCACAGACACAGGGAAACACCTTCATGAGGTTCTCCCCAGCCTCAGTGTCCTGCCAGGTGGGCTGTGCTTGGAAAAGATTTTGTAGCCAAGATTTTGTCACCCCTCTGCTCAGCCAATGTGCCCACAGCCCCCACCCTGGCCTTGCCGTTGGGATTTCTGGGCACTAGACAAGGAGCAGAGGGAGTGGGAACACTCACAGCAGCTGATGCCTGCAGCCAGGTGTGTGACACGAGTACCCTGCCCCATCCCTGCATTCCTCCCATCCTGAAATTCCCCGTGGATGCAGAAATATCCCCACAGCATGCAGCCAGCACCGTGCACGTGCCCTGACAGACACAGGCACATCCATCCTCTCCTTCCCCACAGGCAGAGCTGGCCCTGTGAAATCTGTGCTGGGGGCACTCGCTTGATACCAGCTCCAGCCCAAAGCCGATGAGGAATGCACAGACTGGCGGTGCTGGACTGCATACTAATGGTGTGGGAGCTCGCAGGGAGCAGGGAAGAGAAAGGGAAGGAGCCAGACTGCAGCTCCTGGCTACCCACGATTGATTTATTACCAGGTTTGCTGATGAATGTGTGAGAAACGCTATTGGTGATAAAGCAGAAAGCCCGTAATTAAAGTAACAGCTTTCAGTTTTTAAGCACTGCTTGGGTGTTTCCTTCTCTCTGGCAAATTTTGTGGCTCGGTGCCACTCAGCAGCATCCTCCCCCCAGCATCCCGAGGCTGAGCTGCCTTTGGCTCCAGCCTGGAGGCTCTGTGCCAGCCTGGCAGCTGGGGAGGGGCAGGGCATGGTGTGATTTGGTCAGTGGCTGATTTGGGGAGGGAACATGCCGATTTTGGAGCCCTGGTGGCATACGGGTCTGTGCGAGGAAAATTCCTCTCCTCTAACACTTGCCAGCTTGGCTAGGCAGGATCTGGGGGAGGGGGGGTAAAGGGCACTGATGCTCTTCCCTAGTGTGGGGTCAGGATTTTCTTTAAATCCTTGCTGCAACTTGCAGGAGGTGCTCAGCACCTTCCTCATACATATGTGCCTGGTTTTTGTGCATCCCATGGTTTGCTCCTGCCCAGACCAGAAGCTTGCTCCTTCCTCCTACCGGTGGATGTGCAGGTGCAGCCCAGCCTGGCTCAGCAGTGTGAGCACTCCACATCCCCCCCAGCTCTGAGTCCCCTTTCCCAGCACTAACCCTCTCCATCCCCTCTCTGGGGCTGCTGGAGGATGGGAGAAGAGGACCTGCTGCCTGGTGGGCTGTGGATCCAGCGATCCACAGGGAAATATCTGCTGCCCCGGGGTAGCAAATGGAGCAGAGAGACAGAGAGCCCCTTGCAGGAAGAGGCTGTGATGGATGGGCCCGTGGATAGGAGGATACGTGAGGTGAGGGATGGGGGAGAGGAGGTGAGAGCTCTGCCGGTGACAGATGGACAGACAAGGGGGGGTGTGGATATCTGTGTGGATATATAGGCAGGTAGGGAGGGAAAGGGTCTCTCTGATGAGAGATAGATTGAGAGAGATGGATGGATGGGATATTTATAGTGATGGCTAGGTAGATAGAGCTGGATGTGTGTTGATGAATAGGTGGATGATGGATAGAGGGCAGGGATTGTGGGAGCTGGCGAGCTAAAGGGTATATATGGTGCTAGATAGATTAGATAGAAGGATATATGTGATGATAGAGAGATAGTATAAGCAGCAGTCTCTGTGTCCCCAGCAAACTGCTGCTTTAGCTACTCTGAGCTTTGGTGTAATCTCATTTTGCCCTGGTAAATTCCTTATCAAGGCAGCTTAAAAAAAGAAAAAAAATCTCCTTAAAAGAAAGAAATAAAGAACAAAAAGAGGAAAAAGAACAGATCACCACCAGCAGCACTTCCCGACTCCTCCGCCAGCAGCCTCTGACCCGGGCTGCCTGTTTCCATGATGACAAATTAACTGATGCTCTGCAGCAGCTCCAAGTTTTTCCCAGCACCTGCGGCGGGGTCTGGCCGGGAGAAGGCAGGGAGAGCTCGGCTCCCAGCTCCCTCCCCGATTTGGGGAAGCCTCTCCGCCCTCGGGCAAGCTCCACAAATCCCCCAGCTCTGGAGGCAGCGGAGTGAGGGATGCTCCCTGGGAAGGGCTGTCTCTCCGGGCTCAGCGTGTTTTGGCAAATCCCGGTGCGATTCCCGGCGTTCACCATGGGAAAGGCTTTAAGATGAGCCTTGGCTCCTCTCCCTCTCCCTGCTCCCTCCTGCAAGCAGCTGAGGAGCCCCGGGGACAGATTGTGCACGGAGGAGAGCGAACTTCCAGCCTGCGGGATGCCGGTGCTTTTCCCTTATCCCCGGGCAGGCAGACAGACTCGGCAGACGTGGGGAAGTCTGGCGTTCCTCTGTGCCGACAGCAATTAAGATGTGCTAATGGGTTCAGATGAGCACCTAAAAAATGTGGATGTTTCACTTGAGCCTTCTGGAAGCTTTTGCTCATCTGCAAACATTCCTGCTGGTGGGAAAGGAAAGCGCTCCATGGCACGGGCACCTTCTGCGCTGGCATCTGGAGTGACCCCTTCGTCCTGGGAGGGAGGGTGTGTGTCCTTGTCCTTACAAACCATTCCAGGGGTGAGGATTTTGAGTAAGAGAATGTACTCATTTCAAAGAAGAGGGGAACAAACATAAAGTTGACAAGCCATGAGTTACTAGATCTGGGATAGCTTATCTCAAATCTGGCTTCTGCTGTCTGCAAGCAAAGCTTCTCTATTTACTATTTATTCATCTATTTTGCTAATTCAGCAAAATTCTTAATGCCTAAATTTCTTAATTCTTGAAAATTAATGTCTTAATTTGGGTTTAACGGCTTGGGAATGGGTCTGAATGTCTCCACCAACTTCAAGCAGCAAGTTTGATGCAGAGCCCAGAGAATTTGGCTCCTGAAAGAGAGAAGTGGGGTCTGCACAAGCCTGAACTTTGGGGTAAAGTGACAGGTTTTGGGGGGCTATGGGGTGGGAGGTTTGTGAAGGCTGTACCTTCCCAGTACCTCAGCCAGTGGGGAAAGGCAGAGGGCAACATGAGCCAGAAGTTGAGATAAAATGAAGGCTGCACCTTCAAAACCTCGAGGGAGAAAACCCCACGGGTGTGTGCCCCGGAGGACTCCCTCCCTTTATTCCAATAAAGTTTTAGGACTCTTCTGTCTCGTTTCTGGGCACTGGCTCTCCATAGTGGGATTTTCCATGCAGTCCCACACGTGGTATGGAAGGTGAAGGGAGCCTGCAGGTGTTTTCTGAACATCCCCAGGGATGTTTGAGCTCAGCCTGCCTTTGGGAGCTGCAGGATGTGGTTTTATCCATCTCTCCATGTCTGTGTTGGGCTTTCTGCTGTGGGGGAGACATTGGAGAGGGACAGGAGTCCTGGACTTCCCCTCTGCACTGCTGTGGGGAATTATTCCCACAACAGCCAGGCACCATTTTTAAAGGATTTGGTGGAAAACACAGTTCAACCTGTTGTCTCAGGTTGCTGATGAGGAGACAGGTCCTTAGGCTCTCCCTGGCTCTTAGATTCATCCCAGAGGTGGTTGAAGGGGTGGTTTCCTCTGCTGATACTCAGCACAGCACCTGGGGCATCCTGGTGGATCATTCAGGGTCTGGAAGCACAGGAGTCCCCAGACTTTGCAGGGAAAGGCTGTAGTTGGTGTTTCTGGCTGGATGCAGGCCCTGCATTTTGTAGAATCGTGGAATGGTTTGGGTTGGAGGACCTTAAAGCCCATCTCGTTCCACCCCCTGCCATGGCAGGAACAGCTTCCACTATCCCAGGCTGCTCCAAGCCCTGTCCAGCCTGACCTTGGACACTTCCAGGGATCCAGGGGAAGCCACAGCTGCTCTGGGCACCCTGTGCCACGGTCTCCCCACTCCCACAAGGAATTATTTCTCCCCAGTATCCAATCTGTCCCTGCCCTGTGTCAGTGTGAAGCCATTTGCTCAGTCCCTGTCTACTCCTCATCCCCCTTTGGACAACGCATTCCCTCCGAGTACCCTGGAGTTCAGGGATAAATAATGTAAAGAGTCCATATGATGCTGCTTGACTTCTTTTTCCACCAGTGTCTGTCCCTTTGGGAACCATTTCTGGTGAATCTGCCTTCCCCTTTCCTGAAGTGGCAATAGATTCATGCAATAATCAAATATTTGCAGCAGCCTGAGAGTCCCCTGCTCTCCTCCTGGATAGTGGAGGAGATCCCCTCTCGTGCAGGCAGTGAGACAAGGGGAAATGCATCTCCATGCAAATCTCTCTCTCCCCTTCCTTGGCAACTTCATCTCTTGATCATTTCTGACAGCCTAAGTTTTGCCAGCCAGACGCATTTCAGGCAAAAAAAAAAAAAAAAGGGAGGAAAAGAAATAAAAACGGAACAACAGAGCAAGTCAAAGCAAGTTGGAGATGTGGCTGGGGGAAGGGAGAGGGAGTAAGAAGTAGGAGGAAAAGGAAGGTCCCTGGAGACAGCAGTGAATATGTAAACTTCCTCGATTTCCTCTGCCTACTCATACCTCTGTGTGTTAACAACTAGACAGACATCTTGTATGTATTTGATAAATAAGCCTCTCCATTTATTCAGAGGAGTGAATTTGTAGCTATTATGATTCAAATGGCATGACAGGTTCTGGATTGTTGTATTTTTTTTCCTATTGAGTTTACAAAAAGGAAAAATAAAAAAACCAACATGAAAATTGCAAAATTCAAAGCAATTTTCTTTGGCTATGGATCCTCACAATGCACAGATAGAGAG
>WEIU01005920.1:385081-415454 GCA_013389925.1 Aegithalos caudatus | reverse complement strand
AAAAATAATACAAAGGGCAGTCCAAGTGCCTCTTCCCTTGAGACAGGAGGATGAGGGGTGCAATAAATAATTTAGAAATTGCTACCACCACTTGATTCAGAGTGATGGATCTGGCATGTGTTCCAACAAGGCACATGCTGTATTCATTACCCATTGAGCTACATTTTAATTTCTCCCTCATTAACCTTATCTGTGACTGGGGTTGTGCATCAAGTCAAATCCTTGGGATGTCAATCAATTCATTAGATGGTTGTTTAGTTTGTCATATGCGCTGTTATCGCTTATTAGGCTGCCACGCCGATCAATCAATCAAGAGGCAGAGAGGAGCTGGCTGGAAGGGACACAGGCAGGCAGCAGGCAGGCAGCATTCCATGGATGCCATGGATTCCATGGATAGGGCTGCCTGGAGCAGAGCCCACGCCGCTGAAAGGAGCATGAGCCTTTCTGCAAAGCGGAAAAGGGGGGAAAAAAAGAGAATTTCAGATGGTTGTCGTTGAAAACCACAGCTTTGTTTCAGGTCATTGAAGCACGTTATAGGCACATAAAAATAATAATAATAATAAGGTTAGTTGAGTGTTTACGGTCAGGGCTGAAAGCTTGGTAGGAAAGATGTCATCTCAAAATCCTGCTGGTGCAGAAAATCTCTCCTCATGACTGACCCTGCCTCTGTTTTCACCTGATATTTGCTGTCCATTGAGTTTCTCCAGGCTTTCCAGCTTTTCCTCCAGCTGATGGACCATGAAAAAAAGGCTCTTGGTTGGCTGGATCTACATTCCCACTTTCTTGGCCTGGCTCATCTGAGCATTATTCCCGTTCATGGATTAAGTCAGAGGCCTCACCTGCCCTGTTAGGAGAGGGGCTGGATCCAGGACAGTCCCAGGAGCCCCTGTACCCTCCCAGCCCTACTCCTTCACAGCCATTTGCTTCCACTTGTGGCACTTTGGGGGGAAGAGCACTTGTGTGGAGGCTGGATACCAGCCAGCAGTTGCCCAGGTGGCCAAGGAGGCCACAGGTATCCTGTCTTATATCAGCAACAGGAAAAATTCCTTCATCCAAAGGGATATCAAGCACTGGAATGGGCTGTCAGTGGTGGAGTGCCCATTTCTGAGGGGATTTAAAAGGCATAGGTGTGGCACTTGGGGGTAGGATTTAATGGTAGCCTTGGCAGTGCTGGGGGAATGGTTGGACTTAATGATCTTAGAAGGCTTTTCCAACCTAAACGGTTCTAAGGCAGAGTAAAGTTTAATTCATTGCAAATCCTCATGCAGAAACTCCTGTGCCAGTCCCAAACCTCTCCATGGAGCAGCCAGGAGCAGATGCTGGTACATCCCAGACTTCTCATTCCTCCTCTCCTCTCCAGCATGTGGCTGTGGGGCTGAGTTTCTCCACCAGAATAAAACAGGGACATCCAGAGGAGTTGTGGCTGCCCCATCCCTGGAAGTATTCAGAACCAGGTAGGATGAAGTTCTGAGCAAAGTGGTTTAGTAGAAGTTGTTCCTATACATGGGTTGGAACAAGGTGATTTTTAGGATCTCTTTCAACCCAAACCCTCCTATGATTCCACGAAATGCTGGTTCAGGTTTGTGTGTACTTGTGAAGCTGCTGCTGAGTGTTTGCTGCCCACATTGGTGGCGTTGGATGCTGCCTGCCTGGGAAATTATCCCTCTGTGCCTCCATCCAGGCAAGCTGTGAAATCCTTGGCATGGAGCCGAGCCCTTCACAAACCCAGTGAATCCCACCCTGCTCCCGGAGGGAAAACCACTTCTCCTCCCACTTTGTGGCCCTGGTAGCACCCAATGAGTTTCTTTTCCACCTTGGCATCCTCTCCCTTAATCCCGGGATAGGAACAGAAAGGACTCAGGTAGCTCGACTTCACCGCAGACGGGGAGAAAAAATATCCATCCCTTTGCTTCCAAAGTGCAGCTGGCTCTGCAGCCATTCAGAGGAAATGGCTGTGGATTCCCCCCCGTGTCATCCTTCAAAAATAGAGCCATTCTCCTCCAAGTGCTCTTCCAGGATTCATTTGAACCCCCCCCATTGCAGCGGGGCTCGGAGCGCAGGAGTCGGCGGCTGTGAAGAGCTCTGCTGCTGCCACAGGTGTCCTTTGGTGACACTGCCTCTCTATTAGGGTACAGCAGGTAGATGCCACCTCTCGGTGTCGGGGGAGGACGGGACAAGCGATCCTAGCAAGGCGCCGGCGTTTCAATTAGCTGCCAAGACAGCCAACATTTCAGGACCTGGACATCTCTCTCTCCGCAGCAGCCGGGATGTATTGTATTATAAATAACAATAAGCAAGCCCAGTCAAAGGCTGTAATTGAATCTCTTCGTTCTGCTGACTCGGGTGGAAAAGCTCCTTTGAGTGAATGATGCCGCGGGGGTGGGTGATTTGGGCACGGTGTAAAAGGTAACACACGCGGGCTGTAATTAAAGCAAACATCCGTCCCTGTCGCTGCCGCTGCCCTCGGGCTGTCCCGAGCTGCTTTGATGGGTTTGCTGTGGGAAGATCCTGTTGCTACTCTGGGAAGCATCACTCAGCTCTCCCAAAGTATCCCTTCCCTTGGAGGGTGATCCTTGAGCTGTGGATGTCTGTGAATAGGAAAAGGGAATTCCCTCCTCTTGAAACACTGGAAGCAGTGAGAAGAGACTCACTGCTCCTCCATTCTCTTCTGGTTTTTCTCGTAGTGGTACTGCAGCCTCATCCCCATGTTGCCATCTGTTCCCAGCCTCCAAAATCCTCATTTTTGTGACCACGGAGACCTCCTCCTTGCCGATGGTCTCCTGGGAGTTGCCCATCTCGCACACTCCAGCTGCGGGGCCAGCATTAAGGAATTTTTATGGATTTAAGCAAGTACTGTCTTTTGTGGCTGAAATGGAGTCCTGCAGGTGGTGTTGCCAACAGGAATGAGCAGTTTAGTTGACCTTTGCTTAGAGCAGTAGCCTGGGATGTCCTTTGGCTAATGGAGAGAGCCAAAGGTTGATGCCTTGCAGTTCCCTTCCATCCCTGGTGTCCAGCTGCTCTCAGCACACACCCTTCTCCTCTATTCTCTCCTATCCAATCCTATCCAATCCAGACATTTCCCCAAGGCCAGCACATTTTTCAGCCCAGATTTTGCATTGACAGAATACATTACATCTGCGGCGAGGCGGAATATAAAGTGAGGGGGAGTTACTGGGGGAGCACAGGGAAATGAGGTTTTCTCCACTGCAGGAGCACAGGGTTAAATTGGCAGCTG
Organism: Aegithalos caudatus; assembly: GCA_013389925.1. Lineage (NCBI taxonomy): Eukaryota > Metazoa > Chordata > Aves > Passeriformes > Aegithalidae > Aegithalos > Aegithalos caudatus. The sequence continues at coordinate 412,219 of WEIU01005920.1, read as the reverse complement.
CAGCCACAGCTTCTTGGTCCCTCTGTGCTGTTTCAGGTTTTCTTGGAGATTTTTTGTTGAGAACATGCTCCACCTTTTTTTCTTTTCCCCTCTAGAATCCACTTTGTATGTCACTTGCTTTTTCTTTTTTTTTTTTATTATTATTATCTTAAACATCCATTATTTAGAAACTGCTGGAGCCTGGAAACCAATTTCCGTGCTTATTTCAAAGAGTTTGCAGCGTTTAGGTGGTTATGTACAGGCTATTACATGGACTGACCATGGGAAAACAGCCTGGGAGAGCTGGGTGTCCTGAGGGGAGGGGACAGTGGACAGGCAGGGGGGCAAATATGGGATAACTCCTTCCTGATGGACATTGGTACCTCAGGATGGCAAAATCAGAGGGTGAAAATCAGTGTTGCTTTTGGGACAGGGTGCTGTGCTGGGGTGGGAGCCCATATTCTCCCCCTGGAAAGGGTTTTGTGGTGGGCAGTGCTGCCCTGGGTGCTGTCCATGCTGGGATGCTGAGCTCCATCCTGGATGGGGCTGTGCTCGTCACGAGTGTCCTTGGCTGTTCTTGGCTTTGCAGGGCTCAGCGTGCAAAGCAGTGGATCCCTGCGGATGCTTTAAGCCACTCAAGGGATTAGGCTGGGTTATGAGCAATCCCAGGATGGAGGAAATGTGGAGGCAGCTTGCAGCCAGCCTCATCCTCCTCTTCTCCAGCCAAGGAAAGGAGTGGAGGGATTTTTTTTGTCTTTTGGTTTTTCCATTTGTGGGTGGGTGGGTGGTTGAGAAAGCCCCTGCTGCAGGAGGGCTCCCTCTTCCCCCAAAAAAACCCTTGCTGCTCATATCTAGGGCCAGGGAGGTGGTGGGAGGGAAATCCAGGATTGAGGGATTGAGTTCATCTCCCTTGTAAGCCCGTCAAAGTCAGCAGGAGTCTCTGCAGGAGGAGAGCTGGCAGGCTGCATTCCCGGCCTGAGGGCAATCCCTAAATGCCATTGCCTCCCTGTGACCCTCTGCTGAGCCTGGCAGTGACAGCAGTGAGTCACAAGGAGCCCTTGTGGTGCCACTTTGGTGGCGGGGGAGCACTGCAGAAGTCACCATCACGAGGGCATGGACAAAGGGAAGAGCTGTCCCAGCAGGACATGCTCCTTTTTCCCAGTGTTAAGCCCAGAGTCTTTTATCCTGCGATTTCAAAAGAGCTGAAAAAGATCAATCAGTGACATTATCTCTGCTTCTTGCAAACAGAACAAGGTAGCAGAGCTGAGCTGGGGTCAGACAAGCCCCTGCCCTCTCTGGGTGCTCCCATCCCTCTCAAAACTTCCCGGGGTGCCAACACGAGCACCTGGGGCCTGCCAGAGGTGCCATCCATGGGACATCTCCCCTCCTGCTGCCCGTTACAAACACAAGATAGAATTACAGAATCCTGGAAGGATTTGGGTTGGAAAAGATCTTAAAGCTCATCCTGTTCTACCCCCTGCCCTGGGCAGGGACACCTCCCACCATCCCAGGATGCTCCAAGCCCTGTCCAAGCTGGCCTTGGGCACTGCCAGGGATCCAGGGGCAGCCACAGCTGCTTTGGGCACCCTGTGCCAGGGCCTGCCCACCCTCCCAGGGAACAATTCCTGCCCAATCTCCCACCCAGCCCTGCCCTCTGGCACTGGGAGCCATTCCCTGTGTCCTGTCCCTCCAGCCCTTGTCCCCAGTCCCTCTCCAGCTCTCCTGGAGCCCCTTTAGGCCCTGCCAGGGGCTCTGAGCTCTCCCTGGAGCCTTCTCCTCTCCAGGTGAGCACTCCCAGCTCTCCCAGCCTGGCTCCAGAGCAGAGGGGCTCCAGCCCTTGGAGCATTTCCATGATCTCCTCTGGCTTGGCTCCAGCAGCTCCAGGTCCTTCTGCTGTTGGGTGCCCCAGAGCTGGAGGCAGCTCTGGGGTCTCACCAGGGACAGAATCCCCTCCCTCTCTGAGCTGCTTTGGGTGCCAGATGAGTGACTTGGGAGCTCTGTGTTGGATGGGTTTGGTTTTCCAGGCTGCAGCCCAAACCCAAGCATCCACAGAGCAAATCCAACCACGTCGGAGCTTCCTGAGCCCCAGCCCTGCCCAGAGCCCTCTCCAAGCTCCTGCTGTCCTTACCCTCATCCTCACCACAAAAAACTGAAGCTGGGATTTGCCGTGGGTGGTGGGAGGCAGGCAGGCAGCGCTGTTGGAATTTTCTCCTCGTCGCCGTGAGTTAATACATTCCAGTAAATCATCCAAAATAATTTGCGGCGAATATCAATTTTCTGTGTGAACTTCTCGCTGGCTGCACAGAAGTATCTTCTGCCGACACGGCTCCCTTATTCTGCTGATCTGAGACAACAAAGCAGCTGGGGAATAAACAGGAGGCGAGCTGGAGTCCCCAGGGCTGGCGGCACGAGGGAGGTGCCTGGGCTGCATCTCACTCCGAGATAAAACCCAGTGAAGGCAGGCGATGATTAAAGGCTAATTTGCTGTCTGTGTAGTGCTAAGTGCCCCCCTTTCCTAACGAGCAGGAGGCGCTGCCAAGCGTTCTGCTTCGCTGCCTCTCTTTTATTTACCTATTTCAATTATTTTAAGGTTTTTTCCGAACTTTGATAAGGAGCCTGTCTCCTCTGTGAGCCCCCTCTGCGCCGGGCTGGTGGGCAGAGGCTGCGTTTTCTATGCTAAGAGAGATGGGCAGCAAATACCTCCAAAAAATGCCCCCCAAAAGCAAACCAGAAAGGCCAGGCTGCTCTGCCTGTCTCGTGGTGGATTTCAGCCGTGAGCAGTGCTGGCTGTCACTTGCTCGACCTTTCTCCCCCACCAGCTGGTGGAGCAGAGCTGTCCCAGAGCCAAAGGCAGGGCTCATGGAGCTCTGTCGCCCCAGGAGGGTGGTGGCAGGGTGAGGAAGACTCAGTGTTAGCATCTGAACCACCGTCTGCCCTCCAAAAAAGAAAAAAAAAAAATCCCTGGGGAATCTTTTGGGTTGGTTTGGTTGTTTTTAAGGATGGTATTTTGTGATGTTTTAAGTGTGGTGTGCAATGTTTTTAGTGTTATTTCGTAGGATTCTGTGATTGGTTTATCTCTGGCTATGCCATGGATGTGTTCAGGCTGGGGTTTGGGTTTTGGTGTTTTGGCTTTTGTTCTCGTTGTGATGGGAACACTGCAGAGAGCTGGGATGAGGAACCCACCTTATCAGAATCACAGAATGGTTTGTGTTAGAAGGGACCTTGAGGCTCATCTTGTCCCACCCCCTGCCATGGCCTGGGACACTTTCCACTCCCCCAGGTTTCTCAGAACCCTGTCCAGCCTGGCTCTTCTGCCACCTTTTATCACAGAGAGGAGATGCCAGGTGAGAATTTCCAGGGAGGGGCTGTAAAGGATAGAAAGGAGGAGCTCCTTCCTCACTCTCAGAGTCTGGAAGCAGCTTATCCCCATGGCACATCCTGGAATGTATTCAGCATCTCTACTCAGGGGCTCTCTAGCCAGGGTTTAAAAACCAGACCAATCCAACGCAGACATCCCAAGCCTGGATACAAGGATGTGAGTGCCTTTGGCTCCTCATCTGCAGGAACCAGCAGCACTGCAGCTCCTTCCTTCCTGCAGGAAGGGAAATTGCTCCTTCTGGGTGCTCCCTGTGGCTCAGGCAGCTCCAGCTCCTCTCGCACCGGGGTGTCCTGAGCTGGGGACCTGCCTGAGGCACAGCCCTGGGGAGCTCAAAATAGATCTGGGGCACCCATTTGCAACCAGTGCCAGGATTGCACACAGCCTCCCGGTGGAGGAAGAGGCCCTGATTAAAAGAACTATTTTTAAAGAGCCTGGATGCAGGGAGGAAGAGGTGATAATTAACTGGTGGCAGTGGCTGCACTGCAGGACGGGGCTGGGATGGGTCCCTGTGCTAACAGGGAGATCCACACAGCCAGAAAAAAACACAGCTGGGATCTAGAAAGGACTGACTCCCTCCTCCTCACCTCTCTCTCCCTCTCTCTTGCCTCTGCTATTTTATTATCACTGTTTTATTTTCATAAATGTAGCACCTGCTCTTCTCTCCCGCAGTAGGAGCAACCAGGGCATTGAGGGCTGGTTGGGAATTGTTTCTGTGTGGTGAAGATCATCAGGAATTATTTGGGTGATGTTTTCCACCACGAAGAATTTATTTGTTTGTTTGCTTATTTGCTTTTTAGATGGCTGTGAGACAGGATGAATTTTTCATGCAGGAAAAAATTTCAAGTGTTTTATTGTTTGAAAAATTGGCTTTAAGTACACGTGCGTATATGTGCAGTTGGGAAAAAAAAATGGAGCTCTTCAGTCATCTCCACTTATTTATTTATTTGTGTGATGCATCATGCAGATTTATTTAATTGATGGCAGCACCTGGAGTGTGTTAGGCATTTCCTAAGCTCTCCCAAAGGCCGGGCTTTGGTTTTGTCCTCAGCCTAAGGACAGACAGACACGGCTCTGGAGGTCAGCAGAAGGGGAAGAGCTGCAGACAATTTATGTAGGAGCTAAATCTCTTCACTCTGAGCCGCCCAGAGCCGGTACCTGCAGCCTCTTAGGGGGCTGGATTAGCTCCTTGTCACCTCCCCAGAGTGGATTCAGTTTATATATATATATAAATACACATATATGTGTGTGTATTTCTCTTTCATTTGGCTGGGATAAAAATTGCTGAGTCAAAGATTCATTTTCTTCTCGAGCCCCTTGGAAGGCAGATAAAGGGGCTGGCAGTGTGAGCAGGGCCATAAATAATGCATAGAGCACAGGAGCAGCCAGCCCAGCCCTCTGCTTACAGGGAGAAGATTTCTCCATAACGTAGTACCCTGTCTCTCTGCTGGAGCTTCTTCACTCACCTTAGGCTAACACCTACTGTTCAGGGAGATAAATAAATAAAGCAGCCTAATAAAGGCTCTGGTTGCCACCATTCCTGCCTGGCCCTGTCCCTGCAGCCCTGGGAATGCCCTGCTCCCCAGGGAGTGCTGTCCTGGGTTTAATGCTGCTGGAAGTCGCCATGCTCAGGGTGATGTGAGGACAAGGGGAAAAATGTGCCTGGTTATCCATCTCCCTCAAGGCTGGAACTCTGCCTTCCTTCCCTCCCTCCATCCCCTTTCATCTTGGGGATAAGGTTCTTGTCCATTTAAATGCAGAATATGTCCCTGTGCCGAGCTGGAATGCCAAATCTGAGGCAGATGAGAAGGTGGAGGAGGTTCAGATGTAGCTGAGGTCAGGCCTTCACCCACAAGGCTTGTGATGCAGAAAATGCCTCTTAGGATTCACTTTTGCCCCGTTTCATTAACCAAGTCACTCCCAGCCTCTCCCAGAAGTCTTCCCCCTTTCCAGGTCTTGCTGCTGGTGGTTTGAGCCTCTCCATTGCTGGAGGATGACTTGGGAAGGTCTGTTGGTGGGAGGGTGACATCCCAGCTGAGGTGTGGTGAGTCTTGTCTGCTCCACACAGAGCTCTCCCCTGCTCAGGGTGGGAAGAGGCTCCTGTGGAACAGCTGGGACTTGTGTGGGCTCAGAGCTGAGCTCTCCGCGATGCTCCAGGGAGGAGGGAGCGAGCCCTGGCACAAAGGGAGTGAGGGTGTTACCGAGTCGGTGGCAGCTCAAGGGGCCTTTTTTCATGCAGTCCCACACTGTGGGGGGGCTTCAAAGGCCCTTTCCCTTCCCTTTGAGCTGCTTGTTCAAACGAGCCTCAGCCCTCAAAGAGAAACGCCGAGCAAAACTGTCGTAGTTCATGCGCTTCCCCTTGAGTCCCGATGCCATAAATTGGTCCCAGCTTGGCACAGGGGATCCAGGTGAATAAACGGAATGGGTGGCCCCCCTCCATCTCGTGGTGCAGTCAGGAGATGCTGCTGAGAGAAAGCAAAAGGGAGCAAATGTCAAGTTGATGAAAGGAAAATCTTTCTTCTCCCTTTTTTCTGCCTTCTCACAGAACGCAGTGCTACTCCCGAAGTTTCTCAGCCTGCTTTTCCTTGGTCTTCGGCCTCAAATCCTTTGTCAGGAGCTACCTTTGGAACCAAAGAGTAGCTGTGGAATAGTGAGAGGGAAGGACACGTTTCCCACCCAAGCTGGGCAACCTTGGAGAGTTTGGAGGAGCCGTGAATGATCCCATTCAGGGTGCCGGGCACCCTCTGGCTGGGGAGGGTCAGGAAGGGAGGTTGGCTTGGGAAGGGTAGCCCAGGAGTGCCATCTTCAGGATTCTCGTTACCTTTTTTTCCTGAAGTTCTAACGAGCAGGTTGGGTGCTGCTACTGCAGTTTGAGCTCGCTGAAAATCCTCTGTGGCCAAGTTTTCCGTGTTTTACTCCAATTTTCCTCTGCCTTTCCTGCTGTGGCCGTGCATGCTCCGGGCATTGCCTCTTCAGTGACATTTCTTCGGGTATCATTGTGCTTAGTTGTTTGAATCCACGTTTTCAAGGGTATTTGGAGGAAATGTGGATGCTTCATTGACTGGTATTTGAAGGAAGCGGCAAATTTAATTAAAAAAACATGAGGCAAAATTAGTGGTAAAGGAGACTGATTGCAAGGTTTGATGTAGGGCGGATTTAGGTAGGGCAGAGGAGCACCGGGAAGCACTGGCTCCCTGCTCCATCCCAGTTCTCTGCCCTTGGGGAAAATAATAACAAGGAGAAGCAGAGGGAGAAAAAAAAAAACAAAAAAACCAACAAAAAACAACCACCAAGCTGGTTTTTATTGTTGTTTGTGATTTTTACATAAATTTTTCAGATTGCACAGCCTGTCTTGTCTTTTTTTCCCCCTGTCTGCTCTGTTTAATGCAAACGGCACCTTCCCGCTGATTGCAATCACACACTGATTGAGAGAGCAGCTCCTCTGCCTGGGCTGGGAGGGAAGGAGGGAGCTTTAACCCTTTCTCCCACTTCCCTCTGCTGTCTCCACTCCTTCCTTGCTTTGTCCCCTTGCCCGAGGACTCCAAACCCACTTCCCAAACCTCCACGCCAGAGGTCCACAGTGCTAAGAGTAAATTTATTTTCATAAATCAAAGCTTTGAAATAGATACTGACCTGCTGCTGCAGGGCACGGGCCCAGCTCCAGCTAACATGATTAGGGAGAAACTTTTCCTGCAGAGGAATCCTTGCCTATCTGCCTGCTGCAGCTGGGTGCCCTGGGATGCTGGGAGCAGCAGTCACTGGGGGAGGTGGAAGAAAGATTCAGCTTGGTGGATCATTGTCTGTTCTGTCCCAGTTCCTGTATCCTCCTCATCCAGCCACACCCAGCCCACATGGCCCCTTTGCTCCTTGCAGGTGGATTGGTGGGAAGCAGCCTCACAGCTCATGGAATGATGGAAAGGTTTGGGTTGGAAGGGACCTTAAAGCATGTCTTTTTCTGTGTGATTTCTCCTTTCCGTTTCTCCAAGTGTCCAGGTTGCTCCCAGTCTTTTCCAGCTTGGCCTAGGGATGTACTGATTGTATTTCAATTAGCAAAATTCCCATGGGATGGTGGGAATTTCCAGGTGATTGCAGGGATGGGGCATCCACAACTCCTCATGCATGAGCTTTGTATGCTCCCAGGGACTGGGATCCAGCATCCAGGGATCCCTATAAAAAAGGCATCATGGAGAGTGGCCATTCCAGCAGCAGTTTGCCACGACTTCTGCTGGAGCTGTCTGGGCTTTTTGCTAATTCCCATCTTGTGAGAACTCACAAAAGCTCTTAAATCTGCCTAATCCTTAATCCAGTGGACACACACCTTTTCACGGTGGAGATGCACAGGCTGTGGGAATGGTCCAGGAGTTTGATGAGAGCAAATCTCCATTCCACGTGTTGCCTTGGGGTTTGGATCACAGCACACAGAAATCTGCCAGGCACCAGTTGTGATGAAAATGCTCCTCAAGAAGTCACTCCTGCAGGCGGTGGGGATGCAGTGCTCACTCCTGTCTGGCTGAGGATTGTCCATGTGGGGTGGAGGAGCTGCCTGTCAGGCTGGGAACTGCACTCCTGCAAGGCTGACAGCTTCACACCCAGAAGTGCAACCTGGCTTTGACGCATCATGCAAAAATAGGAGCAAAAACCACCCTGGTTCTCTTTTGCAGGAGCTGAGATTCTGCTCACAGGGAGCTCAGCCAGGCTGGGTGTGTGCATCCCAAAATTTGGCCGTGCCAGGTCCCTCCCTTCTCTTCCTCTGCAGCAAAGGTGCCCTAGGAGAAAGGGAGGGGAGCGCTCTGCAGGCACAGCGGTGTGAATGTGTTCCATGGGCTGATAAGTTACCTGAGAAGGGAATGACTTCAGGGATTGGATTGCGTTGCCCAACTCTGTTACGTGGAGATAACATCGTGGTTTGAGACATCGATCACTTCAAAGGAACCTGCAGAGGGATTTTAATGCCTCGCAAATTGCTTTTCCTTCTATTCAATTTACATTCACGATTGCACAGAGCATATTTAGGAGCTTTCCAAACTGCCACAAACAATGACAAATCTCTCCTGAAACGTTCTCCTGTTGCAGTAAATTTGACCTGACAAAAGAGAGAGAGAAACTTCAGCCTCTTTCAGTGCCATGGGGGTCTCCTCACCCCACAGGGAGCTGGGGTTTGGGCTCACCAGCCCCAAACCTTTGTGGGAAAGGCTTTGCTGTGATGCTGCAACATCTGAGGGCTGGGTCAGGATGCTCTGTGTGAGAGAAGTCACTTATCCTGAAATTACTTCCCTGTGGAAAGTCTTATTGATGGAGCTGGAGCCTCTGAAAGGGCTGTGTAGATTAAACAGAGTGTATTCCTGGCAGTGGGATAAACACTGCCCTTGCCACTGGAGACATGGTGAGCAAAGACAGGGATCACTTCTGCACCAGAAAAAACCCTTCTTGCTTTAGTTGGCACTGTGAGGTTGAGCCTTGGTCCCAGTGCCCATGGGAAGGACTGATTGCCATCCTGACTAGCATAAGAATGAGTGGATTGGGAAGGAAGCAAGGAGCTGGGAAAATAGGAATGTGCACAAGGACCATGGCTGGGATTCATAGCACAGGGCTCTTCTCATATACCACGGAGTCTTCAGGCCATTTTTCTGGGGATTCTTGCTATGGCAAGAGGCAGAAGAAGCCTTTGGGCTGGGATGTGTTTCTCTCTTCAAGGCAGGCTCAGTAGTCCCACCAGCCCTGTCACAGCCTCCCCAGTTCTGCCCAGCCCACCATCCCACAGGAATTCTGCTCATTGAAATGGCATCAATACAGCAGTGATTCCTTTGCTGGTGAGAGAGGATCCCTTTCTCCAGCCAGAGGGAGAAGCTGCACTGATATCTGGGGGAACATGGGAGGCCACAGCCTCATCTAGGGATCCCAGCCATCCTGTTTGGGGATTCCCAGGCTGCTCCAGTGAGACTGCAACTGATCCTCATAGTTTAGGAATACAACATGCCTCTGATACTTGGTCCTTATGCTCCCAGTGCCCTCTTTGCTCCCATACCCATGGGTTTGGCATAAGAATCTTTCTGAAGGGGAGAGAGCTGGGAGAGGAGGGCAGATGCCAGGAGCAGGGAAGGATATTTTTTGCCAAGCAGCCTCCAGGGCCTGCTTCTCTCCAGCACAGCTTTTTCCCATGCTTCCCAAGCTGTGGTCAGGCAAAGAACCCTCCTGCCTGAGTCTAATTTCATTAAAGATGTTAATTCTGACCTGCCTCTGCATATTCATGAGCCCGTGGTGTCCTTCCGCTGCCATGGACAGCCAGGATGAGCTGCCATCACTGCACACAGCGTGTGCACATCCCAGCAGCAGGAGGGTGCCACGCTCAGCTCAGCCTCATTCCCCTCCAGCTCCTACCTGCTGGCTCCTGGAGCCTTTAAAAGCCACTGCAGAACTGCAGTGGGTTTGCTCTGAAACTCCCACTGGGTTTTTCCAGCAGCATTTGTTGCCCCAAAGGATTTCTGCCAAGTCCACGTGGCCCCTGCTTGCTTAGATGCACCTGGATGACCCCCAAGACACCCCTAAACTTCCACAATTGGTTTCCCAAATGGAAATCTATAGGTTGGAGAGGCCAACTGAGCTCCTTGGCATGGCCAGGACCTCAGAGTGAAGCTCATGTTGTGTCCATGTCCTCAGATTTGCTCTGTGGTACCTGCCAGAGCATCTCTTGCTCTGATAGAGCCAGAGATTTCAGCTGGAAAATGTCAGCTAGCCTTGGATGGATTAAGGGGGTTTGGCATCATTCCTGGCACCTTTTTATCTCGTTCCTCCATGAAGCTGTGATCTCAGGAATGACTGTGCTCCAGGGGAAGGCAGCAATCAAATGCAGCAAGGAGTAAAGCTCTTAACAACAGAGCAAAACCAATTCCCAAGGCCCTGAATGTGGACAGGCTTCCCAAGTCCTTCCATTCAGCTGCTTCTTCTGTTTGGGGATGGTGTGTTTGGTACTTTCCCTGATTTTCCTGCGCTTTGGGGGCCTGAGATAAAGCCTTTCAGTATTACTCATCCATCCCAGGAGACTGGGAAGGGCTCTGAGGAGCTGGAGGCTGTGGTGGTGTTTCTGCTCTCCAGCTGGAGCTGGGTAGAGTGGGGCAGCCTCTCTGTGTGGGGCTTTCAGGCTGGGATGTGGCACTGCCACGTGCATCCCTGTCCAAGCTCTCTCCACCTCATCCCCTCCTTTTTGGAGCCACACAGTAGCAGAGCACAAAGCTGCTCTGTCCCCTGGGCCCTCTTGCCCTTAGATGGCTGCAGAAGGCTGCCAGCCCCGTTACTGGGCTTGATTTAATCCTGGTTTTTGTGTAACAGCCTGAAAATCCTCAGGGCCATCGGGGCACAGCACATTAGGGATCTGGAGACACGTGTTCGAGCCTTGTTCTGGGCTCCTGTGGAAATACTCCCTCGGCTGTTGGAACTGTGGGGAGGTGCTGGGATGCACAGGCAGGACTGGATTACTTTTAGAAAGTCCCTTCCCTCTGCAACTATTCCATGATTCTATTCTGTGATCTTTCCCAGATGCTTGGGATACTCGGAGAAAATGAACTGATCTCACGCTGGTATCTTCTCCCAAGTGTTGTGTTAGGGTAGGGAGGTACACTTGAGGCTCCAAGGAGTGAAGGAATGTGATCCATGGGCATGGGAGTGCTGGGCCCCTCTCCTGTCCAGGCAGGTTATTTTCTCCAGTATACCTTTGATCTGCACTGATTGCTTTCAGCTTTTAGGGCTCAACCCCTTTCCCCTGGATAGCCCTAAAAAGGCACAGAGGAATTCTGAATTTTCAGTCTCTGCTGCCCTGTTTGCTGCTTTGTCCCTCCAAACCCAAGTTGGCACTGTAGAAAATATCCTGATTATATTCCTTTCCCCTGCCTTGCCCCTTTTTCATGGAATTAGTGGATGCACCAGGGCTGATCATTAATCTTCCATGGCTCCGAGCTCTGCTGGTAAATCTGCTGGGGTGAAGCTGTGGAGTCATTGCTGCCCAGGGCTCTGACCCTGCTCAGGGCTCAAGAGTGTCCCCAAGGTGTCACCCAGCTGGTGGCACAGTGTGGCTGTGCTGGCTGCAGGGGGGAGCAAGCTCTGGGCTGTCTCCCTCTCCTCTCCTCCTGCCTGGAGCTCTCCAGTTTGCATGGCACAGGGAGAAATGGGAAAGTCATAAATCAATCTCGAGTGTTTCTCTTCTCTTTAGGGGTAAAATAATAACCCCAAACAAAACAAGGTCTGGAGAAAGGAATTCCTAATGACAAACTTACTTCAGCTAGGACACCAGGGGCTTCAGCAATATGAGATTAAACCTGCTGTGCTGAGACTCTATTACTCCATATATTACTGTGTGCTGCTGGACTGATGGTTCTCACAGGCGGAAATATAACCCTTGGAAATGTCAAGGCACATAATAAAGAGACCTGGCAGGGGAGGCTGGATGGCTCCAGGGATTGATAAAGCCTTTACAGCACCAGTGCTGCTGTGAGGAGGGGTGGGTGCCTGCTGGAGCTCACACTCTGTGCTGGTCCCTTTGTTAGATGGCTCCAAGGGAGAGGTGACACGGGAGAAATTCTCCTGCAACAACTCAGTCTGGCCGAGTTTGCTTTGGAAATAAAGCAGGGACCTCAAAATGAAAGCTTGGATGAATAGTCTCCTCCTTGTGCAGTCCTCAGCTGTGTTTGTCCCCGGGGTGGCTGTCACACTTACACCTCTTCATTAGCTCTTAATACTTGCTGTGTCCTCTTGGCATTGCAAGTCCCTTGGGACAGACTGTTTCCCTGGGAGCCTGACTGGATCTCCTGGGCTTGTGTGAGAGACCACACTGTAAATCTCTTGGGAAGTGTCTTCCTAATGGCTGGAGGATAGAGCCATCTCAGGGGGAAGGCGAGCAGCACTTGGGATCGTCGCCAAGGACCTCGTAACAAATCCTCCAGGGCTGGAAAAAGCATTTTCTCATTGGCATGTGGGCCTATAAATCCTGGGTTTGGGAATGGCCACAAGCACGAGATGCTGGATGAGCCAATGCCAGTGGGTCTGTGCGTGCTGTTCCCAAAAATCCCCCTGGCCAGTGCTGTGCAGAGCAGGGCTCCCTGTTAGCCCTGGGTGGCTGCAGCCTGTGAACCTTCCCAGCCCTCCACGGTGGCTGTGGGCTCGTTAAGGAGAGGAGAGGGAAATAAATCTCCTGGAACTCATGAACTATTTACAGCAGTGCTGAGCAAGCAGTCTGCAATTATTTATTTATTCTCCCCAGGACGCTGCACTGGTGAACCCGGAGAGTTGGGAATGCTGCCAGGGCTTCCCAGTCCAGCCCCACACTGTCTCCTCTGCATGGGGCTCCCAGTGGGCAGGCAATTCCCTGAAGGTCCCAAAAGGCAGCACACACACCCTGGGAGCATCTGTGTGCTGTGTGTCTTTGGAGGGAATAAAACTCAACCCTTCCTTGTGCTGAGGTATTTTGAACCCCGCTCTGGCTCACTGTTCTTGTGCCCAGGGCCATAAAGGAAGGAAAATTGTATTATGGAAGTGGAGGATATTTTGCTGTGAGATGTTTTGTATGTGAAATGTATCTGCAGCTTGTTTGGGGTGTAAGGGAGGATCAAAAAATGGTTTGGGTTGGAAGAGACCCTTAAGATAATTTTGTTCCACTCCCTGCCATGGGCAGGGAATCTTCCACTAGAACACGTTGCTCCAAGCTCCATCCAGCCTGGCCTTGAACAGTTCTGGGGTTTTATGAAATAGCCATTTTCCCCTGCATAATTCCCAGACAATCAATAGGTATTTATGAGTGATCCTTCCAGTAATTACACAGCCTCCTGTGTTTGTGAAAGCAACTCCTTTAAACAGCCAAGAGAAGAGTCAGGGTTTGCTGGGCCATATCCACAGGATCCACAGGATCCCTACAGGGATGTGTCTGGGAGGGGAGGCACTGCCCTGTTGTCTTCCTACCCTGCCCCTGTGCATTTCCTAGCCCAGAGTTAGGGTTGATGGAGAGGATGGTGTGAGGAAGAAGGAATGGCTCCTTTCCGTTTCCTGGAGTCTCCTTACTGGCACTCAGGTTTCTTCAAAGGTATTTTCTCATCGTGGGGCTTACAGGCCAAGGACACTCCTGGCCTGCAGCTTTATATCTGTCAGTTTGATCAGCAAATGGGGGAGAGGGCCATAAAACCGTGGAGGCTGAGTCCTAGTCCCTTTAATCCCGCCAGGAGGGCCGGCGTTATCCCTCCGCCGGGAGCGCTAATGGGATTCTAATAGGCTGGCAAATGGGATTTTTTACAACTGCCATTCTGCACTTAGGAGATGGTGTGTCACCGGGACAGCCCCGTAAATTCTGGAGATGGAGGGGGCTGCTGGCTTGGGAGGGGGAGTGGTGCCCTTGCTGGTGATGTCTGGGAAGGACTGGCTGGATGCCCCATTGCTGTTTTCCATGCTCTTGGAGCATCTCCGTGGCTCGATTGGGTGGTATTGCTGGGCTGGTGGTTGGGCTGACGGGGAGGGAGTGGTTTGGTTATTTCTAATAGGTTTTTATGGTTGGTGTCTGGGATTTTGGACTTACTCTCCTTGTTCCCTCTGTGCCCTCCTTGTTCCCTCCTCCCCTGCATGTGTGTGCCAGGATGAGCATCTCTTTGATGCTTTTTCAGCAGGCAAAGCAAGGAGTTGGGTGCTCAGTGGTGTTCATGTTGGTTTAAAGGAATTGCAAAGCCCTTATAAACCTGAGAATGTTCCTGCTGGATCTGTTTGTTCCTCCCCTCCATTGCTACCCCCTGCCTGTGTCTCCTTTTTCGCCAGTGGCTGGAAGGCTCCAGTGTGAAGGGCACATCCAGCTCCCAGCTGCCTTTCCCAGCCAGCTCCAGTGCCGGGCCAGTGGGGCCATCGAGTCTCTGGAATGGCAGGACAGGGGTTTATTGGCAGTGGTCACTGCAGGCCATGCATGGAACAGCTGCCCTGGTCAGGGAAGTTCCCTGGAAGAGCAGGGATTGTGTCTTTGGAGCCCTAGTCCTTACCTTGAGTTCAGGCACATGGAAATGTTGATGGAATTGTAGGACAATGATGTATTTATGGCCTTGAAGTACACCCCTTGGATAGAACAGAGCTGACAGAGAGGGCAGGCTCCACGGGTGCAAGCGGATCTCACCCCATTTGAACATGACTCTGGCACCCATGGGACACACCAGGAGCTGCCCTTCATCCCCTCCTCAGCAGGCAGTGCCTGGCTCGAGTGCCAAAGCCATAATAAATATTGTATCACAGTGTCCAATCTCAGCTCCGGATTGATTTTCCTCCAGCCCTGATGGCGGGAAGGCAGGGAGACAGGATTATTTTCCAGGGCAATCACAGGTTGATGGCTCCTTGCAGCTGCTTCCACACTTTTTGCCATCAGTAAATAAGCAGCTCCCCACGCTGTGTGCTCGGAGTAGCACCTATTTCCCTGGGACATTCTCCGGGGTTTCATCGCACTCCGCTGCAAATTGGTACAGGAGAGTGGCCCGACCCTTCTTGTTTTACAGCAGCGTGGGCATGTCGGTTTTATCTTATCTATTATCACCTCTGCCCGAGAGCTAACAAGATCTCATCTACCTCTGCTGCAAATCTTATTTGTCATCACATTCCTACAGCTGCCCAAAAGTCCCACCCTGACGTCAGGAATCCTCGTGCCAGGCGCTGCACAGGTTGATTGTGAGAGACAGAGCTGCCCCACAGGTAATAGAGCAGCTCTCCTTATTCCCATTTTACAGGCAGCTGAGCCGAGGGGAAATGCTTGGTCCAAGTTAATATGAACTCCTTGAATAATCCCCCTGTGATTTTTCCAAGGTTATAAAGGAAGGCTGAGGTTTGAAGGGAGATGTGGAGAGCGCTAAACAGAAATCTGGCAGTGTGTAAACAGCTCGCTCCGGGGTTTTAAATTGTCAGGATGCAACAGAAGCAGCAGAGTTCCTTCCCCAATTAAAAAATAAAACAAATTTGAAAAGTTCTGCATGTAAATCGGCACCAGAGAATGAGCTCATGTTGTGCAATAAATGGGTGAAGGCAGGAAAATGTCACATTTTATTGAGGGAAAATCTGTGATGAGAGAAAATATCTTCTCTGAGACTGATATGTTTGGGGAAAATAAAATAGCAGCAAAGTGGCTTTTTCAGAGTCTCAGCTGCAGGAGGAGATGGAGGAAGTGGGTGTCCCTGGTAGGGGTATCACGGGTATCTGTGCAGCCAGGACCTGGGGAAATCATGGAAAAGGGTTCCTGAGCTGCCATGGGTTCCAGCAGAGAGTTAATGCAAAACTGGGACCATCTGCTGCACTTCAGGATTTGCTTCCCATGCTGTTCCATCCCCCCTCAACACAACTGGGCAAAGGACAGCAACCCTTGAACTGACCAGGTGGTGTTTTAGCTCAGGCCCCACCAAATTCTTCCAGCTTCTGAAAATCCCAAGCTTTTCTCTGCTTGGAGTGGTGGCTGCAGCTCTATGTGCTCCCAAAGTCCTGGAACTGGGGTTGAATCAATGCAACATCTCACAGGTTTTTATTGGAATAGGGGGATGTCCTCTCCTGAACCAAGGGGCTCTCCAAATCATAGGTTCATGGAACCAGTGAGACTGGGAAAGACCTCCAATATCATGGAGTCCAATCTCTGACCAACCTCCACCTTTTAAGGTAGACCAGAGCACTGAGGGTCAGGTCCTGTCAAAGGCACTTCCCTGATCCCTTCTTCCTAGAAAAGCCAGGGGAGATATGTCCCTTGGACAAATTAATCTGGTGTTGTCACCTTGGTTTGTAGTCTTTGGAGTGAGACTTTGTAGGAAATCATCTGGAATTGTGGCTCTGTGTTGCAAATCTTCTGTGGTGTGTGGGTATATTTTGGTAGGTTCTATTCTCTACTTTAACCCCAGGATATTCCATTCCCTGCCCAGACCTGTCAGGGTGCACTGCACACTAAGGTGAGAAGCAGGAGAAGGAGATGAGATTTTTTCCCTGTTTTACTCCCAAAATTGTCTGTGACCAATTCTATTTGCTTGACAAGCAGTCAGGAGATCGAGGATTTGGACTTTGGAGAGGAAAAAAATGCATCTCCAGTGCAAATATTGCAAACCAGGATGGGCTCTGGAAGGGGTTTTCCACCTCCTGAGGCATCTGGCTCTGGGCACTGCTGGCAATGTATCCCAAACCAATGGGATTTCAATGGAAACATCCATTTCTGCAGGTAGGAAACAAACACTGACAACAAAGAGCTCAGCGGTGAGTGCAAGCAAGGCAGAAGAAAGATGAATATTTGGCTTGCAGAGAAATGTTTTATTCTTGTCCCTACCAGAATAGGATGCTCCTTTCCCATTCAGAAGAAAAATGAGGTTGTAGTGATGATATTTGGGTTTTATTTGTAGAAAGGATTTCATGGGAAGAAGGCAAACAAGGAGGAGAGGGAAAAAAAAATCATAGAATGCTTTGGGTTGGAGAAGCCCTCTAAGGTCACCAAGCCCAACCAACCCAGCACTGCCAAGGTTACCATTTTCTGTGTCCCCAAGTGCCACATCTGCATGGCTTTTAAATCCTTCCAGGGATGGCAAATTCATCCCTGTCCTGGACAGCCTGTGCCAATCCTTTCAGTGTAGAAATTTTCCCAAATATCCAACCTAAACCTCTCTTGGTATAACTTGAGTCCATTTGTTCTTGATCTTCCTATGCTGTTGTTGAACCTTAGTATGATTTTTCATTCAATGACTTTATATTAAATATTTTAATTGATTTTTTTTAAAATATAATTGAGCCTGGGAGAGTCTGAAGCTTTGTACACCCTAGCAAGGATACGATGGATGTGAAAGTCGTGCATGGCCAAGCCTTGTTAGGAGCTGCAAACCCTCTACTTGACGGGAAATGGAAAATAAGACAAATAGATCAATTTTCATTGCAGCAAAAGCTTAGCAGTCGTGGGCTTCAAATTTCCTCTGGGGTCTAATGTTGTTTAACTCATTTCTTAATGGTCAGAAACACGGGGTGACTGGGGCTGTGGCCTTTGGCTGCAAGAGAAATATAAAGTTGCCCTAATAATGGAGCGTTGGGAGTTATGAAAAGGAACTGGATAAATTAGATTGTGGGCTTGTTTGTGGCAATGGCAGTGTCCTCCTGGAGAGATAACAATCAGTATTAACTGAGGGGAAGGAAAAAGCCAGGCCAAATCTGCTGTATGTGGAGAATCTGCTCCAGATACTGGGATGGGCTGTGTTCATGGAGTGATGGGATTTCACACGTTCCCGGGGACTGCAGAGGGGCAGCTCCCAGATGCACCACTGGCAAAATCCAGGCAAGTTTCAGGGCTCAGCAGAGATGTGAGGAAGTTAAAGCACTGAGGAGGGCTCTGTGTGTGATTTTATGGCAAGGAGAAGCTTGGCCAGGCACTGGCAGGAAGGAGTGGGAATCTCCTAACACATGGGGCTGAAGTCCTCAGTCACGCCGGTGGAAGTGACCCGATGAGAAATAGAGTTATGGATTTTTTGTGCTGCTGGACACATGGCCAGAGTGGGATTTAGAGCTGCTTTTGCAGCTTCTGGGCTGTGGCTGCAACTGCAAGGAATTGCTGATACAAAGATGTTTCTGGAGACTCCTCACCATTACCAAGAACATAAGCATTAAAATAAAGACTTTTGCAGTGCAACATTATATAAAGAGATCCAAATTGAATTTAAGTACTTAGTAAGAATCAAAATTTTTGACTTAAAGCTGTCTTTTGTCTCCACATAACCATTGTGTGAAGGCAGCAGAGGCTCAGCCAGACCCACTGGGACATTTTTTGGTGCTGAAGACTTGTCCAGACTTGGTTCTCCTATGGTTTATGCCTCATCTGTTGTCCCCAGGGCTTCTCTGAGCCTTTGCCACCTCACATGCTGCCCACTGGCCCCTGGGGGAACAAACAGCATCAAGCCTTCTTTAAATTCTCCTTGCTTCATGGGTTAACTCCTTGGAAAGGAGCTGTAGGGAGGGGTCTATCTGTCGCAGCAAGAATCTGGGATGAAATCCTCCTTGATCCTGGTGATTTGTGACATTTTACCTGTCATTTAAACTTCTGAAGTTTTTGCACTTGGGCAGAGCAAACCTCAATGTACAGCAAAGAAAAAAAATACATGAATTATGTATGAGTAATATATATATATTTAATATGTAAAACTCAGTCCACTGATATTTTTTTGTCCTCTTGTTGAATATTCCCCTTCCTCATCGGGGAAGCAGGAATGAAGTTCAGAACGCCAGGAACATAATCGAGCAAACGGCCTCTGTGCTTATCAAGTGCCTCTGTTCTGCTTGGGCATTTAATCACCTGCAAAAGCCATTTATTGCCTCGTATACTCCTCTTCTATGAACATTAGCCCTTAAATACCTGGCATAATTAAAGGTGAAGCCGCAGCGCCGCGCTCCGTCTCCTGCCCGTGGAAGGGTAACAGATGAGGTGGGAGTTCTGGTGGAGTTCAAGGTGAGAGCCGTAAAGCCCATTTTCTGCATGTGTCAGGGACATTATTTTAGGAATGTCTAATTCTGCTGGCGAAAATTGAGGCTGGCTCAAATAATAATTCACGCTTAATGAACTTAGAGTTATAGCCCCGGTGCTGCGATTCCCTCCGTGCCTGGCGCGGTCGATTGGCCTTGTCAGATGTTTAAAGGATGGTGAGGAAATGACAAAAAGGATTTGATGGAATTAGACGGAATTCCCCCCAAAAAACCTATTTCTTTTGTGTTTAGATCCCTGTCTGGGAAGAAAGAGAGAAATTTGCCGCAGCTTTGGCTGTAATCCAGTCGGCTCCTTGATCAGGACTTTTCAGGGCTTTAACCTTGTGTGTTCTTCTTGCAGCTCAGCTCTTCAAAGGGCTCGTGCCCTTCCTTTATTCCAGGGAAAATAAACACAGAGCCTTGATGAAGGGTTAATACCCAGCACTTTGTGCTGGGAGCAAATTTAAGCACTTGTCTGCCACGTTCCTTGACGCACCCTCGGCTGCCCAACAATCAGACATCCAAAGGCTGGATGATTAACGCCGTTATCCTCCTAACACCCCTTTGATAGTAAATTAATGGGCTGTGGGATGTAGAACATCAGATTGTTGCTGCTGCTGCTGGGTTTATCCACTTGCAGGTTGGATGGCAGAGAAATGTTCGCCTGCTGATGAGGGTGGGGAGTGGAGGCAACCAAGCCAAAGCCAAGGATCTCATTGTGGCAAGGAGACAGGGAAATGTGAGTCCACCCAGGAGCTGGATGTGATGATCCTTATGGATCCCTTCCAGCTCAGGGTATCTGATAATTCTACCCCACACACAAACTGTCCTGGCTGCTTGTTTAATATCAACCTGTTTCATGCCCAGGGGGTTTAGGTACCATCTGCTGATGGTGGAGTGTTTGTCCATATGGCTTGTCCCATGGTGGGACCTAAAAAGAGCAGGAAAGCTGGGGAAGGGTCTGGAGAAGCTGAGGGAGCTGGGGGGCTCAGCCTGGAGAAAAGGAGGCTTGGGGGGGATCTTGTCCCTCTCCACAACTCCCTGACAGGAGGGTGCAGCAAGAGGGGGTGTCAGGCTCTGCTCCTAGGGAACAAAGGACAGGATGAAAGGAAACGGCTTCAAGTTGTGCCAAGAGAGGTTTAGGTCGAATATTGGGAAAATTTCTTCATGGAAAGGATTGTCCAGCCCTGGCACAGGTTGCCCAGGGCAGTGTTGGAGTCCCCATTCCAGGAGGGATTGCAAAGTAGATGTACATGTGGCACTTGAACACATGGTGTAGTGGTGGCCAGCAGTGCTGGGTTACTGGTTAGTGGTCTTAGGCTTTTCCAGCCTAAATGATTCCATGATTTTGTGAGTTTCAACTGTTACATCTTGGGAGGACAATCTGGGGTGAAGGAGTAGGGTCTGGGGTAAGTGGAGATCACCAAGATCCCCCAAATCACAACCCCATCATCCACCCTTCTTCTCCCCAAGCACATCCCCACGGCAGGATTGCTGAGCCCTGCTTTGCTTCCTAGAAAGACAAGGATTTTTCTGGCTGTTGGAAACACGAGGCATCTGTATAAACAATTGTATTAAGCTGCTGTTGTAGTAATTGTGTTTGTACAGTGAAGCAAAAAGGCTCAGTTTACCCCTCTGCTGTCTGGAAATGATTCCTTTAGGTTATGTGTGAAGGGTTTTTTTCAGCATGCTGATTTCATTCAGGGGAAGGAAAAAAGCAAAGATCCCATTACAGTGACATATTCTTCCCCAATGGTAACTTTATCCCCGCTTCTGGCTCCGTGCAGAACCATAATTCATTTTGTCACAAGGATAGCAAATAAATAATAAGAATAAATTGAGCAGATTATCTCATCTTTAAGCCATGCCCAGCATTCATCAAATCCATGCCAAGAAGTGAGACTTTTCCACAGACAAATTGATCCTACAAGAGCACCTACCTTAAGCTCCATTAGGGCACCTCAGAGCCATCCACCCATTTCCTGGTCTTGGCTGCTTAAAATGACAAGTCATTAAAGTGACACATTCCCAAATTGTCCTTTTTCTTTTTTTTTTTTTTTTTTTTTTTTTTTTTTTTCTGGTAGTAAAAGGGCCAGTGAAAATCTGGATGTTTCTATTTTTCCCCATTGATTTTTCCTGCAAGGACCAAACCATGCAAAGGCTAAATCCAGTGAAGGAGAAGTTTGCTGCTCATGGTGCAGATGCAAAAACATCCATTTCTTCTCTCGCTTCACTGAAGTTTTAATAACAGCTGCTGCAGGGACTTTGCACAGGACTAAGGTCTCATTATTTTTAAAGAAGATGCTACTGTACATTTACTGGTGGTACTGCAAAGTGTTATAAATAATTAACGTGGAACTACAGCGACTAAACCTACTGCAGTCCAACTAATTGGTAAACAGTCATGTATTTCACTCGGAGTACATGAGAGGTATTACCACTTGCAGTGGGATGATTCACTTGTATAAATTTAAGCTTATGAATAATGGTTTGAGGGGCTGAGGTTTGCTTTTATTCATCGCACAGTACTCAAAAACCGGTGGGTGCGTCAGATGAAGAAAGGTGAGGTTTGTTTCCCCAGAAAATATTGATTCTAAAGCCTTGTCTAAGCTAAAACTGGGACTGAAGGAAGTCACTTTGGTAACAAATAACAATTAATTCACTGGAAGCCTTTGTGTTCAGTTGAAATAAAATTCCCCGAACCTGCTTCAAACCCCTTCCCAAGTCATCACAAAACAGCACACCCTGAATGCAGAATTAGGTGTTTGATTTGCAGTTGTGCTCTCAAGGTGTGTGAGGAGGGTTGTGCCAACAGCATAAGACTCATCTCCTCCTATGGTCTTAAATGAGTTTAACCTGATATATTTAAGTTGGAAAACATGTGAGGATGAAGGGCTCCAATTTGCTTCAACTTTATCTGGAACTTATTTAAGATTAGGCTGGAAGAAGCCCTTTTCAAGCTGAAATAGTTTGTGCTCATGAGTGTTTGCCCTAATTTAGGTGGGTTAGTTTAATAACAGGGTCTTGTTAAATGCTGTAGGCTCCTGCTCAGCTCCACACCTCCTGTTATTCCCTACGTGTGGATTCCAAGAGCATTTTCTGCCTCAGGTTTGTGTTACCCGTGGGCAAAGGGAGCACAGGCTGGACATGAAACCATTCCCAGGTCGGAGGAGGAATGTGCTGGTGTGGGTTTTGTGCAGGAGAAGGGAGAGCTGAGGGTGGAAGCCAGCGTGGCAGAGGTGCCAAAGGGGGAAAGGTTGGGAAGCTGGACTTGCAAAGTCCTCAGCTTTGCAGCAGGTACGGCAAGAAGCGAGGCTGTGCCTCAAAAGGCGAGCTGCCAGCGTGGTGGCACACAACATTTCAAGACTATATATAAATATCTGACCTATTTCTTATGGATAGCACAATAAGGACTCGATCAAAACCCCATTGAATTCCGCAGGAGCCTTTCCATTGACTTCAATGGCTTTAGGATTGGCCCCTATAAATGGCTCTTGAGAAGAAGATAGTGGTGCATTTGCCTGACTATTTTTATAATGTGTTTGATCACTCACTCGGTGATTTTTCCAACTTCAGCCGTTCGCAATGGGGAGCCAGTGCAAATTACAATGTTCGATGTCCAAAGAAATGTCTCTTGAAATGGAAGGGAGATGCATAAAACAGATAAATGTGTTGGCATCCCATGGCCACAGAAATGAAAGGGGAGCATTAACACTCATTAAAAGGGACAAGTCAGTGCCACGCTTCCAGCGACCCTGTCATGGGAACACGAGGGTTTTTTCATTTATTTTTCACTACTCCCGGCTTTTGGACTAGCCTGGGACTTGCAGGATCAGTGGGCCAGCTCATCGATGCCTTGTCCTCTTGTCTGAAAAATGGGAGTCTGGGGAAGGTCCAAGAAGCTTCTCAGAATGTGGCTGCAGGGTTACAATCACAGAATCACAGAATCTCTGAGGTTGGAAAAGACCTCTGAGATCACTGAGTCCAGCCATTAGCCCAGCACTGCCAACACATCCCACTTGGAGAAGTTTCTTTCTCTGAAAGCACAAGGGCTTGTTCTGTTCTGCCGTGGAGCTGTGCAGGTCCTCGTTGGTCATGTAAGTCCTTCAGCCTTATGGTTCCCTTTTGAGCTCATCTGTTTAATGATAGCTGGTGTCAGAGGTTAATCATGCCTTGTGCAAAGAGGGGCCTCGTCTCCTACCTCTGCATGGAGCTGCCTGTTGAATTTCACAGAGAGGCTCCTCTGCTTCTCCTCTTTGAGGACTGGGAAGCACCAGGCATTGGGTTTGTGCAAAAGGCTTTTCCACCACCAGTTACAGTGAAATCAGAATATCTGGTACACTCTTCTCCACTGGAGTTTTGCACAGAGTCACCAGTGGATAGAACTTCCATAAGTTGAAATGGCATAGAATTATGGAATGGTTTGGGTTCAAAGGGACATTGAAGATCATCTCATTCCACCCCCAGCCATGGGCAGGGACAGCTTTCACTGTTCCAGGTTGCTCCAAGCCCTGTCCAGCCTGGCCTTGGGCACTGCCAGGGATCCAGGGGCAGCCACAGCTGCTCTGGGCACCCTTTGCCAGGGCCTGCCCACCCTCCCAGGGAACAATTCCTGCCCAATCTCCCATCCAGCCCTGCCCTCTGGCACTGGGAGCCATTCCCTGTGTCCTGTCCCTCCAGCCCTTGTCCCCAGTCCCTCTCCAGCTCTCCTGGAGCCCCTTTAGGCACTGGAAGACTCTTCCAGCATTCTCTCTTTGTCTTATTTTATATCATAAAAACCAGTGGAATCAAAATGAAAGCCTTCAGTGATCTCACTGATCACTGGGAATATTGTGTTCCTGGAATATTCTGTGATGTGAAGGAAATTCACAGTTTCAGATTTTTGCCCCAGGTTTCAAAGTCTCTCTCATATAAAAGAGAATTTACATTTTTTGGCTTTTTTCCCCCCAGGAAATAAAGCTGTCTGCTTTTGCTCCTGTTGTATCTCACTCATCAAGACAGGAACACTCAATCTTTGTCACACCTAGAAATTCCCGACTGAAGGCACAGAGCATTTCAGGAATATTATGTTCATAGATTGCTTTATAGGATAATAATGGAGTTGTGTTTGCTTTTTTCAAAAAGCCTTTTTGTGGATGCCTTGGAAGCAACAAGAGGATTAGGGATGGAAAACTGGCTGGAGGTTTGCTCATCACGCCTCAGCCAAATTGCTGGGTTTTGTAAGGATTCCTGCTCCGTCTGTCCTTGGTTTTTCATGGATATAGAATGGATACAGACACTTCCTTTGGTTTCAGGGAAGAGGGAATCAATTTTTTTTGGAATATGGGATCTGAGACTCTACCCCACCCTGTGGCAGGAGTTTGCCCTCTCAATGTCACCACCTGTCCCAGGGCTTGTCCCTGAATTCCTTTCCTCCCTCTGATCCCCCTTCCACATGCAGCAGGAAGGAGCTGGGACCGCTGCATCCCCCAGGCCTGCAGTGGGGAGGATGCCCACGGAATTGATTCCATTTCTCCTCCATGTCCTTACTCTCTAATTGTTCCCCAGCAGACCTGTGCTGCTGGAAACCTTCCTGCTGTCCGTGCTCAGGGATTCTGCCTGGTTTGGGGAGGCTGTGGATGAGATGGGAAGATCTGAGGTTGTTCTCTCTGCTCTGACTTCACTCGCTGCCCACTGGGGAGACCTCCTGGCTCTTTTTCCTGGGTCACAGTGTCCTTCTCTGCTATTTACTAAGCTTTAAACCCTCGATTTCCTCAGCAAATCCAGCCTTTGTGTGCCTAAAACAAACAGGGAAACCTTTTCCATGTGAACTACAGAGTTTGTGTCTGTATTTGTTGTCTAAAATTCACACTGTGGACCCAAAAAGCAACGCCTGACCCAGGGAGCAGGTCTGAACCCCCCATTTTTAGGCTGCTTTAAGTAAAGTCATTGGAATGATCTTTCTAAATCTTGGAAGAAACAGGATTAATTTGACCATGTGGAATTTCAGTGACTATTCTTATCTATTTCATGTAGATGATCTTTAGAGAGATTTCCCATTCAATCCCATTCTGAGATTTCATAGGGATGACTGTTTGCTCTGTCCTTGCTTTTTTGGGGGAAGGATACAGCAAATATCGTGGTCCCAGCCATTGGTTTCAAGGGAAAATGATAAATTTGGGTTGGAATAAGTGGGTCTGAGGCTCCCCCACAACCTGTGGCTGCAGGTCACCTTCTCAGTATCACAGCCTGTCCCATTATGAATATTGATATTCCCAATATCTCATTCCAGGATTTAATATTGATGTGTCCCTCAATACTGAAATAGGCTGTTAGAATAGACCCACCAAAGACCTGGATGTAAAACAAGTAATTAAATAATGAAGAATAATATAATAATATCAATAGTACTGATGTAAGTCAGGTTGGTGGCTGGGCTGCAATGTGTCAGAGCTCTGGTCCATGCACCTGCCTGGGGAATTAAACTGATTTTTCTTCCTTTTTAAAGCAGATGAGAGAATTATGCCCTGTACTTAATTTTTAAGTCTCTGACCTGCTGAAGTGCAGGATCCAATATTTTCCATGATGGATTTGTCCATCAGTGCTGTTCCAGAGGTGCTGCTGATGCTGGGGAGAGGTCCCCCCTCTGTCCCTGGTGTCAGGAATCCAGCCCCAGCAGGAATTCTCCCCATTCAGACACACCATTTTTTTTTATTATTTTTTTTTTTTTGCCTAAAGGCGAACAGAAAATTAAGCGAACTGATCTGTTTAAACCTTTATAAATACGTGTTTAATATCTGCTTAATGGGAGATGGAATTTATGAGCCGTTAAGTGATGCCGGATCGTTTTTATAAGAATAGAGAAGTCTGGTGGGAAAACTTCCTCCTGGGACATAATCTCATATTATTATTTTTTTAAGAGAGAGAGATTTAATATTTTACAGTTGACGTTTGCAGTGACACTGGAATATTTCCTACGTGGGAGCTTTCACAAGTGCTTTATAAATCTTGATGGGTTTAAGTTAATGAAATCCTTATGCCAGTGGGAAGGATTTTACCTCCTCTGCCACCAGGGAAACTGAGGCTCTGGTTCAGGAATGTGCAGAGAGAGGATTGGGATGAGTCCCACGTGGATCAGGGGAGTCCAGACACTCCATGGCATTTCCCCAGTGATGACACAACGCTGGGCTTTGCATCTCCTTGGATTTGGGGTTTTTTGCCTTTCATGTGGTTTTGCAAACGTTGGTGGAAGCAAAGGAAGCACCAAGTGTCCTGCTGGGACAGCTCCTGGTCCCTGTTCTCTGCCCCACTTCCTTCCCAGCAGCCTTTTCCTATTTTTTCCTTCCCTTCTTTTCCTTTTTCCCTTTTCCATTCGTTTTCCTTTTTTTTTTTTTTTTTTCTTTTACCTTTTGCCTTTTGTAGTATTTTTCTTTTTTCTCCCATCTAGTTTTTTCCACTTTTATCCTTTCCTTTTTTCTTTTTTGCTTATTCTTTTTTCTCTTTTCCTTTTTCTTTTTTGTCTCATCCCCTTCTTTTCCCTTCATTTTAATTTTTCCTTTTTTTCCTTCCCCTTTTTTCCTTTTTCCCTTTTCCATTCCTTTTTCTTTTTTTTTTTTTTTTTTTTTCTTTTACCTTTTGCCTTTTGTAGTATTTTTCTTTTTTCTCCCATCTAGTTTTTTCCACTTTTATCCTTTTTTCTTTTTAGCTTATTCTTTTTTCTCTTTTCCTTTTTCTTTTTTGTCTCATCCCCTTCTTTTCCCTTCATTTTCATTTTTTCTTTCCTCTTTTTTCTCTCTTTCCCCTTTTTCCTTTGGTTTTATTTTTACTCTATTTTCCCTTTTCTTCCCTACTCTTCTTTTTGTGCTCTCATCTCCCACTCCCTTTGCAGGGGATATTGCTGATGTGAATCCAAAATCCAGCTCCTGGCTCTCCCAAGCTGCTGCTGCTGCAGTAACCCCTTACCTTGGATCCACCTGGAGCATTCTTGCTGCAAGGGCAGCTCCAGCCCTGGCAGAGCTCCACTGCACTGGGGGCACAGGAGGTTTTGGGGACATGGATCAGCCCAGGGAACACCTCTGTTGTTGTTTGTGATGTAAAGATTTTCTGCTTGGTGATTTTTGGGGGTGGCACTGCTGCCTGCAGGAATTAAGAGATTTCTGCTTCCTGCAGCTGGGGCTGGAATGAGTTTGGGTTTTTTTTCTTCAATGCGAAAGACATCAGTGAAATCCCTCGGTGGCTGTTGCAGTTTGCTTCTAACATTTGGAGTATTTCTGAAAAATCCTCATGCATTTGTGATAAGAAACTTCTACATTTTCTCTCTCACTCTCTTTTTTTTTTTT
>WEIU01005920.1:357465-385075 GCA_013389925.1 Aegithalos caudatus | reverse complement strand
TTTTTTTTTTTTTTTTTTTTTTTTTTTTTTTTTTCCCTAAACCTGCATTTTGAGGAGGATCCCAGTTGCTGTCTTCTCCTCAGAGGTGATGGATGGACAGACAGGGGAGATGCTGCAGTTTCAGCTCATCAGGTCACTCCCATCAGCAGAGATTATTCGGTGCTGAGCTGTTTTCCATCTCCAACCCCATTTTCACCTAATCCCAATTTCCTCCCCCTTGGCTGGGGGAAGCTGAGGGATGCATGGCAGTAGATCCTGGTGCAGGAATTGCATTCTCACCGTGTGGATGCAGCTCCTGGGCACTGCTGACAAAGCCTGGGCTGTGCCAGCAGGGTCCCTGTCCCTGTCCCAGGCTGTATTTATCATTCCAACCCTGTCCTGGGTTCAGATGTGGTCCCTGGCCTGCATCCCACCTCTCATCCCAGCCTCCTCCTGCCTCCAGCTAATTAGGGACAGCAGAGCCTCATTAGGATGGCATCCAGACCAAGGCTTTGACCCTTTCCTTGCAGCTCTTGGATGGGAAGTCGGGATGTGGCTCACATGGATAGAATTTTGCAGTCCTGAGGACTCTCTGCCTCCTTCCCCCTGTTTTGGGGGTGCTGGGGGATCTCAGTATCCCACAGGATGCTCCTGGATGATCCTGAGAATAGCCCTATGGAGGAGCAGCGCTATCTCAGACTATCAGCACCCGTTTGTCAGGTTTCTTATGAATAATTATTAAAAAAGAAAGGCGAGAGAGGCAGAGAGAGCTGAGGAAATAATCTTTTTACATTTTAATCTGAGCAGTTTTCAAGCAGTTTGATAAGGCGGGTTGTAGAAATGTCAGCTTCCCCTTATCTCTAATTGACTTAAAGTAGAAGCCGGCTTTAATCCCGGCATGCAGAGGAGCTTCTGATGGGGAGATGAGGCCAATTGATTTCTGCCTTTTTAATTAACAGTCTGGCTGCTTTTAAAAACAATGGAGAGGAGGGAAAGGAAGGGGGAAAGCACGTGGTGACATTTGGAGCTGGCGGCATGGGGATGGACAGGAGCTCCGTGGGCTCTCCAGGAAAATCAAGGTGCTGCCCAGCTTCCAGAGAGTTGGGATGGACTGGTTCCAGTTTGAAGAGGGAATTGCTTCCTGGAGAGGAGGCAGAGAGTGGGGCTGGGGGATTCCTTGCATTAAGCAGCCTGTGAGGATTTGGGTTATCCTGTGCCAGGTCCCTGAGCTGGGGGCTGAGCGATGGAGGGTGACAGGCTGTCCTGGGACATGTCCCTCACCCACCCCACCCTGAGGGGAAAACCCACGGGTGGATGGAGAGGGGGACATGGCCCCACCACCCTCTGCCTCCTCCAGCATCCTGGAGCTGCTGTGAGGAGCAGGGCTTGTTAGGGAAGGGGAAAAATGGATGCCATTCTTTTGCCAGGCTTTCCTCTTGCCTCCTGGCCTTGCTGTAGCTCTGCTCCCCTCCAGCCCACACACATGTGTCTGTGTAGGGATGTGTGGAAAGTCCTTCCTGCCTGGACAGCCAAGGAAGCAGAAGTTTTCTTGGAGTCCTCTCTCACACCAGATCCATGGCACCACACGGATGAGCTCCACCGAGCCCCCAACCTCCTGCAAACTCCAAATTTCTCTTGACCCCTCCATGCAGCACATCAGCAGTGGGGAGGAGGGGATTTTTCTGCAGAGGTGGCTCTTGCAGCCGATTCCTGTGTGGGAAGGCAGCCCAGATGTGCTGATGATTATGGCTTTCACAGTGGGGGAGCTGCTGCTGCCACTGCTCCGGCTCCATTTGCTGTCCTGCCGCAATTGGCTTCCACTTGTCCGCTGAAGTGTCAGCCACGCAGCAGAGGATTGTTTATGCAGCACTTAGGAACATCTACGGGGTAATGGGCTGTGCAGAGGGCCCTGGCATAATTGGTAAAATGTCTGGAAGTGGATTAGCCGTGTGTGTGTGCACGGTGGATATTTGGAAATAGATGCATACGTTCAATTTTTAAATACATATTAGGCTAAAGTCCTGCTCCGCCCGGGGATTGCGGTGCTGGGGTTAATGATGTGTGAATGGAGTGGGTTCAGATCTCCTGGGAAGGCTGGGAGAGGCGGTGCTGGCTACCAGGAGGGGCTGTGTGTCCGTGGTGGGGCAGGAAAGGAACAGCCTTCCCCAGGAGAACACCCCTGTGCTAAAGAGCTGCTGAATCCCAGGATTTTTAAAGTAGGAAAAGACCTCCCAGATCAAATCTAACCCGATCCTCACCTTGTCAGCTGCACCAGAGCACTGAGTGCCACGTCCAGTATCTCCCTGAGCACCTCCAGGGATGGTGATTCCCCCAGGGATGAGGATATTTGGGATTGGGGCTGGAGGAGAGCAGAGAGCTGCAGGAGCATCCTGGGAACACGCAGCTCTGTGCCTCTGGTTTATTTGCACTTTGCTCAGGCTCTCAGTGGAGGTCAGGCTGCACTCTCTAAGCCGTGCCCCAGCTCCCCTGGGCTTCACTGTGCTCTTGTCCATTCTTCAGCCTTCTTTTTATTCCTATTTTCTCCAAGCACCTCCTCCCTTACCAGCAGGAGGGGGAGGAACCAGTAAACTCACCTGTCCAGGGGCACGAGCCTCTCCTCAGCACCTGGATGGCCACTGCAGACGTGGAGTTTGTGGCCATCCCAAACATCCTGGGGGTGCAGAGCCCCTGGGAATGCAGCTGCTGGCCCCAGCCTTCCCAACCCTCCCATTGCTCATTATATTCCAGGCTCTTGCAATGAATTGTTTAACGAGCTTTCTGCGAGGCTGAGCAGATGAGAGGAGCGCGGAGCTTGGAAAGGAGAGGAATAAATTGGGAATGCTTTTGATTTGTGAAGAGCTGTGATGAGCAGGAGGGAAATCAGAGCTGGAGCATCCCTATTGAGGGTTTGGCATGGAAAAGGGGCTTAAAAATGGAGCTTGGCCCCGTTCTCTGGTATTTTTAGCCCGGATGCAGGATTGCAGGACCTGCACTGTAGCCATGTGCGTTGTGAGTTCCAAAGGGTTTGGCGTCTGCTCAGAGCAATGGTTTATAGGTATCAAATTTTTGGCTTTTAAAGCTCCCTAATAATTCATAATTTCTTAATACCATGTGCTGTCTTGCTCGTTCTAACAAATCAATTTGTTATGGGTTATATCTGCTGCTGAGCCGTGGTGGGGAGGAGAACGAAGAGAAGTTTCTTCTCTGCAATTTTCACGTTCCCTTTCATATCCTAAGGGTTATCAACTCAGCCACCAAAATGCCATGACTTAATGTGGCAGGTATTTAAAGTAAAAAACAATCCCAACAGCAAAGTAATGCAGCAGCAGAGACACTAAGGAAGCATCTGAAGTGGTGAAGTTGGGTGCAAGTCCTGCTTCCCATGTTATCCTGTGTGAACCACTGATGTCGTGGAATCATGGAGTCCTAGAATGGTTTGGGTTGGAAGAAACATTAAAAATTGTCTTGTTCCAGCCCCCTGCCATGGGCAGGGACACCTTCCACTAGATCAGTATGTCCTGGTGGAAGGAGCCTGGAATTCCATTTAAATAGTTTGGTTCCAAATATGAAGTTATATATTCCAAATATGTATTTCCAAATATGAAAATGATTCCAAACCCACCCAGATTAAATCTTTGCTGCCTCCAAATCATCTCCTGCCTCCTCATCATCTCCAAGGAAAAAGAAATTGGGGATCAAGCATAAAGACAAAGGTGGAGGCACTCAGGATAGAACAGCCTTGATGGGTTGAGGGCTTTGCTCCAAGTTCCAGAGGCAATTTGGCAAACCACAAGGTTTCATTAAAAATTTATGGAGCTTAGACTGGGAATTGCATGGAAAAATGGGAACTGGACCTCTAAAACCCCCTTGGCCTTTTGGGAAGTGTTGTCCTCGTGGTGCTGCAGACAGGGACACGGTTCCCATTCCCAAAGATTAGCATGGATGTAGGTGATACAGCTCCGGTGGTGGCATTGATTTCCCGCCAGGATCAGGCTGGAGGGGCTCTTTCTTCAGCCAGCCTGAGATTTTTTGCAGCTTTGTGATTCAGTATAATTAACATCTGGGAGGAATTAAAGGGGTCTTGGGGGAGAAAAGCAAGATCTGAAGTTTAAATAACAATTTGGTTTCAGCACAATTAAAAATAAGCTTCTTTGTGATTACCGGCGTGGCTGCTTACACGGAGATGTAAACGGGAGCTCTGAGAGGGGGAGATAAAGGTAGGGATGAACAAGGAAAGAGCAAGAGGCTGAGGAAGGACTAAACCTGATCCTCAGGCTCTGGGGAATAAACCCAGGTTGCACCATCAGGATAAACATCACAAAAAGCTGGAGCTCAGTTGCCACTTGTGGTCTTCTGTAGAGCATCTTTATATGCAAATGTGGATCTGAGCTCCAGCTCCACTCACCAAAGGAAAAAAAAAAAAAAAAATCCCAAACCCACTCCAGAAAATCAAATATTTTGCAGGTTGGGTGCCAAGACCCTCTTGAAGCTGATTGGTATCAGTGGCCGTCTGGGAATTTCATGTGATTCCTTTAATTGCTTTATTTTCCCTCCTCTGATTGCATCTCGCAATGTAGAATTGGGAAACAGGGAAAACTGAAGCAAACAGAAATCGTTGTGTGCAAATGAAATGCTCCACTTGCCCAGCAGCAAAACATTTGGAGAAAACTTCAGCTTCAGGTCTGATTTGAAATAAAGCCAATTTTTTACCAACTTGCAGCAAATTAAGGGTTTAATCCTGGTTTTGGAGGGAGTGAGGCTTTGTGATTGGATATGTGCAGGGAGGAACAGCTCTAAAAAAGCTTATTTGGGGGGTTTGGCCATCTGCAGCCTGGCAGGAGGATACAACAGAGTTCTTGGGGAAATGGCAAAGTGAGAAATACATGAGTGATCCAAGGAAGTATCATTTTAAGCAGGGTTTTGTTGGGTTGTGGAAGTCACTGGTGGAAAATACAACTGGGAACAGCTTACTGGGAGAGTGGAACGAAGCTCCAGAGCTGTAAATTTGGGGTGGGGTGGGTTTGTGGAGGTGAGGATGCTTTGCTGCATCTCCTACTTCCCATTTATCCCTACACCTGCTGTGTCCATACCCCAGACCACTGATGGACCAGCAATATCCCAAACCCTACAGAGCCCATCAAAGCTCAGAGAAGGAATAAAGCTCCTCATTTCCTTACAGACCCGTGTTGTACTTCGTTGGTGAGACACAGAAAAGTCCCTGCTTTTCATTCCTTTACAGATTTCCATATTTATTACTTGCCTTGCGCCACAGGGGGGAAAAATGTTTTGCAATTGGAAATTTCAGTGGGTTTGGAGATGCCTGTGCTCCTCCTGCTTCTTTGGAGTGTTGGCACCATTTGTTGCTGGATAATTATATTTTATCTGTTTGAGGTGGTGTTTTGGTGGGGGTTTTTTTAATGGTTATGTTATCTCAGGAGGTTTTATGTGATGGCTTTATTTAGCTCCTTGCTTGGGCATAAAACCTTAGAGCACAAACGCAGCTTCTGCTTTGTTTTGAGGGAAAATGCCTGGGGGGATTTGTGTTTTGGGATTGTTTAAGTTCCACGCATTTTGAGGGGTGGAAAAGATGAGCAACATCAATGGAGGAGGAGTTTGAGAAGCAAAGGCGACCCTTGCCTGCCTTAAGAAAATCACCAAAATTCCTCATAAATGCAACCAAATGCTTTTCAGCCTGTGAGCAGAAGGTCTGTGACACACTTCCTTGTGTTTTGCATGGAATAAACATGCTGAATTTATGGGAAGCTTTAAAATTTGATTTGTAAAGCCCAAAAGGCAAGTGGAGAATGAGGCAGGAGAGATCTCCAGGTTAAAGCATCTCCAAACCTATAAGAAACCTGGAAATGTGATTTTCTTCCCAAGTGGCAAGGTGGGATGTGACAGATGTGGAAAAGTTTCTCACCCCTTCAGACATCTCAGATACTATCAGTGGGACTGGCATGGGTCAATAATGACAATTATTCTCATTTTGAAATACATTTGGCCTTGTTTTAATGTCTCTGCTATTTTCCTCACCTGTTTTTTGACTGAAAGATATAGACAAATAAAGCCTGGAGTGCTAACAACTCCCTGGAACTGATTTGGGTGGAAATTACAAAGGATTTTTTAATCCCTTTCTCTCCTAATATATTTTTTTTTCTCTAAGGTGGATTTGATCCAATAATCTCCACAGAAGTAGCAATTTTGCACAGAAATCCAATTTGCATTTCCAAAATACACCTAAAAAAACCATTCCCAGCTTTCGCCAGTTACCGCCGACTTGCGTTTCCTCTGGGAACGAGTCTCTCATTTGTCTTTTAATTTCTCAACGCTCCCTTGGTGCTTAGTTTTGGGCACAGATTTATTGCAGTGATCATTTCCCAAGCAGTTTGTACCTTTTTCTTTACAATATAGTTGCTGCTTTGCCTTGCAAGTGGTTTGGGCAACAGTGGGAGTTTTGTTCCTCGTGCAGGAACATCGTTGAGAGCTCAGATTGAGTCTTCTGGGCGTTGTAGGTGCCTGAATAATAAATAATATTAGCAAAAGTCAGAAGCAGAGGGTAATTGGGCAGTGAAATACTTTGTGTTGGAAGTTCTGCCGCTGCAATAGACTTGTTCCTTTCCTTTATTGACCCTTGATTAAATTTTTGTAACAATTACAGACCAATAATAGGCAGCTATTGATTTCTGGGGAGGTGAATATCAAGATTTACGGACGGGAGAGTGGAAGCTATTGACTCTGAGGAGAATAATGGCTAGAATCGAGTAGGGGGTTGCTCATTTCCATGTCTGATCCAATGTTTTCTGTCTCTCCAGCCTTGGAAAGGAGAGATTATGGAAATGCAGTGCCCCTCTGTGTGTGTACCTGCCTGCTGAGAGCTGTTTCCCCATGGTTTGTCATCAGACAGGCTTTGGGACTGGAAATCTAATGAATCTCCACACCATCATGGAATTCCAGACTGGGCTGGGTTGGGAGGGACCTCAAGCATCATCCCATTCCAACCCCTGGCACAGGCAAGGAAGGCTTCCACTAGACCAGGTTTCT
Organism: Aegithalos caudatus; assembly: GCA_013389925.1. Taxonomy (NCBI): domain Eukaryota; kingdom Metazoa; phylum Chordata; class Aves; order Passeriformes; family Aegithalidae; genus Aegithalos; species Aegithalos caudatus. The sequence continues at coordinate 378,055 of WEIU01005920.1, read as the reverse complement.
TTGTCAAGATTGAGTAATTTCTACTCAAAATCCAGTTTTGTAGAGTTCCCAGACTGGCAGAGAATTTGGTGCCTGCCCCAAATCCCTGCAATCGCTCCTTTTGGTGCTTTTCAGTTCGATTCTTGGCACTGAATTCAGCTCTTTTGTTTCGGGAAGTGGTTTGTGCTTTTCTTCGAGACCTTTCCGTTTCTTGGGAGGGAAAAAAATAGTGCTCAGCGAGCTCTCTTTTCATCTCAAAAACCCTCCTAAGATCCCCACTCTTGTGCTTATCACCTTTTCCAATTGAGGCTGGTGCGAGTCCTCCCGGGCACTTGAAATTAAAGGGTGCTTTGAAAAGAGCGCTTTTCACGGCGTCGGGAGGATAACAGGCAGCTGGAAATCGCTGCTTCATCTCCCAACCACCGGGAACTGCTGCTCCTGGTGGATCTGGAGGTGCTGCTGCCTCCTCCATCCTCCCCGTGGATGTGCCAATAGGTGGCAATCTCTCCACGCACGCGTTATCCTCAATGTGGGAATTGGAGGTGGGAGTTGGAGGTGGCACGTCTCACGTGAAGGGAAAGAAGGGGAAAAAAAAGGGGATTTGTCTCCTTCATGGTGCTGCCTTGGGATCCCTGCCAAATTTGGGGGCTTTGCTGGGAGGGTGGGATGGAAAAGGGGGACAAAGCAACTGGCGTGTGGCTTTAAGAGCCTTTGTTGGTGTAATGGGATCCTTGATCTTGCGGCTGCATAAATCACAGGCAGCCAGTTCAAGTCAATTCATATTTTTGCAGTTCGTTAGCAGCTCGGGAGGAAATTGCATTTACTATAATTGCCTCTAATTGCACCAGATTAGTGATTACAATTATTGATGGTGGCTGATTATTCATTAGGCTTCAAATCAATTCCCCTGCTTCATCATTACCCAAAACAGTAACTCTGATGAGGAGAGAAAGAGGTCTGGAGGAGTCCAGGCCATGCTCCTGCCAGGGAGCCTGCCTGCCTCCAAAAGTCATGTGAAATCATCACTCCAGGCTGATTAATGCCTGGACAGGATGGGAAAGGCCATTAGCCAGGGCTTGGGATGTTTTTGGTGGCCAGGAGATGAATTAGTCCATCCCCTCTGCGTGGGCAGCGCTTCTCCTGTCTCAGGGGCTTCCTCAGAGGAGCTGCTCTCTGGGGCAACGTGGCTGAGCTTTGTGGAGGAGAGCCTCAATAAGAGACTCTGGGAATTGCATCCTGGCGTGGTTTGTGGCCCTGAGTCAGGAGAGCAGTGGCACAGAGTGCAGCAGAGGGAGCAGCTCTCCCAAAACGTGCCCAGATTCCCGGAGCGCAGCCCCAGGTGCAGGCAGCCACCTGTGCCTCCTCCCAGCCATGCCTAATTGTCACCAGAGCTGCCTGACTCGCATAATAACCAGCACTGCAGGCCACACACAGCCCCAGAGGGCTTGGATTTGCAGCTGGAGCGCCCTGGGATGCAGGGATTGGGGCTGCCATCCCAGCAGTGCTGCCCTGACCCTCTGCCCTCTCACGTGGGGGACAAGCTGCAGCCAGAGCAGGGGCTTTTCCTGGGGGTGCCTTGCCCTCCCACCACAGCCAGGGCTCTGAGGAGCTGAGGATGCTCAGGACAAGGCTGAGGTTACATTTTCTGGCATGGGTGGTGCTGGCTCTGGCTGGATGTGATGCTGCTCCCAGGTCTGACCCTGCAGGATGTGTTCTCCTCCCTTCCATCACCATCGAATCATCACAGAATGGTCCACCCAGTCCCACACCTGCTGTGGGCAGGGACAGCTTCCACTATCCCAGTCTGCTCCAAGCCCTGTCCAGCCTGGCCTTGGGCACTGCCAGGGATCCAGGGGCAGCCACAGCTGCTCTGGGCACCCTGTGCCAGGGCCTGCACACCCTCACAGGGAGAAACCTCTTCCCACCTGCCCTTGGGCAGTTTAAATCTATTCTTCCTTGACCTCCTGGCCTTTCCCAAAGTCCCTCTCCAACCACTCCCAGTCTGCAGATGAAGAATGCTTCAAAATCCCAAGCTGTTCCTTTGCAAACCTTAATTATATTCACCTTAAACTGACTGGAGGGTGCTAAGAGTGGATGTGGTGTGGCAGAGCTTGAACATGTTCCCAAAAGTGATGGCTGTATAAGCAGCCTTCCATATTACAGGGATCTCATTCCAGCCATCCCTCCTGCTGCCCCCCACAATGAAACTGATCCTGGATTCCTTCCTCATGTGGGGACTGAGGGATGAACTCAGTCCTTAGAGCAGCTCCAGTTGTTGGTCTCTGCCCCAAGACTTGCATCAGTGCAGGGATCTGTGTGCCAGAGTTATGCCTGTCAGGCAGGATTGGGATTTGTAGCTGAGCAGGACATGCAGGTCCCAGCTGTCTTCTTAAAGGCCACTTATTACCTACATTTCCCACCTATTGATCCTGGTTCTGCTGCCATGCTCAGACACTGCTAGGAAAAAAGAACCATAAAAAAAAAGGAAAAGGTTGGTTCTGTCCATTAATCTCCCCCACTCCCACAGTCAGGAGGAACAGGGCCTGAAGGCTCAATTAGCCTTAGTGGCTGCAGCTCGGTGACACATGGCAGCTTCCATCACTTTCCTCACGGATACTTTCCCTCCCCATGTCTGTCTCCAGCTGTTTATGCCTCACAGCAGGCCCTGAGAGGCCTTGGTGGTGGGAGATAAGGTGGGGAGCACAGGGAAGCTCTTGGAATTGCATCCTGCACCTGGGTGAGGATGGGAATGTGATAGGCAGGAGCTGGCTCAACTGAGACAGGCCAGGTCACTGGTGTCTGTCTTCTGGTGCAGGATTTGGAGCTGCTGTGAGATCCACAGGGATGCTTCTTTTCAAGATTTGGGATTTTTATCTGGAAGTGAAAGGAATTGGGTGCCTAAATCTCCATCCTGCCCTTGAAGTGCCAGTGCTGTCACCATTTCAGGTGTGTGTCACCTGTCAGGACATGGAGGGAATTTCATGGGTTAGAGGGACATCTCACCTCACTGTAAATGTCCCACATGTAAATCTGGCTCATCTGGACCTCCTGCAGTGCCAGGAATTGCATTTCTCCCGAGGGAGATGAAATTCAGGTTGTGGTGCTGATGCAGCTTTATGACATCCCCTGCTGGAGCAGAGGCAGAGCAGGCTCTGGTTCAGGAGTTTCCCGGGAGTTTCTGCAGAATGGGAGTGTGCCAGACTCAGAGCCAGGGAATCATCAGAGTCATGGGATGGCTGGGGTTGGGAGGGACCTTAAAGCTCATCCCATCCCACCCCCTGCCATGAGCAGGGACACCTTCCACTGCCCCAGGCTGCTCCAAGCCCCATCCAACCTCATCTTCCAGGAATGGGGCACTGCAGCTGCTCTGGGCACCCTGTGCCAGGGCCTGCCCACCCTCCCAGGGAACAATTCCTGCCCAATCTCCCATCCAGCCCTGCCCTCTGGCAGTGGGAGCCATTCCCTGTGTCCTGTCCCTCCATCCCTTGTCCCCAGTCCCTCTCCAGCTCTCCTGGAGCCCCTTTAGGCCCTGCCAGGGGCTCTGAGCTCTCCCTGGAGCCTTCTCCTCTCCAGGTGAGCACCCCCAGCTTTCCCAGCCTGGCTCCAGAGCAGAGGGACCCCAGCCCTTGGAGCATCTTTGTTGTCTCCTTTGGAATCTGCCCAGCAGCTCCAGGTCCTTTTTGTGTTTAGGACTCACCCCACAACTGCTCCTCTCCCCTCTGCCCCTTCCTGGGCTTGGCAGGGCTCAGCAGCATCCATTCCATTCATTTGGGAATTCCTGCCTCCTGCATTTTGTGTACCATGACTGCCCTGTTTGGGCCTCTCTGCTTTTCCTTCTAATTTGTCTGAGCATATGCTCAGGAGTGATTTGTTTGGTGATTGTTCACAGAAAAGAGTTTTTCTTTTATCCTGCCATTCCGAATAGCCACGAGCATCTCGAGTCCCCAATTATTTTGCAGTTTGCATTCAGCAGGAAATGCCACAGCAAAATTCAGACAACTTGGATTCCTCCCCCACTTCTCTGAGTGTCCAGACTTTGCAAACACCTGTAGGATTTTGGAATGCTGTGGAGAAATCTGCTCTTCCACTGAGGAAAGAAGCAACTCAAAAACACGTACCAAAACCAGGTTTTAGGTTAAAAGGCTGAAAAAGCAACCCCAGTATTTTCCAATCTGATTTTTTTAAGGACCAAACTCCTGCTGAAGGTTTGGGATCAACAATACTGAGAGCACCTTCCATGGGTTTGCATGGAATTAGTTAATACGGATTTATAGAAAGGGACTTTTAAGCAGTTCTCTTTGAAAACTTGAACTTGCAAAAATTAAAGGAAAAACTAAGGTACCAGTAGGGAATAAAACTGGCATCATCAGAGCCTTTCTAGTGGAGCAACACAGCTTGAACTGGACTAATGAGCCTGAGAGTTTAAAAAAAAAGATTATATATGTCTCTATATCTCTATGTCTCTGTATCTCTGTATTTCTGTATCTCTATATCTCCCATTTGTACCTTTGAAGTACTGGCAGTTGGATATCTTGGGTTTGGCTGGGCTGCAAACACACATGATATAGGATGTCCACTATTTTTTCCAAATTTTCTGCATTTTACTACTTCCAGCATTGTTGCAAGAGGCTCCTCTCCTCCCTGTGACACTGTCCAGTGTCCAAAAGTGACATTAATTAGGTGCAAAGTTTATCTTGGGGGTAGCTGTGACCTGGGTGATGACAGAGGGGTCTCATCCTCATCGTGATGCTGAGTCAGCATTATTTAGGAAGCTTAATAAGGAGTTGGGGAACTGGGATTCTCATTTTGGGGTGGAAAGATCTCTACCTGCAGATAAAACAAGTTTAAAAAATTAATTAACTAGCCAAAGTCGTTATATCCAAGCTGGATAATTTCCCTGCTTCCAGGCAGTGTCCTTGCAGGGTGTGAACCTAAGAGAGCACAGGATTCCCAGCCTCATCCCTCTCCTGCCTAAATGCTCCAAGGGAGTTTTTGGGCGATTTACGGGCTGACTTAGGAGATCAATCTCTCCCGGCAGATGGGAGGGAACTCATTTTGGGGTTTTGAAGCAAACACAGTTAAATCTTCTTTTCCCGGCTGAGCTGCTTGTCTTGGAATGACAGGAGGGCGGACGGCTGGGAGCTCTTCCCTGCTGCTGCCAGGAGACTCAGGGCTGCTCCTTCTCTGCTCCTGGCTCTCCAAAGTGCACCTGGCTTTGCTGGGGGGAGCAGGTGTTGTAGGGATCTGCCACGGAAAGGGCTGCAGGCACATCACCACCGAGGCATTGCCGCTGTTTTTAGGGAAAGCCCCAAAATGCAAGGATTTATCTGGGCGTGGATGGCAGAGCTGAGAGGGAAGCTGCTCGTGGGGGTCTGATCCCAGTGGCTGAGCTGTCACTTCTCTGTCTCTGTTGGACAGCTTTCCATCCCATTTCTTTTTGATGGCTTGGAGTGAAGTTACCTGCTATTGTCATGGAAACAAGCCTGGCTGCTGGGCCAGGTGGCAGCAGGCAGCACACGGAGCCATCTGACCCTGGCCTGCCTCGGACTGCCCCTGTTTTCCCTGACATCCTCACTCCAGACCTCCCCAGTGCTGCTGCCAGACTCACAAACTGGCTCCCAAGGATGGATGCTCAGCAGGAAGCTCAGCTCCTAACCTTGGCAGGAGATTCCAGCTTTCTGCTGGGCTTTGTGTTGGCTGAATTCACAACAGGGTGATTTCCTAACTCCAAATTCCCTCTATCCCAGGCCTGAGAGGAATTTCTGAGTAAGTGGAAGTTACAGAAAAAACACCCCTGTCAAAAAGAGGAAAGTATCAATATCAAATTGAACCTGAGTCAGAATCCTCTGCTTTCTTTGACTGATGTTACAGGAGGAAAATTGAAGTGAAACACTTGGAGTTTATTGAAGAGATGAGAATTGACAATTTTACCTTTTTATTCCTTTGGTTTTGATGCCATTGCTCAGGTTTGGAGTTTGGCTATTGAAGCTCTGCTGCGATAAAAAGCAGGATTTATGGATAGCTGTACCTGGCTCACAGTCAGACCTCACGGATCTCACAAAGCTGCTCCGTGCCTCAGTTTCCCCTTCCACACGAGCCTGAGCCGTGCAGTATCTTACTGGGCCACAACCCTAGAGGCAGGGAAGGCTGGAACCGTTCAGAAATCACTTTTTGTCAGTGCCCAAATTCCCGATCCAAGCGGCAGCACTTCGGAAAGGTCCCAGCTGCCGGCAGGGAAGCGGGCTGCTCAGCCGAGCGGGACGGAGAGAGGCGCACGATGCAGCTCCGCCGTGCCGGAGAGCGACAGCCTTGTCACGCTGACTTATGATGGATGAGGAAAAAACCTATTTCTCATCGAGCTCCGGGAAGACGTGAAGTGTAAAGAAGGATGCACCAGGAGTCTCCGGGCGATTCATCTTGTGTCGGGCACGCTCCCGGAGCCGGAGGAGTTGGGAGAGAGCTTGCGCCTGGCAAAGCCGAGAGGCGCCGGGGAAGGAGGGGCCGGGGAGAAAATTCATTATGTGAAGGATAATCTCAGCGGGAAATATCAAAATGTCAGCGGCACCCCAGATAGGGGAGAGGAGGAAAATTAACTGGGGGGTATTTGTCACCTGGTTAACCAGGCGTGGATCGGAGCAGAGCGCTTGGATGCTGAGGTGACGGCTGCCAGGATGGGATGGGAGGCTGGGAGGAGGAGGGAGAGAGGAATTTTGCCCTCTGGGCTGGACTCTGCCTTTACAGGCAGACTCTACTCGGTGCTGTGGGTGCCACATTGAGCTGGGAAAGTTAAAATTACTAGATCCTTACTCCCAAAGGGCTGCTCTTCACCACTCAGGAATCAAAAATCTCAGGATTTTTTTTAATCTCAAGAGATGGTGCCTCACTGCTGGCACCCCAGTTGGTGACTCCCAACTTGGCCGCTGGTTCTGGTCCCATTAAAGGCTGTGGAGCCCCAGTAACCACCAAAGAGAAGGGGAGAGCAGTTGGGCTGCTGGATCTGTGCTGTTCTTTCCCCAACCTAGATCAGCCTGGCTGCATCCTATGGTTCATCCCTGGTGCAGAGAGAACCAATTTCCAGCACAGGAGCTGAGCTCCCATCTGGACTGCAGCAGCCATGTGAAAGGGAGTCAGGACCGAGCCCATCCAGAAGAGAAAACCTTGATTTTCTCCCTGGCCAGGGAGTTTTAGTGTTTAATCCCATCCTACAGCGAATTTCCATGCACAGAGCTGCCTTCAACATTCCCACAGGAGCTTGGGAAGGATCTGCACTCCAGGAGGGTTCCCAATACCTTGTTTTCCATTTGGTAAATCTAAAAGCAGCTTTGCTTTGAGAAATCTCTTGGGTCAGGTGGCAGCAGTGAATGGCCAGGATGTTTAGAAATTACGGAGCCATTTATTTCTGAGTGTCACCAAACCCACTGCCCCAGCAGCACTTCCAGCCCCGTTCCCAGGGAGAAGGTTTAATAGCTGGAATTCCGGGGTGCAGGGTTTGGGATAACAGTTGGGGCTTGACACCAAATAAAAACCCACTTGTTAAAGAAATCAGGTTAACTTACTGTGTGAAACAAACCAACTTAAACTGCTCCCAAATAGACAATATATTGTACTTTTTAGTGGGAGTGGAAAAATTATCAGAAGCGTCTGCAGCAGCCTCTTGGTCTCCTGCCCGTGCTGCTCCTGGGGCTCTGATGGATGCTCCGTGCCTTTTTTCCCCACTGTACAACCCTTCTTCATCCAGGTGATACAGAAATCCACAGATGGGAGCACTCAGCATCTCAGAGCTGCTCTCCAATACACTCTGCAGCATCCAGGGAGCTGCTGATCCCATCCTGGGAGCATTTGGAGAGGATTCTGCCTGTGCCTGAAACCAAACCCGTGTGGCAGTCTGGGAACAGGTTGCAGACCTCAGAATTAATGTTCCTGTGTGATGTGTTGTGATCAGGGAGGAGACCCCTGCTCTGAGCTGTTGCAAACCCATCAGGGACCCAGAAAGATCTTAAAGGTCTTTTCCAAACTGAATTCCCTGATTTTATGAAGCAAGGGAGAGTTGGAAAGCTTTGGCTGGGAGACATCTACTATAAAATACCAGGGTGCCCTATTCTGCTCTCCATGTGTTTTCCCTGTTTTCCCAACAATGTTTTTTTCCCACTGATTTGGCTGAAACTTCTCCATTTCAGCGCTATGCCTGTGTCCTTCAGCAGAGACAAACCCCAAATTATTTTTCCTATCGATCCTCACCGTGAGCATCGCGGGGAGCCAGAGCTGTAAGTGCCACTCTCTCTCTCCGCTGCTCTGTTAAGTGAGACTTTTAGCAGCCAATCTTGAAAGGGAAAGGCAAGTCTCCTCCACAACCGGAGCCCCTTTTCTCTCCTTCCCACCCCAGGAAACCATGGTACAACTTGAAACCGATTAATAATACACAAAGGGATGATGTGGCTGGGCAAAGTGCGGCGGTTTCCTCGGCTACCTTGTGTTATGCTTTTATTAAGCTGCGAACTAAAGCGAAGGAGAGGGAGTGATTTTATAGCCTGCAGCGTCTTGTTTGCAGATTATTTTTTTTTCCCAAAGATGCTCAGTAGAATATCAATTGACTGTGATGAGACATCCCGGCAGGTGCTGCCTTGCACGGAGGAGGCTGCACAAGCCGGGCACAATCCCTGCCGGCAGCTGTGTGCTCATCCCGGTGGAATACGGGCCGACACGGATGGAACGGAGAGAGAATTTGGGAGGCGGGCAGCTCAGAGTGAGGAGGATGGTTTGGGATTGAGGCAAAGCCCTGCTGGCTGCGCTGTTCCATCCCTCCAGCCCGAATCCAGAGGTTTCTGTTGGAAGCGCAGATGTTCAGCCCTGCACGCCCAGGTTGCGATGGCATCGCTCATTAGCATGAGCGGCGGCTTGGCCCGGGGACAAGGGAACAGCCCGGGTGTCAGATGGCAGAGAAGGGCAGCAGGGAAGGAAAATGGGAGTGCCGTGACTTCCCAAAGTCACGCTGCAGTGCGGGGAGGGAGCCGGGAGCCCGCCTGCTCTCTCAGCCCCCCTGACCCGCCTGCTGGATTGTGCTACACCAAATAAAAGCATCTTTTTTTGTCCCTTGTGAGGACGGACCGAGGGCAGCTCGGGGTGATTGGCATCTTTCCGAGCGGCTGTGGCAAAAGCAGCTGAATTCCTGAGCGTACAGCATGAGAAAAAAAAAAAGGGGGAAAAAAGAAGCTAAGCGGGGGTTTTGCTTTACAAAAGTAACACTTGCTGGTTCTTTGTGATGCTCTGAACCCTCCCCGATGCCTTGGAGCCCCTTTAAACATTGGTGGAGGGTGCAGACAGATTCCTGCCATCAGGCAGAGCTTCCCAAGAGCCACAAAGCCCAATCAGCAGGAGAGGAACAATCGAGGCGCCGGCGGTCTCGGAGCTCTTCAGCTGATGAAGAAGAGCAGGGTCTGGACAAATTTGGAATAAGAAATCAGCTGCTGAGGAGGAACACCTAGTGACCTAGCTGGGGAAAGGAGGCAAAAAGTTCTCCTCTATTACTTGTGTGTCTTTTCAGAGCATCTTTAATCATATCCTGAGTCATCTTCATCAGAGGGAAGGTGGTAATCAAGGCAGCTGCCTGAGGCTGATGCTGTGTCTTTATGCTGCCGAGGCTGTTCTTTTTGGGGTAGTCAGGAGAGCAGCTCTGGAGTGTGGGAGTGCATTTGGGATGTATTTGGCTTTTTATTTTTTTATTGGAGCCACTTAGGAGTTGGCTCACATTGTGCTAAGGACAGGGATTGAGATGCTCTTGCCTAGGGAGTTAACGAAAGACAAATGCAATGTAGTCTCTTATTTATTTTTTTTTTCCTCCTGCCTTCTTTCTTTCAAGTGGTAAAATGATAGAATTTCATGCAGTCAATTGAGGCTATTGAGTTGTTTTGCCACTAAAGTTCTGGAGCATTGACTGTATGGATTCACAGTGTCCCCTCGCAATAACATCCCTTTTAACAATGTGCTATCAAGGGAGAGCTGTGCAGGCTTTAAAAGGTTTTCCACAATTGTATTTCTCTCTTTCTCTCTCTCCACTTGATGTGCTGAAAGCAAACCTGGGGCAGGTTTCAAGGGAAGAAGGAGGCCTCGAGCCATGGCCGTGAGGGAATTGGTTGTGCCTGTGTCCTGCTTTATGGCAAGACACAAAATCACAGATTTTCTTGGAGCTGCAGACACGTGGGATGCTTGTCCTTCCTGCTGGGTCCATCACTCCAGCTCTGGGCTCCTTCAGGAGCTACTGAGAGATAGCTAATACTCTGTACTTACAATAAAAGTAAGGCATAAAAGGAATGCAAACCCAAGAGTGAAAGGGAAAGCAAACAGCTGAAAACCCCAATTTTCTCTGAATCCCTGTGATTCCCCCTCTGTGCGTGCTCACCTTCATTTGCTGTTAGCTCTGCTCTGCTGCTCAGAGGAGACCTTTGCCTGAATGGGACAGCACAGGGACATGCCAGGTCCTGAGATCCTGGCTGAAATCCCATCCTGGTGATTCTGTGGTGCTGTTGGTCTTTGCTCCCCGAAGGCAGAGTTTAAATGAGCTTTTCCTTCAGTGGCTTTGCTGGGCATCTCCTGGCGTGCTCCCCGTGGCTGTCACTGTTCTGGGGCACACCTGTGCACCACGAGGGTGCCAGGTGGGGCTGGGATAGCTGGGCAGACCCCTCTGGGTTCAGTGCCCTGGGGTATGATCCATGTGAGATGAGCTGCAGCCCAAAAAGGTCTCAGGAGGCGTCACCCACGGAGGGGCTCAGCCCCCTGGGGTCTCTGTGGTGTCCAGTGGGGCAGGTCAGAGAATCCCAGACTGGTTTGGGTTGCAGGGGACCTTAAAGCCCATCTTGTTCCAAGCCCCTGCCACGAGCAGGGAGCAGATCTCGGCAGCTCCAGCTCTCCAAAGGTCTCCGGGGAAGCTCCGTGTCTGTGCCTGCTCCGGGAGCATCTCCGGCATTGCTGGGCCTCCCACCAGCCCATCCATAATGCAGATCTCTCCAGGTGTCCTTGCTGCAGTATCCCTGCAACTGATCAGGCTGGGGCTGGGATATTTATGAAACTCAGCTTTCCAAATTCCAGCTGGTTTTAACCTTCACTGCTCGGTTTCCTGTCTCTTCGGTGTGTGCTCTTTTAATAACTGTAACCCATCTGATAGTGTTGTTATAAATTAATGATCTGTTTACAACCTTAACTCTGTTTTAATGAAGACTTTTTTTGTTGAGGAAAATAAAAGCTGCTGTAATTATACCTTGTAACTGCAGGGTTTTATAGCCGGTGAACTCATCCAACAAGCAATTTCGATTAGTTTATCCAGGCAAATATTCTAGTGTTGATTTCATACATATAAAAAACACACACAGCTACTTCCATGAGCAGCAGAAATAATTATTCCTGGATCCCTGTGCCTCTGTCTCGAGAGCAAACTCATGCTAGATTTTCTGATGCTTAAAAAAAGTTGAATTCACAATGCTGCCTTTCTCTGGGTAAGAGCTTTAATAGTATCTTTCATCTGACTAGTTCCCTATTTTCCCCAAACTTGTATCTTGGAGATAAATGTGTCCTTCCATCAGATTTTATTGAAATGGGTTATAAGGTTTAGAAATCACTGGAGATGGGGAAAGGAAACAGCCGGGCAGGCACTGCCTGTGTGTAAGGCTCATTTCCTCAGGAAACCAGGCTGAAAATACTTTGGGTGCCATTAAAAAGTTGGAGCTGTCATTTCAGGGGAAAGCTTCAGAGAGACTTGGAAGCTGTTTTCCAAATGGTTAGTTCAGTCTGTGTTTCCCAAAGTGCTCAGCTTGGATTGCTGGACAAATTCCTGCATTTCAGAGGCTCAACAGGTTTGAAGGCATTGGAAACCGTGGCTGTTTCTTTTGGTACCTGCACTGAGCCAAACTCACTGGATCCTTCTGGAGAAGTTGGCCAGCACAACCTTTGCTCCATTTTACTGGAGATTCCAGTTGTCCTGAGGTTCACAAGGTCCAAAGAGCCCTCTGGGGTTGGGCCTGATTGCCAGAACCTTTATGCCAAGGACAAAGGGAGTGGAGGTGGAGGTCTGGGATCTGGGCAGCCTCAGTTTTGGGTGCAGAGCTGCAGAGGTGGGTGCAGGTGGGAGCCTCTGTCATTAAGACCAGAAATTCCTGTGGGATTGGGGAACTGAGGTCAGCCTTCCATGCTGATGGTGCTGTGGAGGAGTGCATGAGGGCAGTGATCCCTTCTCCTCTCTCTGAGCCACCCCTTCTCTCCACCTGGAAATCCCTCCTAACTGTTCTCTCCTCCCAACCTTGCTGATCATGGGTCATACAACCACAGAATTCCAGAATTATTTGGCTTGGAATGGATCTTAAATCTCATCTCATTCCTACCCCGTGCCATGGGCAGGGACACCTTCCACTAGACCAGCTTGCTCCAACCCCATTCATCCCCTAACCCTGATCTAACCCAGCCTGGCCTTGGACACTTCCAGGGATGGGGCATCCACAGCTTTTCTGGACAAGCTGTGCCAGCACCTCAGCACCCTCACAGAGCTGGGGATCTCCTACATTCCTGGCTGTCTTGGAACAGTTCTGATGCTCACCATCCACACTGAACCCTGAGATTGTTACACTTGTCCTTTCTCACAGCATCCTGTCCCAGCCCTGCTCTCCTGTTCCTTCCATGCTGCCATTGTCCATGGATTTTTCTTTTCTGGCTGGAGCTGCCCATCTTCTGGCCTTTCTGCTCCTGCAGGTTTAAAAATAACCAGTGCTGGGCATGAAATAGGAATTCTGGCTAATGAGGGCACTGGGATTCGCTGCCCACAGTCACTCCAGCTCACACCTGGCATAAAACCTGCAGGGTTTGTGCCTCAGACGTGACCTTTGCCATCCTGGGCATGACACCTAGCTGGTGTTTCTCTGTGCTTCTTCTCAGGATATAGGAAAAAAATGCATTTCCTAGAGATTTTCCTTATTTTATTTGATCTTCTTTCCTGTGTTGCCTCTGCCTCGTGGATTCCCCACATTATCACAGTATCAGTGACAATAGTGGAATGATTTTTTCCCTTGGAGGCTGTCTAGCAGGGCCCCTGGAGCAGGGACACTGGCCTTGGCGTGTTGAGCTGCATCCCTGCCCTACAATCAATTCCTCCAATTCCAGCCCCCTGCTGCAACAACAAAAAGTTGAACCAAAAGCATTTCCCACCCCTGAAAATCCATTACAGTCCCTGTCACCGGCCTTTTCTCACAGTTGCTCTTTTTTTTAAAATTTTAATCTATTTTTTGTTGGGTTCAGTGGGGCTGTTTTCCCATCCTGATTACAAGGAGTTATCGGAGAAATCCTTTGCCAAGTGTCAGCCCACAGCCACCTGAGGCAGCTGGAGTAGGAGTTATCAGTGTTTGAACAGGTATGGAACAGACTCCTGGCCACAGACTGGGGCAATGTCCTTCCTCTTGTCCTTGTGGCAGGCAGGAGGGATTGGATAATTAAAGATGCTGAGGAGAAAATGGCTTGGATGGGAGCCTGGCCGATCCCATGAACTCTGGCTCTCCATGTGTGGGATAAGGTCCCCAGGTGCTGAACCAGGACCGTGCCTAGGGATGCTCTGGCTGCTTTGAGCTGTGCTACCACAGCTGCTTTTACACCCAGCATCCCATTTTAAAATTCCTTTTTTCTTAAGTGCAGAGCTCCAGGCGATATTTTCGATCATTTTATTTTACTTCTTTTTTTGTTGTTTCTGTGTTTTGATTTTTTTTTTAAATTCCCAAGTGACGCTGCTATCTGAACCTTGGGGACAGGAATGGGAACATTGTGGGAAATCTATGCCTTAATTTTCTATCTTTATTCTTTTTTTTTTCCCTCTTTCCTTCATATCTCCACCAAGAATCTGCATAAAGCTCCTCCATGTATCATTTATTCATCTGTATTTCAGCGCGAGAGGCTCTGCCTCGTGATGGAGATGTCATTTGCAAAATAATAAGGTCCCGCTTGCTGCAAGGAGAGCACCCCCACTCTTCCCCCACGAGGTCATTGCCTTCAAATTACAAATCTTTTTAACCATTACCTCGTGGGTATCCGTGAGCACAGCACTCAGATTAATTCCAGGTCTGTTTCCTTGTCGCCTCCTTTGCTTTTTCTCTTTGCCGCGCGTTGGGCTCTGGAGTGTCGGATCAGGATCCCTAATTGGGTCGCATCAGAGGATCTTTGCCGTCAGCTGCTGAGCTCTCTGAGTTGTGCAGGGATGTAAGTCACAGATATCATCCCATAATTAAGCTGGCATTAGGTGTTGGGAGTGGTGCTGCCCTGTTTGATCCCTTCCTGTGCCACACACGCTGTCCGAGCACCCGGCGGAGCCGCGGCAGCGCTGGGCCCTCTGCTCAGGAGGAGAAAAAAAGGACTTTGGTTGTGTTTGCCAGGGGCATTCCTGCAGCAGGTCACTGTGGAAATGATGAGGGATAGTGAAGGGGTGGTGTTTTGGTGTGAAAAAGGATTTTATTTGGCCTCTGGACATCCAGTCCAGGAGGATACAGTGCAGACCCTCATGGAGGGTACCCGTAGGAGCCAGGGATGCAGAGTTGGCTTCTCCCAAACCCAAAATCCATGGACATAACCTTGATTTCTAACTTGGCTCACGCTTACCAGAGTCAAGGGAATTGTGCTGTGCTGGTGGTGAATCCCTCCCTATATAAAGATGTATTTATGGGACATATCCCTGGAGCTCACCTCATTGTCCTCTTCCCTAAACTTTGGATTTTAGTCCTAGCACCTGCCCCCAACCCACCTGAGGCTGAGCCAGCTGCGTCTCAGGAGCTGCTCACGTGGCCACTTACAGAGGGGAAATTATTAATGACCCAAGGTGTAATTATCTATGTCTTAAGCCTTCCTCAGGCTCCACTGACATCTTTCCAGAGAGGGAGGAGGGGTTTCAGGGAGACACCTTGCTGTTTAATAAATAAAAGAAGAGATTCATAAAGTGTCTGGCAAGCACATTCCTCACATAGAAATGTTACGGAATAACACGGGATGAATAATAGAAAAGGTTATTGAAAAATTCATAATTTCCAAGCGCCAGTGAAGGCCAGGCTTCCATGCCGTTTATTTGCCTGTAGAAAAGTGATTAAAATATATATTATTGTCCTGTCTATAGGAAAATGTATTATTAAGTGGATACTAGCATGACATTTGAAAAATCCATTTCATTCCATTTAGTGGCGGGCGGTGGGAGGGGACGGGGGGGGTCTTTTTCCTGCTTTTGTGGAGGAAGGTTTTAAGGGCGTTTTAGTCAGGCCTTCAGAAAACCAGCAAAAACATAAAGAGGGGGAGGGTTTAATTGCACCCCCTTCCCTCCCAGCAGTGCCCTTCACTCTCTGTTTTCATGCTTTTTGCCTTAAAAGTGGAATGAGATTCCTTCACCTTTATTTATTGCTTTAATTGCTGGGAAGGGGAATTGAGGACGCACGGCAGGGGCTCAGGGATGAGGGATTTTCTCCCTGGACAACACAGCTGAAGGGGGAGGTGGGTTTCTGCCATGGTTTTCAGAGGTTTTCATCAGCTGATGATCCTGAAATGTTGACCTGATCAGGTCAGCCTCCATGACCTGGGAGCAGGAGGACTGTCCTCCCTCCAGGTCGTGCTGGTGGGGTTGGTGGCACCCAGGTTGTCAAACTGGGCTCATTCCTCTTGGATTTGGGTCATTTTATTAACCTGAGTGCAGGCACAGGCCATGCTCACAGACCTGTCCTGAGTGCTGGCTTGGGAAAGGATAGGATTTGGGTTTTTGGGGGGGATGTTGAGTGTGTTTCTTGGGGTTAATCCCTCCCCAATCCATGCAGCCCAATTCTACAATGAAGGGTGAGAAATTGTCCTGAGTAATTTTCTTGACCAAATACCAGGATTTTGATCAATGTGACTAAAGGTAACTCTGACTTCCCTTCCTGTCCTCTTGGATACATGTCTCCTCTCCAAGCCAGCACATCCCTGCTGCATGGGGAGAGCAGATTTTTTGGGAATGGGTGTGATGCAAGGTCTCTGGGCAGACCAGGTCAAACCAGAGGGTGAATTTGTGTTACACCCCTGGGATCTGGTTCCTACAGAAGTCCATGTATAAAACATCTTTCCACAGGCAAATGAAACACGTCACTGAACAGATTATTTTGGGATATTTGGGCTTTTTCTCCAAGAACAGCCTCAGGAGATGGGCATTTTGGGCAGGAAAGTTGTGTCACGCATAGCCAGAGGCATTTTGTATATCTGCTGCATACACTGAATTGATCTGGGGCTTAAAAGGCAAGAACTGTCCCCTCTGCCCCATTAATGTCAGCAGGGATACGTCATTCCACATTAGCCTGGATCCTTCCTTGAGAAGAGAGGTGGGAGCTTTTCTTCCCCCCCCTGCATGTCTTAGATCTTGAGCAGAGTCTATATTTGCTGCGTTAATGACTCGGAGCCAATCTCCAGCTCCTCTTCAGTTTTATTCATAGATCCCATCTGGGACTGTCGGAAATAGAAAGGCAAAACCTGCAAAGAAGCCATGTGGCAGGAGAGGACACGAGGCAAGGAACTGATTCTAAAAAGAAAACAAGGCTTGGGATTGACTTAAACTATTCCTCAATCTGGAAGGGTTTGCCACGTATCCTCAATTAAAACAGTTAAAAAGACAAAGCTGCTGCTTTTATGGTTTTAATGAAATGTTTTGATTTGGAGGGAGTGTTCCAAATTGAGCTGTGTCTCCAGCATCTCCAAAAAAGCGACTCACTGAGCGCTGATGTTGAGCATCTCTGGAGGTACCTCCATCCATCCATCCATCCATCCATCCATCCATCCATCCATCCATCCATCCATCCATCCATCCACCCATCCCTCACGTGGAAAGTCTCAGACCCTGCCCCTCAAATTAGATAAAATACATAAACCCAAGCGTGTCTGGGATGCAGAGGTGTTCATTGTGTAAAGCTCTTTAAATCTGCGTGGAAAATCAGAGGCTGGGAGCGCAGGAATATCGAGATCTCTCTGCAAAGGAGAACTTAATGTACCCAGAAGCTGCTGATAGACTGTCTGATAGCCAGAGTCACAGCCCAATGGGCAGCCTCTTCCTCTTCTGCCTGGAAAAAAACAGCTCTGAGCAGGAATAGATGCTGTGCTGAGGAAAATGGCAATATTTGGTGTGGAGGGGCTGCAGCTCGGTGTTCACCCTGGAATTGTGACAGATTAGGGAAAAGGAGCAGGGGCAGGCACAGGGGTGACAACGTGGCAGTGGCAGCTCCGTGGTCAGCATGGCAAATGTGTGGACACAACTTTTGTGATCAGCTATCTCTCCTTGCTTATTTATTTTTCTTTTCTCCCCCTCCCTGCTTTACAACCTCCCCCCTTCTCTTTCTCTACCTCTCCCTGCCCAGCCCCAATACCCATCTTGGAGGATCTAAATTAAAATCTGTTATCATTTCCCGGATAATCCCCTTTGATGCCCTGAATACAGCAGAATCTGTCCTGCTTCAACCTTGCATGTAAGTGCTGATAGCTTTTGAACAGCTAAATGGCTTTGTATATCTCATACAAATGTCTGTCTCATCCAGGAGCTGGCAAGCCCCGTGCAGTCAGCTGGGGAAGCTTTATGAGTTACAAGTGGAATTACTTTGGAGAGATGCTAAGGAGGCCAAACCTTTCAGAACACGTTCCCTTGGCATCTTCTGTCTGGCAGGGACGGGGCTTGCATTGTCTTAACCTCACAGAGCAGCTAATTGCTGTCGTGGTGCTGATGCCATTTGTCATCAGGGCTTTCCTGGTGTGCCAGCCTGGATCTGCCCCTCTGGGCTTGCCTGGGCACAGCAGTTTGCCCCAAACCCAGCTCCTGGGGAGCTGTGGGTTGAGGAGAGCTCGGGCATGGGCTTTGTTTGTGAGTTTTGGGCAAAGCTGAGGGTAAATTGGGTGTTCCGTGGAACAACAGAATGGTTTGGGTTGGAAGGAACCTTAAAGCTCACCTGGATCCTACCCCCTGTCATGGGCAGGGACACCTCCCACCACAGAGGTGTTTGTGCATCCCTGCCCAGCCTGGCTCCTGATGCAGTCCATGTCCTGGCTCAGATCCTGCTGTTCTCCTGTCAGGTGATGGAAGAGACAGGGTCTCCATGGTTTGCTTCACTAAACCAATTTTATTGAACACACTGCTGGTTTATATACCTTTCAAGCACGAGCTAAAAATAACTACCTGCTTAAACAACAACCACCATAACAACAACATCTATGTTTCTTAGTAACGTGGCTTAACTATGCTTAACTATGGGCTGGCACAGCCTTGTGCAGGCCTGTACTCTTACACACATACACCCACCCCAGCTCCTCCTCCTTCAGGGTCCTGCCTTGATTTGCCAGGGATTGTGGCCCTCTAGCACATCTACCTCTGTCATGAGTTCAGCAGTACTTTGGGTCTTGCTTCTTAGCAGTTTTCCCACATTCTCCCAGCAGAGCTGATCTTTGTGCTGGGGCTCCTGCATTGCATCCCCAGTGTGAGGGATCCCTCCCCATCCTGGCTTTTCTTATTAGTCACAGGATCATGGAAGCTCTGTCAGGCCCTCCCTCCTCTGCTGTCCCTGGGGATGTGTCTTGTGTCCAGGTGCAAGGTGAGGGATGCCTCCCTCCTTAAACCAGCCCATCCCAGCCCCACATCTTGTGCCATCCTTGTGGGGAGGACACGGATCCTTGCAGAGGGGGGGTTGTAACCTGGCAGGGCAGGGCTCCTTGGGTGTCCTGGAATATCCCAGGTCTGGGAGTGTGACCCCAGCTACAAACCAGCAGAGTGCTGCAAAATACAGAGTGCAGCACAAAGTAATTGCCTGTCTAAAATAAAAGCCTCTCCAGGAGGGAGAGAAACCAGGAATCACTGCAGGCAGTGACGCCTTCCTGCCCCTTGGAGGACCTGGAGAGATCTGTGGGCATCTGGGGAATACAGGGGGAGGGAATTCTGCAGGGAGCTGGGGATGGTTTAGCAGTGCCCCATGACATGAGCTGATGTGGCAGGACACAGCTGTGACTGGAAGCATCTTCCCAGCTCCCTGCCCCTGGTGATGGGATTTAAAATCACAGCCCCATGCCTGGGGAGAGGCACTTAGCCAAAAACCCTGAGGAGAGAGGATTGATGGGAAGGAGCCAGAGAAAGGGAGGAAGGGCTGTATTTTTTAAAGAAAAAGGAACAATATGTCCTTTTTAGTTGCAGACACTTCTTCCCCATGACTGCCTTGCTGCTCCTCTCTGGTGCAGAGCTGGAAAACGGTGGAGCTACATCCCTTGGTTAAATTTTGGGAGCATCAGTGATGTGTGGAGGGCTTCTGGGGGGGCAGGAAAGGGAAGCTCATGGTTCTGCAGATCACCAGCCTCGTGTTCAGCTCAGGGGGAGAGGACAGGGCACAGCCAGCCAGCTCCAGCTGCATTCATTCCTCAAAGCTGCCTGTTGTGCAGGAATTCATCTGCCAAATCGGCCAGAGAGCCAGCAAAGAGCACTGGAGTGGACTTAACCTCCCACCTCTGCTTGTGCTACCTCAACAAAAAAACCCCAAACAAACTGCTCCTGCTGAGCAGGGACTTTATCAGAATGAAGGGGGAAGCAGGCAGCTGGGTTGCTGAGAGCTGCTGGCTCAGGGCAGGCAGCCCTGGCTCTCCAAGGGTCTCCTGGGAAAGGGGGGGATCATCCCTGCTTGCTCTTTCTCTCCAAAGGCTCTGAAATCTCCCAGCAGTGTCAGAGGGAGCTTCCCCTGGGAGCTGAGGTGCCATGGCTGGTGGGAAGGGACAGGAGCTGACCTTGCAGTGTCAGATGGAGCCGTGGCACAGGCCTGGCTCAGGCTCTGGCTCTGCATGGCACTGCTCTGCCATCCTTCTACAGGATGCTGATTTTCCCCTTGGGACAGACAATGCTGGCTGGGGACAGCAGCTGCTGCTGAGTGCCTGTGGGAAGAGCAGGGCTGGATGCAGCCCATCCACTCCTGTGCATCCCCCCTGTGCATCCACCCCTGTGAATTCACCCCTCTGCATCAATCCCTCTGCATCCACCCCTCTGCATCCATCCTCTGCATCCCTCTCTGTGCATCCACCCCTGTGCATCCACCCCATGCATCCACCCCTGTGAATTCACCCCTCTGCATCCATCCCACCCCTCTGCATCCCTCCCTGTGCCTCCATCCTCTGCAGGGCAGGCTGGCTGGCAGAGCCCTGGGCACAGTGCCTGCCTTGCCCTTCAGATGAGCCCCAGATGTGTGTCCCTGTGGCTGCTGCCCCTGGTGCTCCAGGCACCCGTGGGCAAGGTCAGCCCTTCCCAGCTCTCTGTCTCAGTCTCTCTGAGAGCAGGGATCTTTCCAGGGAATATGGTGCTTGGTTGCTTTCAGGCTTTGGGATCCAAGCTGGTTTCTTTTGTGATGGTGGAGGGCAATTCCTCCCATCCCTGGGATGTGGGGATGCAGAGGGCAGGGGTTTGAAGCTTGAGCCCCAACATGAGCAGCGTTTCTAAGACTGATGCTGTTAGTGAGATGAGCTCCTTCCATCCTCTGCACCCTCAGGGGCAGGAGCTCCCTACCACTGCTCCCCTGATTTCCCCCCAGCCTTTTTCCCCATGCTGAATTCAGTGGAAAAGCAAAAAAGGCACTCC
>WEIU01005920.1:343981-357440 GCA_013389925.1 Aegithalos caudatus | reverse complement strand
CCCCCCCCCTTAATGAACTCAGCATTAATCGCTTGTGTCAAATCCTTGTGCTAACAAGCTGAGGAAATCAAACAGGCATCCCCGGGGAGAGCCAGGGAGTCAACACTCATCCATTAAAATGGTAATTTTGTATTTTTCACCGAGGCATTTGTCGCCTCTTGCCCTTGTGCACTCGTTAGAGCTTTGGCCTTTAAATTATAGTGATTTTTTTTAAAAAAAACAAACCCAAACAACTAAACCGCAAAACCAGCTCTCTTCAGACTTCTTCCTTTCCTCATCCCAGGAATGCTGAGCTGTGTGCAGGGGAGTGTGTCTCCAGGTGGACCATTATTTTGGCTTCAGTAATAGTAACAAAGTGCTTGTGGCTTCCAAAACAACTCCTTTCCTCCCACAAATTTGAAAACTGATCCCCACTAGTTTCCAAAAAAAGCGACTTGTGAGGGTTTTGCTTGAATCCAAGTAGGAATTTCAGGTCATCCTGTTGTTCAGGGTCTTGCAATCGTTTCTTGCTTATGAGGTTTCTGGGAAATCATGGAGATATTTCCATACCTCGAGGGGTTTTGTGGATGTTTGAATGCAGGAGGTGGGGGCTGGCAGGTGTTTGCTGCTCCCTTGTTTTAAGAAGTTGGTGGGAGCGAGGTTTTATTAGGCTGCCAGAGGAGGTGGACAAATGCAGCATCCCTTCATCAGAGCTCAATCACATCTGGGTTTTCAGCATAAAAAAATGGCTTTTCCCACCTGCCTCAGCTGCTCCAATGAAAGATATCAGCTCTCCCCACAAGCTCCATCACCGTGCCAATGGAAGGCTCTTAAATCCCCGTGCGTGCAGCAGAAAAACCGGGAGTGATTGAAGTGCAGCATCTCCAGAGTGGCCCGGGAGAGGAGGAGCAGGCAGGAGCCACAGCTCTGCTCTTCCAGCCTTACACGGCCTGGGGAAAACCAGTGCTGCCCCAGTGCCTCAGTTTCCCCACCAGCAAAATAACAACAGGAAAATATCCTTCCTGATGAGATCAATTCCCACTGTTTGAGTGGAAAATGTCCCTGGAGGGGGGCGGGGAATGGGATGGGTTTTAAGGTCCCTTCCAACCCAAACCATTCCATGATTCTGCGATTCTGGAGGCATGTGGAAAACGCCACGGGAGGCACAAATTGCTGTTGTGCCAGCGATGCTGGAGGACAAACACGATTTTAATCCCTCGTTCCGTGCACTAGGCAGGAGCACGAAGCTTTGGGTCGGGATTATTTCCCTTTTCCAGCCGGGATAGCTGCGGAGTTCAGTGCCTGCTTCCCGCAGCTGGAGTTGCTCATCCCTGGCTTTGCAGAGGTGGGGAAGGTGCTGCCTTGGACTCGCAGCTCTTCGAGACAGGGGCTCTGTCTCATCCCTCACCCCGGCACAATTAATACACCCTAACGAGGTGTCGGGAGGCGCAGGGATGCGCAGGGATGCGCGGCATTCCCCTGCGGAGCTTGCCGCCTGGAATCCCATGAATAATCATACCCGCCCTCCTCTCCTCACACGGAAATATTCCGATAAATAAATAAAATAAATGACTTTTTTTTTTTTAATTTTTTTCCCCCCCTTTCTATTTTTCATCAAAGCTCTCCCTCTGGTGAGCAATTTGCAGGCAGCGTGGCGCGGAGCGGCTCCGAGGAGAGGAGCTGCCGTGCCTGATGTGTTTTTCATCATCTCATTGTCCCATTTTTTTCGGGACGAAGGAGACTGGTTTTCGCCCTCCCCATACTGGTTTCTGCTTGCTGTGATCCAGCTTCTCACCCCACTCCCCCTGGAGCTGGGATGATTTGCACCCACGAGGTTCTGCTTGGATAATAGGGATGGGGAGAAGCCAGGAGTGGTCAGGAGAGGCTCGATTTTAAATTCGGTGTTAAATTAGGGCTGGGGGTGGGTTTTGGGGGAGATCTGGCTGTAAAAGCAGCCAGGAAGGGGCGTGTGTGTGCACAGTGGCATTCCACAGGGCTGTGGAATCAGGATTAATGGCTCCAGCATCCTTCAAGCAAACTGTATCTCAGAGTGCTTTGTGGAGTTAAATGACACAGGACGGTGGGTAATATATGGTGTAAAGCACTGGAAAACAGCAGCACAAAGATATGGCAGGGGGAATAAATTAAAGCCTTCCGTCAGAAAGCCAATAATGGGGAAAGGGGGAGTGGAGAGGTGGAAACAAGGGAGAGGATATTTATTTTCAGCTGAGCTATGGAAGGAGTGGAGAATCAATGACTAGAACATACAGCACCTCATGCATAGCACCAATATATACACAGCCCTGGGCAGGTTTTGGGAGGGGGCTGGGGGTGCCCAATTCCTTCAGCTGCTGCTGAAAGGGATGCAGTGTGTTCCTGTGCTGAGGTTTCTCCCCTTGCAGGTGGATTTTGGTTTGGTTTGGGTTTTTTTTTTCCAGAGGTGCTGAGAGCTTTTAAAAAGGGTCTGGATTTGCCCTTAGCTGTGTCCAGCTCCCCTCTTTGGTTCTTCAAGGTCAGTCTTGCCTGGTCCAATGCAGCAGCTGCTGTGAACCTCAAGTAGAAAACTGGATTTAGGCTCACACCTTCCCCAAACCTCCTGAAGGAGGGAAGTCTCATGGAGCAGCAGGGAATGGGATATTAAATGGGAATTTTTACACCGTAACTGGCACAGCAGCGTGGCTGCACTGACTCCTAGGAGCCAAGGAATGAGCACTCCATGCCCTGCATTTATGGTTTATTCAAGGTCATGCAGTGCAGTGGGACAGAGCAGCATCCTTGCCAGGCCTGTTTTCATCCAGGAGGGGAGAGAGGTAGAGGAAGGAGGGTGTGCTGAGGGGATGAAGGTCCCTGGCGTGCCTCGTTTGATAAGTTTGCAATCCAAGGATGGCTTTGGAGGCATCCCCACGTCCCTGGCTGTGCTGGGGAATGTGTCAGTGCTGCTCCCCAGCTCCCCACTCACCCCCTCTGATAAGGTAATGAGATGCAAGTCTTTGGTGTGTTTGACAAGCTGCTGTCCTACAGTGCAGGAGCTGGGAGTGCTCAGAGGCTGGGAGAGGAGATTAATTAATGCTAAAAGACACAGTTTGATGTGGCAATGAAATTTCGATTATAATAATCTCTAATTATCTTGTAGCACAAGTGCCTCGGCTCTCCCAGGTGTCTTCCCCAGTTTGAAATTGTTATTTGTCAGCATCCAAGGGAGAGAGGAGCTGGTGCAGGGGGTGCACCTGGGCTCCCTTGGGATGGGGAGCCCACCCTCTGCCTGGGGTATCCCTTAGTGGGTGCATCCATCTGCTTCCATGGATCCCATCCCCCCCTGCCGCCCCAAATCAGGGCAGAACAGGGAATTGGAGGCATCCTCAGTCTCTTTCCACAGAGAGAGGAGGCAATCTGAGGTTTGTGCAGCTGTTTTGTGGCACTTCCACTTTGCCTTTCCAAAGTGTGTCATTCAAACACCTGGTCCCTCACAGTTCTTTTCCTTTCTTCCTGATGGTTTTTACTCAAAATCAACTCGTTCCCAGGGAGAACTTTGGTCCTGACAAAACGACACTTTACCCAGGAAAGTAATTTCCTTCAGCTGCTTTATTGCCTCTCCTCCAGGCTCAGCGAGCTTTAAAATCCTCCTCCTCCTCTCCCATCAGCCTGAGCCCTTCCATTCCCAGCATCTCCAGCTGTGGTGTGTCCCTTCCCAGAGGGATCTGATGGCCTTTGGAGGGTGGGGCTGGATGGTTGCACTCCGTGTGTGGAATTGCAGATGGACACAGAGGCACCTCCAGGAGCAGCAGTAATTGCCTGCTCTGCTCCTGAGGTGTGGGGGGGTCTGTGCAGCTCCAAATTGTATTTATCTACTCCAAAGAGTCTCTGGGGAGGAAACATCTTGGGCTTGAAGTCGCTGCCCCTGTTGATGCCTTAGGATTTCAACTTTTATGTTTTTCATGTATTTGTAATCCTGCAATTCTTCAGTGTAGAACTCTAAACTCCATATACAGTTATATGCATATATATATATATATATATAATGAGTTATGTGTATATGTATACATATAGCTGCTGCTTCCCCATTTTGCTCACACACAACAATTCCTCTCCAGGCCTGGCAATCAAGGAGCCCTCACTGCCTCAGGCCTGAGAGATGGAAACAAAAGTGAGTTGGGGGCAGCAAACTTGGGCTCAATGCCTTCATTACCTGGAGCTGTCATTGGGAGATGAACCCCAAAGTGCAAATGGCCCAAACTGATCCAAGTGTGAAACCCCTGCCCATTGTCCATGTTGGGTGCAGCCCCTGTTGCTGTCACTGTCTGTCCCAGCATTTTTCTAAGATAAAAAAAAGTGGAGGAAAAGCAGTCAGTTGCAAATGAAGCAGCTTTTCCAAAGCCTTTCCCATTCTTTCATCCTTATGGGTGATGGAGAGCCCCCCTCCAGCCCCCCACTGCCTTCCCATCCAGCTCCCAGCCTCTCCAACAGCATCCTGCATCCCAGCCTTGCACTGCAGCATCTCCAGAGAGGGAGGAAAAGCAACACAAACCACAGGAAAAAAAAACCCATCCCCGTGTGGGTTGTTTGGAGTCACAGCTCTGTTTGCAAATGAGCTTGGGGGCTCACTGGGTAAAAAAAAGGCCATGCTTGGTGAATCCCATTTCACTTCCCCAATGAGCTGAAAAACTCTTGGATAATGGGTTATGAGTTGTAGATCTGTTTGATTGCATTGTTGCAAAGTGGGAATTGTTTTGCAACATAGATTCTTAATCACTGAGGCATCTGTGATTGAATGTGTCGAAAATTGGTTGAAATTGAAAGTTAACTATACTGCAGACAGCTTATTCTTGTGTATAATTGAAAATAAATTCTAATACTCTTCTTGAAAAGGGCTGCCAGGAGGAAATTTCCAACCTTGTCCTCTCCTCAGCTCCCTCCTCCACAAATCCACAAATCCTCTCCCTTCCCCTCTGATCTTTTTCCTCTCCATCTTTTAGAGCTGGGAAAGAAAAACCAATCTCTGCACATCACTCCCTGCATCTTCAGCTGTAAAATATAGAACCTGCAAATAGTTCTGTTTGGAATGCCTGGGGATGAGAGAGCTGGAAGGATTTAGAGGACCAGGACACTGGGATCAGGGTCTTGTTTGCCAAATAATTCAGTTCTTCTCTGAAGTGTTTTTTAGTGTGAACAGACTCATAAAATACCAGAATGGTTGGGATTGAGGGGGACCTAAAGCTCATCTCATTCCCCTGCCATGGCCAGGGACACCTTCCATTATCCCAGGTTTCTCCAAGGCCCATCCAACCTGGCCTTGGACACTTCCAGGGATGAAGCTTCCCTGGACAGCACAGCATCCCTCACAGGGGGTTTGGTGCTGGAGGGGAGCTGAGCTGAGGTTGCTCCTGGCTCTCACTTAATTCAGCATTCCAGGAATGTCCTACAGAATTAAAAACTGACAAAATTAAGGCTGATACAGTGGAATTTTATACCCACCATAAAATTTTAGTAGGGATGCAGTTGCCCTGTGACACCTCCTGCCCCAAGGAGCTGAGAGTTTAGCAGACTTCAGGAGGAATGAACAGTTCCAGGGAATCACATCATCTGGCACAGTGAGGGGTGAGGAAGAAACCTCTGCTGGTGCTTCCTGCAGCTCCCAAGGGATAGCAATGGGGAATCCAGGCCTCAGGTCACTTGGGATGGGACTGGAGCTCTCCTACACCAGCTCTTGGTGACTCCTGCTCCTCCTCCTGCAATCCAAACCCTTCCCTTGCTGTCCCCCCAGCCCATCCCTGGCTCTGGGGATTTTTGGGTTAGAGATGCTGATGCACACAAAAGGTCCTGCCTCCCCGTTTTATGCAGCCCACAGGGGTGAAAATCAAATGCTTCCCTGCTTCTTCCAAGCTTTTGGCAGTCTGCTGGGGGTTATTCTTCGTGGGATGAGAGGTCAGTTCTGCTTGACAAAGGGAGGGGACTTTGGTGGGGTTTTTTTTCCTTGCATTGATCTTGAGCTATTTTTATTCCCTTTTCCACCCTGTGATGGGACAGGCAGTCAATAGGGTGCTTTCATGGCCTCATTTCGGAGAGGCCTTTGGAGGAATTGAAGAGATGGGTTATTATTAAGTCCTTATCATGCTAAAGATGCTTTGAAATCACACCTGGACCCGCTCATGATCTAAGCCTGGACCACCAAAGAGGAGAGGGCAGGGCAGTAGCCCAGGATGGGGAACAAAAAAATGAAAAGCTTTTTTTTTGTGTGTATTGATTCTCCTTTGGTTGCTTGGGAAAAGCAGGTTGGGATCTTCTGTGCTGCCTGGAAATCTTGGGGCAATACTGCTTCCTTTAGGAGGAGTATCATGATTTTACAAGGAATAATCATTATTTAAAACTGGGTTAACAATGGAAATTTTATCATTCCTTAGAATTATCATCCAAATTTGGCATTTGCCATCTTTTGGGAAATCACCAGCAAGGAAATAAAGCCAGCAACTGTCTGAAACTTGAACTGAGCTTAACAATGCCTTTGCTTGTATCAGAAATTTGCACAAAATCAAGTGAATTGATTTTAAATCAATTTATTTAAAATAGTGCAAACTTCTAATACAGACAGAACTAGTTTAACCTTTGCTAAAATTGATTTTGCTTGCAACAGTAAATTACCAAGTGAGACTGAACTGATTTAATGGAGGGTTAAGCCTGTTTAAGTGTGTCCATTTTCAGGGGTTTCATTGGTTTGGAGAGTGGGGATGGCACAGTCCTTGGTGGGAATCAGGAAACCTGATTTTCCTTTCTTGCTCTGCCATAGATGTTGTCAAATTCTCTTCTCTGGGGCTTGGTTTCCTATGTGGGATGGGGGCTTTTAAATTTTTCCTGTTTTGAAGGAGCATTGTTGCCTTGGTGGTGAGAAGCACCTTAGGGGGTGTTTGTTGAGGGAAAATTAACTGCTGCTCCACCAACTCCACTGAAAAATGATAACAGAGGAGCTGCTAACAGCTTTAATTTAATTGGTCAGGCTGAACCAGAGCCATATTCCGTGCTGCAGGATGGAAGAATTGACATTTCTCCAACATAAAGTTTAAACCCCATCCCTGTGCTGCCAGCATCCCTCCTCCATCCATCAAACTCTGCATTTCAGGATGCCTTGGAGCATCTCCTCCAGGCTGGAGGGGGCTGCATGCTCTGCAGTCCTCCATCCCTTTTGTTGTGACATTTGTTTTGCAGGGCTTGTTTGAAGAGATGGATGGGGATGCTCCAGCTTAGCCTGGCTCCCCAAGGCTCCCCCGTGCTGAGTTTAAGGTTAAGGTGGTTTTCTGGTTTTCCATATGCCAGAGCAGTTCAAATCTGAATCTTTGGACGTGGAGGAGCCTTGGTCCACCTGTACATCTGTTTTCCAGTGGATAGTAAATCCCTGTGACTTGTCTGGGAGCGATGTGATTTGAATTAATCAAAATGCTCAACTGCAGGAGGAAGGAAAAAAAAACCCCAAAATCGGGTCTAGATTGACAGAAGCAATGGAGTGGTGATAACTGTGTTTTAATCCAGTAGCTGAGGACTTAGAGCAGCAGCCTGGGAATCAATCCTGCTCTTTTTTTTTTTTTTGCCTGGGGAATTTGAGGCTGCAGCTCACCAGGGATGTTGGCAGGTGGGGGGTGCTCTCTGCCTTGTGTACCAATAGGTGTTTATTAATTAGGAATTTGAGTGGTTCCCTTGTTCAGGGGTTGTGTGGCTCGCTGGGGAAGCTCTGGTCCCCATTCTCATTAAGGTTTAATTATACAAAGTAAAATATCACCAAGCCCCCCTGAATGCTGGATGAGGGGGGGGCTGGCAGGATGCTGGACGTGGCTCTGGGTCCCTGAGGATGGGGAAAGCTGAGTGGATCCCATCTGGAGTGGAGGATATTGGGATCTTTTTCCCTTCTCCTGTTGAGCTGTGCTGCAAATCTGGGGTGCCCAGCCTGCAGTGGGGTGGGTGCAGGGCAGTGAAAATTCCACAGAGATCTGTTCCCAGCCAGGTATTGCTGTGGGATGAATGGCAAATGATCCGAGGCTGCTGTTAAGTTTCCATCTGCCTGCATCCCGGGAGCCCATAAATTCCAGGGATAATTAGTAGCTGCCATACAGAGAGCAGCAGGGCACTAACCATTCTCACTCGAGGTTTGGAGCCTCTTCTGCCCAGCACTGGAGCCGTGGGGAGGAAGGGTGAGGAGGTTCCTCCTCCTTGGATAGGGGAGGAACAGCCCAAAGGATGGGAGCACTCAGGGAAGGCTCTCTAGGTGGGTGGCTTCATTGTGACTTGGAGAAAAGGTGCTTGATGAGGGAAAGAACCTCTCTGAGAAGTCACCCCAAGCTCTTGCTGCCTGCAGCCTTTGTCTCTGCTTCATCTCCGGCTCTTTCACCACCACAGGCATTTTGATCCTGGTTTTTACACCGTGGAAACTGAGGCAAGGTGATGATCAGTGGTTTTAATGCCAAAATCAAGACAAGTTTCCTGTTTTTCCTGCTGCTCTGGTCAGCAGGGTGCAGGTTCTGCTGCAGGGTGGCTGTGGCCAGGGCAGAGGCAGCGGGGCAGAGCAGCCCAGGAGGAGGCAGGAGGTAATGAGTTCACGTTTTAAAAGTGCTCTCAGGTGAAAGTTGCTCTCCAGGAGAAGTGCAAAGAGTGCTGATTTGCATTCTTATTGCAGGCAATATCCATAGGGAGAGAATGTCAGAACAGCTGTTATGTCAAATTACCTTCCTCCAGTAACAGGGGATTTTATCTGTCATCTCGTGGAGGGCAGAGGCACTTGCACCCCTTGGGGGAAGCCTGGCCTTGCATATTTTTTGCATCCAGTGCTTTGTGGAGTGACTTGGCCGAGTCCAGAGCTGGGTGGGCAGCAGGGTGAGGGATGGAGAGCAGATGGAGCAGAGCAAAGAGGGCAGAGCAAGGGCTGGGATCAGCCCAGGTGCTGCTTTTCCCCATCACCTCCCCAGGATGGTGCCCAGGTCTTTCCCCATCCCAGCCTGTGGCAGCAGCTCAGTGTGTCCTGCACCACAAAGCTTTTATTACAGCCTTTCAGTGTAATCACTTCTTAATTAACTCAAGCAATGGCTTTATTTTCTCGAAGCTCGTTTCCAAAAGCTTAATTTTATTTCGATGCAAAATTAATATTTTTTCTCGTTTCTGTGCTTGGGAAAAGCTCCCACATCCTTGTGAGGGGGGAGAGGAGGAAGCTGAGCCAGCACAGCTCCTCGCACCAAAAGGTTTCTGCTGTCGTCTGTGTTTTCCCAAGCAGCCATCAAGTTCCAGTGATCATTTGCAGGGAGGGAAAAAAAAATAAAAATAAACCCAGGATCGTTAAAAGGCTCCATCTGGATGGTGCAAAGGATGGGTGATGGCAGCAGGGCTCGGCCCTGCCTGGCCTCAGCTGTCCCCATTGCAGCCAGGGGACAGAAAAGCAGAGTATTTTTGTATTTAGGTGGGATCTGGGGTCTTGCAGGAGCCTCCAAACGTGCTTTGTGGCTCTGGGCTGTGCAGTGAGGCCCTGCAAGCAGGAGGGTGAGGGGCATGGATTTGGTGCAGCCCAGCTGTGCCTGTGGAGGGCTGGATTTGGGCAGGGATTGCCCTTGGGCTGCTGGACAGCAAAACCTGCTGCTGGTGCCCTCTCCTCCTTATCCACCCCACTGCCCTCCCACAAATCCACTTCAGGCTCAGCTCAGGATTGTTTTGTTCATGGCAACCCCATCCTCCAGTTGCAGGCTGAAAGTGGATTTCATTCCCAACAGCAACACATCGTGCCTCAGTTTCCCCCTCCACAAAAGCACCTTTCCTTGAGGTGCTCTGAGCCCTCTCAGCAGAGCAAGGTGCCACTGGAATTATCCATGGATGGCTCCAGCTGGGCTGTGCCTTTTGCCCAGGACAGCTCTGAGCAGGTCCAAGCCCAGTTAGGTCTGCCAGGACGTGCCCCTTCCCTGCTAATCCCACGTGTGCAGTCCAGGCCAAAGCTGCTCAGTGGCATTAGGTTTCTAAAAAAGCTTCCCATGGGACAGGGCACTCCAGGGAGAGGGCCACAAGTAGGACTGGGTGTCCCCAGCCAGGTGAGACACTGTGCCCTGAAATAGCCACAGATGGACTGGCCTTCCCCAGCCTCTGTGGGATTAAATCCCAGCCCTTGGCCAAGCCTGGAATCTGTGACTCCTTCCTGCAGTGGCCAGGACACCCAGGCTCTGCTCCCCCTGCATCCCTGCTGGTGGGATGTGACTGTGCCCTGCACCCCGGGGTCACACACTGTTAAATCACAGTGTTAAATATTCTCTATTATTCATTGTAAGGGCTGGAGCACACTCACAAGCTTTGATGCATAATTCTTTTGCTGTGCCCTCATTCCCATGCTCCAAACAGAAAGAGTCCAGAGCCAGTTAAGTGCTGGAAGTGAGGCAGAGGGACACTGAGAGATATTAAATCTCTGTAGCCTTTCAGAGGCTCCATAATTCATAATCCTGAAACGCACAGGCTGATAATTGCCTTAATCACTGGAGAAACATGGCCAAAATGTACTGAAATAAGCCATAAAACTCATTACAAGATAACAAGATTCTATCTATCCTCGGAGGTCGCGTTAAAGCTCGGCAGGTCAGGGAGTTAATCACCTCCTCCAGCAGCAGCAACACTGATAAGCAGAGGAGCAGAGCCCAGCTCTGCCCGGAGCCCCTGGATCCCACCCAGAGGCATCCAAAGGGATGGGGTGCAAGGGGTTTGGGGGGGATGCCATGAGGGCATTGGTGTTTGGATCAGCAGGGAATCACTCTCCTTGGGGAGGGGTGGCCATGAGCTGAGCCTGGGGTGGGTTTGTGGGAGGGCAGGGCTGCCCTGGGGGGTCCTGGCAGGGTTAGGAGGGGACAGACAGCACCAGCAGCAGGTTTTGAGCAGCCGCAAAAAGTTCACAGGGCTGTGCAGGATGAGCTCTCCCTTCTCAGCAGAGAGGTGATGCTTTCCACGCTGTCTGCCACAGCCCAGTGCTCCTGTATCCTAAAATCCACGATTGGTTCCAGTTGGAAGGAGGTTTAAAGACAACCTGATTCCAAACCAGGGATGCCTTCCACTCAAATCAGCTCACTCCAGGCCCTGGCCAACCTGGCCTCGAGCACTTCCAGGGATGGAAGGACCCACCTTGTGTTTTCTGCTCCTTTGCACAACCAAGCCAGCCTTGGCAAAACACACTTTGGGAGGGAGATCCCTCTGCAGAATTTGGTGTGCCCTGTTTTTCAGGGATTGATAATTAGGGATGCTCCCCTCCATCCCTCATGCTGTGTATCCCCACTTTGCTCAATCCCAGCTCTGTGCTGTGCCATATTTTAGTGGGGGATCTGTCTGGGATCATGGATTGGGGTCCCCATCCTGCTCTGGATTGTCCCTGTTAGGGCTGTGGGGGTTCTCCAGGTGTTCCCCTCCATGGGACAGCCTCGTGCTGGCCCTGCCAGCAGCTGCCTTCCCGCTGGATTTGTGGTGATGGATCCTGGGCACGAGGCTAATCCATAATCCCCAGTAAATGCTGCTGATGAGTCAGTGCTCATTTAACATGAAATAGCCCTCCTGTGAAATCCATCTCCTCGGATTTAGCACAGCTACTTGTTGACGAAATATTAATTGGTTATTAGAAGTATCGGTGAGAGGGAAGGAATTCGGAGTTTCCCAGGGCTGTGGCTGGGTCTGTGTCCCATGGAAATGGTTTTTCCTGGCTCCTGGACACTGGGACCTCTCCTTGGCCAGTGCCTGAGCCCTCCTTTCCCAAATTTGTTATCCCCCTTTTAGTTACCACTCTCAGCCTTGGAGAAACTGCAGGGGAGGGCTCAAGGTCCTGGCATCGATAACAGCAACACCTTGCACATCCCTTTTTCTCTGACTTAATCCTCTTCCTTTTTTCCTTCTTTTTTTGCATGGATTTTTAAGATAATTATTGTTTTTTCCCCTCTCCCCTGCCTTGAGGGATTAATGCAACAAGGTGCAGCCAGGACAAGGGTTGATAGCTGTGATTTTGGGGAGCAGGAGGGGCTGGGAGGAGGGAGAGGAGTGCTGGGTTAGGGAAATATCTCCTGGTGTATTCCAAACCCTGCTGTGCAGGAGGGAAGCTCTGAGGAGCAGTGAGAGCTGTGCCTTCTCCTCCATCATACTGAGATTGCAGGGCTGTGGGAGATTCCCAAGCTTGGAAAGGGGAAAAGGACCAGAACACTTCTCCTGGTGGAGAGATGGGGTGTTGAGGGGATGCTAGGCCCTGGAAAAGGGGGTTATTGCTTGAAAATGAGCAATAAGGGATGCAGCATCTCTCTGTGTTGCTGCTTGGAGAGGATCCATTTGCTTTGCTGTGGCTGGAATGGGGTGTTTGAAGCAGAGAATTGGGAGAAATGTGGATATTCAGTTATTTATGGGGAGGGTCCTCAGGGGCTCTGCCCTTGGTGCTGATCTGAGCAGACTCTCCACATCATCCTGGGGACACCTGCAGTCATTTTCCCCTGGACCAGAAAAACCAGGAAAATCCTGTCAGTTGGAAAAACACATCATTTCTTTTTTCAGTATGGAACAACAACAACGAAAAAAGGAATGTTTTTTGTGTGCTTGCTGCAGAGCTGTGTCCTGCTGGGTGACAGGAGCAACAGTTTAAAGCTGTCATGCATTTTCTGTCCCTCCTGTTCCACAGGGGATGGTGGGTCCTGCAAATGAAGATTCCCCACAGGTGCAGAATGTCTTGCATAGCCCAGTGTGAAAAAAAATCAATAAATACGCTCCAAAAATAACAATAATAATAATAATAAAAAAATCCCCAGTAGACAGGAAAACTTGCAAAAAAATCAGGGAGAAGGGAGAGCAAGAGCTCCTCTCAAAGGATTAGTTGTTGCAGAGGGAGATCTTGGGAAGCTGATAATAAATCCAAGCCCTTTTCTGGAGCAGTGCACTGGGATCAGCGGGGGATGCTGCGGTACCCGGCATGGGATGGGTTTTCCTCTCACCCTGTGCTTTCCCAGCGGGATTTCCTCACGTTCCCGCTGAGCTTTGCGGTGATGCCCGAGGGGCTCGGGGGGCTGCGGTCCCCTCCGGGCACGGCTGGAGCATCCCGGTGCCCCGGCCGGGAGCTCGGCGGGACTCGGTGGGGCTCTGTCCCCATCTAGCGATGGCTGAGCCGAGCCGGGAGCTGCTGCAGCTCCCCGGGTTTGCTTTCTGTGCCGGGGGAAGGAGCTGAGCTTGGCCTCTGCCCTCCTGCTCCAAACCCTCGGCAGGCAGAGGGGGAGAGAGGGAAACCCATCACAGCCATTCTGCTCCTAAAAGTGAGGAAACTCCGGGAGGTGAAGGGGCTGAGGAGCAGGCAGGTGTCAGCACTCCTGATTTTAGGATGGTTTAAGAGAGTTTAAGGGAGTGGGGAGCAGGCAGGCTGTCACCACTCCTGATTTTAGGATGTCTTTAGAGAAAACCCTGAGAGTTTAAGGGAGTGGAAAGCAGGCAGGCTGTCACCATTCCTGATTTTAGGATGGTTTAA
>WEIU01005920.1:329725-343889 GCA_013389925.1 Aegithalos caudatus | reverse complement strand
AAAGGTGAGCGAACTCCGGGAGGAGGAGGGGCGGAGGAGCAGGCAGGTGTCAGCACTCCTGATTTTAGGATGGTTTAAGAGAGTTTAAGGGGGTGAGGAGCAGGCAGGTGTCACCATTCCTGGTTTTAGGATGGTTCAAGAGAGTTTAAGGGAGTGAGGAGCAGACAGGCTGTCACCACTCCTGATTTTAGGATGTCTTGAGAGAAAACCCTNTCAACCTTCAGGTCTTTGCAGGGAAGAAAAAGGGATTTTTGTCTCATGTACCCACAAATGAGAGGTGAGAGAGCAGGCAGGGTTGGGGTGGGGGGGATTTGTGAATCCCTCAAGGGGAGGAGGAGGAGGAGGGAGGTGAGGATGAAGCACTGGCAGTGGAGTTGTGAGCACAGGGACAGAGGTGATGGAGCACTCAGTGCTCCTAGCAGGAGCTGCTGGGCTGTCTCATTCTGCTGCTCTGCAATAAAACAACAGCAAAACCCTCAGGAGAGTGATGGGCTGAGCCAGGCTGAGGCAGGAGGGGTTCTGAACCAAACACCCCCTGCCCAGGAAGGAGCAGCGCCCAGGGATGAGCTCTGCAGAGGAGCCCAGGCTGCAGCAGGACGTGCTCTGCTCTGTGCTGTCACAGTCCCTGTCCCTGCTGCTGCAGCCCTGCACATGGCAGAGGCATATGGATGGATGCAGGGGTCCTCCAGCTGCTCCTCTGCTCCTGGTGGCAACTGTCAGCACCATGCTCAGCCTGAATGAATAACCAGCACATCTTAAATGCACCCTTGGTGTTCCCCTCAGGGCACCTCATGGGGCTGGAGTGGCTTTGCAGGGGGATCAGGAGGGGTGAGACCAAATTTCTCCCCCTTCCTGTACATCACATCCCTACAATTTGAGGTTTTCTATATGTAGCTCATATATGTGCTGTAAAGGTGGGCAGGCAGATGGATGGGGATGATAAAACTGCTCTTTAATAACAAATATCTTTTTTTGGCACTCAGCTTTCCTTAGAGATAGGGCCTGTTAGGCTGCAGATAGCACTGGAATGGATGAGGATAGGAGAATTTGCCTTAAATTGTTCAGGAAGGAGCTGGAGAAAGCCTTTAATTGAGTCCTGAGCTGCAGGAGGAGCCAGGAGATTTCCAGAACTCCCCTTGTGCTTGGATTTCCCATCCCTTGCATGGGATGTGCTGAGATGTGTGAAGATGAGGCCACCAAAGATGAATTCCCCCATGGAACAGGAGGCTGTGGATGCCTCATCCCTGGAAGTGTTCAAGGCCAGGCTGGATCAGGCTTGGAGCAACCTGGGATAGTGGAAGTAGAAGATCTCTAAGATCCCTTCCATGCTAAACCATCCTGAAAGTCTCTGCTTTCACCTCTTTTATTTGTTATTTTGCTTTTCTCCAGCTCTTTCCTCAGGGGAGAAGCAGCACAGGTGGGACAGGAGGAGGTGGGCATTGGCTGAGCATGGAGAAAAAAAAACCCAAAAAACCCCAAACAACCATATCAGAGGGAAAACTGGACTCTGGGAAACCTTTGAAAGTAGAGAGTCCTTTAAAAGAGTTGGGAAAAAAAGAGAGGAAGGGAAGTGGGAGGAAAATATCTTTCAATTTTTGCCATTTCAAAGCTTTAAGCTGACCTGATTTCAAAGAATACGTGTGTAATACTTTCCCTCTTTCTTCTCTTTTTTCCCCCTAATAGGTAAGTGACATTTTATTCTACTTATCCTTGAGGCAAAGTTGGATTATTTTTTTTCGAGAGAGGGGGATAAGACATGCAGGGAAGGAGCCACACAGGCACAGCAGCCAGTGGCACCAGGAGAGAGGCATCCCAAAGCTCTCCAGGTAGGTGACTCCAGGTGGGGACTGCCACCAGCCCAGGGAAGGGGTGCAGCCCTTGGGGGACATCCAACCATCCAAAATCCTCTGCTGTGTCCAGTTTGGAGAAAATCATTGGGAAAATCCTCAAGAGGGGCCTTCCCAGCAGCTGTAGGGAAGCAGGGGTGGGTATTGTTGGGAAGAGAAGCTTGTGCTGGCATGGGGCTCATTCCTTGGTTTTGGGTGCTGCTGTGGGATTTGGGTGGAGTGGATGGGATGAGGGTCAAGTGTATGGATATGATGGCTCATTGGTGTTTTTAGAGCCTTTTATTAATGGCATTGGTGATGTTTTGGTGCTTTGGTGGGGGGGGAAGCACGACAGACATGGAAGTGAATCCAGTTAGGACATGGAAGTGTTCTCTGAGCTCCTGGAATATTTCAATGACACTGGACATCTCCTTGTGCATCCCTCCCATCCCTAAATACTCCTGGCAATGGGGCCAAGTCTTGTCTTTCTGGGCTTCTGCCTGTGGAAACCACACTGAGAATATCTGGGATCATTCACTGGGAGCTGTTTTTTGCTGATGGCAGTGAAGTAGGAATGAGGTAATTTCTTGGGGGCCGTTCCAGGCTGTTCTCCTGCGAGTGTGCTGACTTCTCCTGGAGATTTGGCCTGGCAAGACAAACCTGAATTATAGCAGCAAATACCCTGGGCACCATCCAGGAATGGCAGGGGAAGAATTATTGTTTCCTGCTCCATTTTGCTCTGCAGGAAGATGACTTTATAACCACGTGTGTGCGTGAGGGGAACGGGGCACTGCCGAGCAGGGAGTCTGGGAGAGACAAAAATACCTGGAAAACAACAGCAAAAATCCCAACCTAAGCAAACAGCAGCACATCCCTCCTCCCAGCAGTCCTCTGGAGCCCAGAGGAGTGCAGAGCAGCGGGTTGTAACCTTTGTTGTCAGCTCTTTCTTTATTTTTCATCTCCATTTCTGCTCCTCATAACCGAGTTGACCACGGAGTGAATCCCACCCAAGGGTTATCCTAGAGCCCAGCTCCAGCTGAGCCAGAGAAACGTGTGGAAATGTACACTTTTTAACTCAAATGGAAGGCAGAACTAGGAAAAGAGGCTGGTGGAGAATAAATAGAGTCTGTGGAGATCCCAGCTCTGTAGGAAGTTGTTATTTCCATAGTCCTACCCCAGGTTTGCAGGGATGAGCAGCTCCCTGGGACTCTCTGGGATTGCTGTTCTTCATTAGCAGCTTGCTGTGGGGGGAATATTTTTAAAGCCATGTTCTTGTTTTTCAGCTGCTTATTTTCTTTACCAAGAGGAAGTGTCAAACCCTTTTTCCAAGCCTGTTTTGCTTTGTGGGGGTTTTAGGAGGAGCAGGGCTGGGGAGGAGGCAAATTGTGCAGGAGCTGAAGCACATTCCCACAAATAATTAGTTATATTAAAAGTATAAATCAAACCTTTTTGGGGGGAGCTGTGAGGAAAACGAGGCTTTGTAAAAAGTCAGTGTTTTTTATTTCCGTGTTGAACTTTGGTGCTCGGATTTGCAGAATAGAAGGGAAAATTAAAAGTAAACGACTTACAACCCCACTTTGCTCCAAGGAGATAATTTTCCCTTCACTTTGATGTTTTGTTTCAGGGAGAGGGAGGGAGTCCATGCGTAAATTCGAGTTTTATCGGGTGATGCTTGAGATCCATCCCGAGCTCCCACCGGCGGCCTGGGAGACCCGGGATGGATGGGAAAAAAACAAGAGCGCAACACCCCCGAGGGGAGCCGAGCCGAGAGGCAAAACACAAAGCGTGTTTGAGGCAAATATTTGGACAATCTCAAGGCTTTGTTTAAACTAAACGTCAACTGTTAATAGGCGATCCCGCAGGGAAAAGCGGATCCTCCTGCCGAGAGCAGATTAGAGCATCGCTGATGGAAGGGGGGGACCGCAAAGTCAAAGCAGTCCCAAGATCCAGAGCTTCTGCTTGGAAAAGCAAGAAATGGAGCGATTTCTTCCCCCAAAAAGATGAGCTCGTGCATCCCTCCGCGGTTTGGGGTCGGGAATATAAAAGGTGTCCCTCAGGGCCGGGGTTGGTGCTGGATGGAGGTTTCCTTGTATGATTTAACATTAAAAAAATGTGGGAATTTCGGGGTTGGGAGATTAACGCAGCACCGAGGCTGCTCCTTCACCCCTCCAGTTCCGCTATCAGACTTCACAGGAATTAGGAAGCGCCACTATATAGATTTTAATAATTTTTCCTTTGATCTTGCTCGTCCTCATCCCTCTCCCATTCACACCCCCGTTTTTGATCTCTGCGAAGTGTTTACACCCCGCAATTATTGTAATTACCTGTAGGAAAACCGGGAAGGAGCTGCCAAGCCTGTGTAAATCCGAGGGGTTTTAACCTTTTCCCTGCTGGGCAGCGCTGGCAGCAGATGCCTCTGAGCCGGTTCCCTGCTGGGTGCTGGCTCTGCTGTGTTAAATGTGTTAAATACTGCAGGTGTCACACGAATTGCTCAGGGTTTGGGACATGCTGGAGGGGATAAAAGAGCTTTTGCTCCTTCTCTAATTTTCCCTGTCTCTAATTTTCCTCGGACCTCTGCTTGTGTGAGGAAGGATGAGCTGGAGGTGGTTCCTGTTGTCCTTTCTCATTTGGGAAGGATTTTCTCTCTCCTTGGCCAATTTATATTTATTTTTTTCATGTGTTTGCTGCTTAGGGGAAGCTCCCTTGGGCACTGGAGCAGGGTCCCCAGGGTCCTGGCTCCAAGTTCCAGGGGTGTTTAACCAATGCTCCCTAGCACAGGGTGGGATTCTTGGAGTGTCCTAAGCAGCCAGGAGTTGGACTTCACCATCGTCGTTGGTCCCTTTGAATTTAGGATATTCCATGGTTCTTGTGGCTTTTTGGGGATGCCCAGCTGGAAATGCCACCAGGAGCAGGACAGTGAGTGATAACAGAAACAGAAATGGAGAATCAGGAAATATGGAGCTTTGGTTCCATCACACCCAGGTGGGAAATTCCTGAAGGAAAAGGGGAGTCTGTTGGAAGGGGGTGGGTTCAGCAGGACCTGGAGGGGGTTTGCTTTGCTTCAGCTCCTGCCAAGTCAGGGGTAAATTGTTCCCTCCATCCCTTGAGTGTGGCCAATGGGAAAAATTCAACCTCAATCCAACATTTCCCAGGCCTTGGAAATGCTTTGGGGCTCAAGGCTATCAGAGGAGCCATCCCTGCCTGTGCCTGCTGCTGCAGAGAAGGGATGGACTCAGCTCCCTCCCCCCAAACACCATGGAAAACTCGGGGGAAGCACTGAGCTCTGCAACAGGTCCTGCTTCCTCCCTCGCTCCTAATCCCTGCTTTTGGACAAACACCGACCCAGAAAGGGAGAGAAGAGGAATTAAATTAACGAACACAATTTCTCCCTGTCATTGCACTCTGACTAATGAGTCTATTTCTGGGTAATAAGAAGGAGCAGGAAGTGACAAGGCACTGTAATGAATTAGTGGCCCAGAACCTCGTTAGTCAGAATAATCTTTCCATGAAAGATAAACGATGCAAACATTAATTATGAAGCCGCCGCGGAAATGCATTTTGTTATTTGGCATCCCAAGACATCTCTCCAAGTTATTACTGAAGTGAGGTGATTTAAGAAACAAAATAAAAGGGATTATAAAAAGAAATGGGGATAATATGTTGGGCTCCAGGCAGGATCACCTTTGTGAAGTGATGCACGAGGTGAGCAGGGGGGTGATTTCCAGGGGGCAGCACAGATTTCCAGGGTGTCCCTGTCTGCTTGCATTAATCATCCCTCTCCCACTGCTGCCTGTGGGTGCCTGCCAGCCCAGAGCCCAGGGCCAGAAGAAATGTCAATCCAAAGAATTACACCCTAAGGGGTTTAAAAATAATAATAATAATTTTAAAAAATAAATAAAAACTGGGAAGCAGGATTTGGGTTACTCTTCTATGTCACTCTGCATGTGGCATTGCAGGGTTTGGGCTGGGTGAGTTTTGGGCAGCTCACTCTTCCCATAGCTGGGTCGCTGCTGCTTCCTGAAAGAGATGTCTTAAAACTGGCTCAGGGACATCTCTGTGAGACACAACCATGGCTTGGATTTCTCTGGAGGTTATGGTACAGCAGCTGAAATGAGGCTGG
Source organism: Aegithalos caudatus (assembly GCA_013389925.1). NCBI lineage: Eukaryota > Metazoa > Chordata > Aves > Passeriformes > Aegithalidae > Aegithalos > Aegithalos caudatus. Next base: position 337,943 of record WEIU01005920.1, on the reverse strand, counting down.
ATTTTAATGAGGGGGAAAAAAAAGCAGGAACATCTTTTAAAAAAAATATTAGAATTATATAGATATTATATGTATGTCTATAGATTTCACGTGGGAATAAGGAGGATCATTCCACCCCCACTCTCCAGCTACTGCCTGCTCCCACCTCCACTGTATTAGTGCTGCTTGTGATTTGTCCCAATTTTCTTCTTTGTTGTTTTTATTCCCAATGTATTCCGGAGCTCTTCTCCCAGATTTCAAAGAGGCAGCGCCCGGTGTTTGGGCGCAGCGCTGGCTCTGCCTTCCAGGTGCAATTACTTTGCAACACAACTTTGTCTGGTGCCGTGCCTTTCATGGCAGCAGCCGGGAAAAAGGATTTGGGGGGTGTGGTGGGGCTGGGGAGAAGGCAGGGGAGAGGAATCTGGATGAGAAAGGATGGAAGGAGAGGGAAGGGGAGAGAAATCCAGAGAGGGGTGGGAGGAGAAGGAAGAGGAGAGGAATCCAGAGAGGGACGGGAGGAGAACGCAGGGGAGAGAAATCCAGAGAGGGATGGAAGGAGGAGAGGGAAAGGGAGAGAAATCTGGGGAGGGATAGAAGGAGAAGGCAGGGGAGAAGTACCTGGGAAAGGATGGAAGGAAAGGGCGGGGGAGAGAAATCCAGAGAGAGGTGGGAGGAGAAGGCAGGAGAGAGGAATCTGGGGAGGGATGGAAGGAGAGGGAAGGGGAGAGAAATCCGAGGAGGGATGGAAGGAGAAGGCATAGAAGAGGTATCCAGAGAGGGATGGAGGGAGAAGGCAGGGGAGAGGAATGTGGGAAGGGATAGAAGGAGAAGGCAAAGGAGAGGAATCCTAGGAGGGGAAGCAGTGTTTGTGTCACATTTTAACACAGCAGCGCTACCAGTGACACCTTGTCACCCCCCGAAGCAGCTGCCAGGGTGGGTGGGATGGATCTGATGGATGTGGTGTTATCCTGGGACTCTGCTTCCCTTTGATGCTCCTCTTGGACGACCTTAAGTCTATGCCACGGGTGATCAGGTTCGGTTTGGATGCCCTGGGCGGATTTTATCCAAGTCAGGTGCTCACACAGACGCTTTTGCGAAGCCCGCTGAGCATTTCCAGCATTATTTCAGCGTTATTTTGCAAACCCTTTTTCCTCGCCTCCCTGGATCGCAGATCACCGTCTGTTAATGGGAAGCAGTAGTGGAACATTGCCCTCGCAGAGGGTTGCAGGACACATCGGTAATTACGAGGTGCTCGGGATGGGGCCAGCCGTGAATTGTGGCGATGCAAATACTCCGTGACAATCTCTGCGCTGCCTCGGAGGGTCCGTCTCGAATCCGAGCTCATTCCTGCAGCTCCAGCTGCTCGGAGATGGGTCTGGTTTAACGCCACACAGCTCCAGTAGCCCGAGGGTGGCTGTGCTCAGACAGGGTATTTTTGGGTCTGGGTCACACTCAGGCACAGCAGTTAAGATGTCTCGAGGGTCCACCTCCAAACTGCTTAATTTGGGTTAACTGCTTAACACTAATATTCCGTGGAAAGAGAGGTGGAAGCTCGCTCTAATTAAGGAATTTGTCTGTGATCCTGGTTAGCCGGCCCCGGCCGAGCACACAGCCTGCAACAATTCCATAAACATCTTTTCCTAGAGGCAGAAACACGCAATATCTGCCAGTCTCTCATCCGGTTCCTTATGTCAAAATAGAACTTTTTATAGAATCCCAGACTGGGTTGGGTTTGATGGGACCTTAAAGCTCCTCCAGTCCCATGGGCAGGGACCTTCCACTATCCCAGGGTGCTCCAAACCCAGTCCAACCTGGCCTTGGACACTCCCAGGGATGGGCAGACACAAATTCCCTGGGCAGCCTTTGCCCAGGTCTCGCCATCCTCACCGGGAAAAAAAAATAAATTCTTTTGTCTATCAAACCTAAATTTCCCCTCCTTCAATTTGAAGCCAGACAATGAATGATCTCCGCTTATTGTAGGCCCTCAATCACAGCATGAAATTCCCTGTAATCACCAGCATCATCCTCGCTATTGTCTCATGAAAGTGAGAGAGAGAAAAGAAATAACCCCGACCTTGTCTTTTAAAAACGTTGTTATTGTTTTCCGGCAATTGTTGGCTCGTTATGCCGGTGCTTGAGTTAAAGGGGGAGAGAAATAAGACTGGAAATAAGCTGAGGAACAGCCGTGTTAAAGCGCTTTGCACCGCAGCTAAAGGACTCCGGGGCCGGGTAATTAAGGAGCCCAGCATCCCCCCCGCACCCGGGAATTGTGTTTCTGCCTCAGGTGCTTCTCTGCATGTTCAAAGTGCACAGGAATGGATCAAACAGGATTTACTCCTTTCTGCAAGGGCTGCCTGACAAGCCGGGATTATGCTCTGGGAAAGCATCTGATGAGGAATGAAATGAGACATGGTGAAAAAGAGCTCCTTATAAAAATACAGGGGAGTGGAGAGGAGGGAGGAGAAAGGGAAAGAGGAAAAGGGAAGGGAAGAGGGAAAAGAGAAAGGAAAGAAAGAGGGAAGGTAAAAGGGAACGGAAAGGGAAAGAGGGAGAGAGAATTGAAAAGGGATAGGGAAAGGAAAAGGGAAAAGGGAGGAACAAATGAGGATGGTGTCCTGGCTTCATGGCCAGTTGGCTCCTTGGGTGGCTCATGTTTCCCACCCATTAGGATGGCTGGGAATAGCCAATGCTCCTGGCCTGAGGGAATATTGAGGTTTTGGGTTGATTTTGAGAGGAGCTTGAAGCTAAATTCCCCAGGAGTCCTGAGCTGCCCGGTGGGCTGGTGTCTCCTGTAACATTCCTGCCCTGACTTCTGCCCCTTTGTGCTCCTCTCTGGAGCTCTGTGAGTCCCACCAAGCAATCTTTGATTTTGGGGGGTTGAGGATGGAGCCTTTAGGATAAAGAGAGCCCTTATGCCAATAAAATGTGCAGAATTCCGGGAGGCCATACAGTGAAGGGGGGAATCTCTGCAAGGAGAATTGTCCTAACTCAGGGCACAGCCACACACCCTGGGGATGCTTGCATCCCTTTCCCCCTCCTGCCTGCCAGAAGGTGACACCTTCACCTCTGCACGCAGCTGGAGGTGCTGTGCTGGGAGCAAGGCCTGGAGGGCATGTGCCACCTTCCCAGCTGGAATTCCCGTTCCTCAGAGTGCTGATGAGCTGCCGGTTGTCTCTTGCTGGGAATTGTCATTTTGGAGGCTTGAAATCCCCCCCAGGACGTTGTGTTTTCCCTCCTCCCATCCCTCCTTCATCCCCCATCCCGATTTCTGCCCCTCTTGGGATGTCTGCTGAGCCGAGCTGGAAGCTCAGCCGCCGGGAGATTATTGACTTCGGAAGCGTTTCGTACGAGATCTGGGAAGAAAACAAAGGGAAATGATGTTATTTTACAACCTTGATACTCCCGACCTCATTGGAAATCGCTCTCCAAGGACGGCCCGGAGAATCGGGAGCGGCAGGGCTGGGAGCGCGGGGCTGTGCTGGCCTCGCACGGCTCCGGCCGGTACTACAAGGCTCCGTGCTTGGGAGGATGCTCGGGATGCTGGAGTATCCCAAGGTACAAGGACAGCCCCGTTTTCCTCGTTTTCCACCCCAATCTGCCGCTGGGGGCTCAGGAGCGATGCCAGACGGGCGATCCTGGTGGCTGGGGTGCTTTGCTGTGCTTTGGGAGGGCTCCAGAGGGATCTCAGCTCCCCTGGGATGCAGCAGCTGGAGGAAAACCCCTCCGTGTGCCATGATCCAGCTGTTGTACCCGCAGATGTGGAAGTTTTGGCGCTGACACCCTCCTGTGGCTGATGCCCCCGGCCGGGGTGGGTGCTGGGACCCCCCCAGCACCCAGCAGAGCCCCCGGGGGACCCAGGGCACCTTGGCTGCCCCTGCCTTCCCCATCCCGCTCTGCCATCTGTGCCAGGGTCGTTAAAGGTGTGAATTAGTGCTTGTCGTGGGCACTACTTAAAGGTAATGAAGTTTACTTGGCTGGGTAAATTACCAGCTCTCTTTAAATGGCCCTTTTTTCCCTTCATTACTATGCAGATGTATGCTAATGAGATGGTCTCCAAACACAGCTTTGATGACCTTCTAATTTTTATTTATTTATTTACTTGACGAAGCAGTTTTGGCTGGCAGTGTAATTTAATTAGCAGCTCCATTTCGGAGCCTGCCTGGCAGCCAGGGGAGAGGGGCTCCTGGCAAGGAGGCAGGGGGCTCTCCCCAAAAGATGAGGGTCACAGAATCCTAGAATTATGGAACGGTTTGAGTTGGAAGGGACCTAAAGCTCATCTCGTTCTGCTCCCTACCATGGGCAGGGACAGCTTCCATTATCCCAGGTTGCTCCAAGCACTGTCCAACATGACCTGACACTCTAAATTCGACAATTTTAGGGATGGGGAGCCCACAGCCTTTCTGGGCAGCCTGTGCCAGGGCCTCACCACCCTCACTGGGTGAATTAGGAAGAATTTCTTCCTAATACCTGATCTAAATCTCTCCTCTTGTAGTTTAAAACCATCCCTCCATGTCCTGTCACTCCATGCCCTTGTAAAAAGTCACTCTCCCTCCTTTTTGTGTATTCCTGCTTTAAGTACAGGAAGATGCAGCAGGAAGGCTGTGGACTACCCAGGGTGTATTTAGGGGGTGACCGAGCACTGGTGGGATTAATTACGTGAAGTTTCTAGCGTCTTATGGAAGGAGAGTGCTGCGAATCCGCTGAATAAAAGGAAAATTTTGGATGTGGTCTGCAGGAGGAGCATCCCCTGCGGGCAGAGCCAGCCTGTGCCGCGCTGCCAGCTGTCCCCTGCCTGGGTGGCCGCTGCCAATTCAGTGTTCGGGTGTGGGGACAGAGCAGCCCCCGCCCCGGGGACAGGGACCGCCAGTGAGACACCAATTACAATAAATAACAGCCCGGGAGGAGCGTCTGGGATGTCTCTCCTGCAAGGGAACGTGTGGCACAGCAGGAATCGGGGACTGCCTCGGACACCCGGCAGTGTCTGAGCGCCCATGGATAGGCTTGAGGAAGCGCGATTTCCCAAATTCCTCTTCTGCTGGACGTCCCCTCCTTTCCCCACGTGTTTTTCTCTCGTGCTGTTTTGCCCTTTTCCCAATCCCTCCCTGCTGCAGCTCTCCCATCTCTCCTCCTCCCTCCATCCCCTCTGGAGCCCCGGGACAGCTCCAGCTGCTGCCGCTGTTTAGGTTTAAATGTTTACATTTGTTTATCACAAAGACTTCCCTGAGATTTCCTGGCTCATCCACGGGCTGGGCAAGAGAGCTGAGTGAGGGAACCCACGGGAGCTTTTTGTCAGCAAAAACACCCCCAAAAACCAGCCCCAAACCCAGCACCCGGCCGTGTGCTCGGCGTGGAGGGGCAGGGAACAGAGCTGGGTGCCTGGGTGGGGGCTCTGGGTGGTTTGGGACCCCCCAGCTGGGGCCAGGCAGGACCTTTCCATGTTTTTTGGGTGCTTTCAGAGCTGGACCAGGTTGCTGGCCCCGTGGTTTCCTTGCAGCTCTCGCTGGCTGAGCCTGCCATAGGGAGAATAATAATAATAATGAGAATATTAATAACAAGAATAATGCTCTGGCAGGGATTGCAGCCTCTCCTGCCCATTCGTTCCGCCTGGTTAGAGGCTAATGGGAAAGCCAGAGGAGGGGATCACAGCCCAGAGGAACTTGGCTGGATGGAGCCTCCCACAGCATTCCTCATCCTCAGGGATCCAGAGCAAGCCCAGGCAGGGATCCCAGCAGTTCTGTGGTGCTGCTGGCCAGGGGACAGGCTTGAAACGTCGGTGCTGTCCTGCAGGGAGTACAGAATGCTCAGAGTGTGAGGTGACAGGGCTGAGGAGTCCCCTCTGTCCCTGTACACTCCCAGCTCCAAAGATGAGCCACCCAAGCCCCTCTCATTATTTGCTTTTCAAGCTCTCCATGCTCTGTGCAGTAAAAGCAAAGAGCCAGGTGGGCAGAGAGGAGGTCACACACCTTTTCCCAGCCTCTCATCCCCCGGTTTTGTGCTCAGCCAGGAGCTGGGAAGCACAAAGCCCTTTGGGCGAGCCCTGGGCTGGGCCAGCCCGGGCTGCTGGCAGCAAGGAGGTAGTTCAAACTTTTATTGGCGTATTCATGTCCTCCGATTGACTGATAAACTGGCTCCTCATTATGTTTTTGTGTTCTACTCGTCTTTTTAATTAGCCTAAGGGCCTCATTAGCAGCAGCGGCAGCAATGACTCTGTGATCAGCCTTGCCTGGCATCCAACCTGCATAATGTCGCACAGGCTCCGTGCAGAGGGGTTACCTGTGAAGTGCCTCCCTCCTCCTCCCCAAGCCCTGTCCCCGAGGGAGAGGGCTTGGGAACAGTCCTGGAGAGGGATGGGCACTGGCAGTGCTGGCTGCACGATGGGATGCTGCAAAGAAAGAGGCTGCAAGTGTTAAAACTCTGCTCAGAGCTTCTGTGTCCTCTGCTTTGCATCTCTCCCGTTCCCTGTCTAGTGGCGGTTTTGTGCCTCAGTTTCCCTGCTCCTTCCCCTCCTCCTGCTCTCACCTTCAGCGGAGGGTGAGGATCCCTCTGGCAAATACTCCATGGATTTCTGCACCCGGCTTTGCTGGGGGAAGCCAAAGCCTCGGGTGCCGTGCAGCAGCCAGGGAAGGCCGTGCCTCGGCAGCCAGCTGGTGCCCCCTTGCTCTGCCTGTGCCATCAGGCAGCCAATTAGCAAGAAATTAATATCGTGATTAGCAAATATTATGATTTTCTATCTGAATCTGTAATAAGCTGATTATTCACTCGTGAGCAGAAGCCACTGCTGGTGGATGAGGCTGCCGGGATGGAGCCGGGCAGATCCAGGAGCATCATCCTGCCTGGAATGGGGGATTCCAGCCCGGGCTCCATCCCCAGCGCCCGGAGGGGAGCAGGCAGGGCTTGCAGGAGGTGCAGGGCTTGCAGGAGGTGCAGGGCTTGCAGGAGGTGCAGGGCTTGCTGCAGGAGGTGCAGGGTTTGCAGGAGGTGCAGGGCTTGCTGCAGGAGGTGCAGGGCTTGCTGCAGGAGGTGCAGGGCTGCAGCCCGTCAGCAGATGGCAATGCCCTCCTGCAGCACGGCAGCCTGGTGGCACTTTGGGGACATCAGGGGCCGGTGGGCACCGCCCTCCCCAGGCAGCGCTGCCTTGCCTGCAGCAGCTGAGCAATCCCGGGGGGGGGAACAGGCTCGGTGTGCTGAGCTGAGCTCTGGCTCCTCATTTTCTGGCTTGTGTGGTTCCTGCTGCAGCTCTGCACGGGCTGGGATTGCTCTTCCTGCTCACCTCAGAGCATCCGTGGTGCTCCTCCCCAGAGGGGACCATAGAATTGTAAAATAGTTGGGGTTGGAAGGGACTTTTAAAGGTCTCTAATCCAACCCCTCTGCCATGAGCAGGGAGAGCAAACCAGGTTGCTCCAAGCCCCATCCAACCTGGCCTTGAACACTTCCAGGGATGAAGAGTCCAGCAGCTCTCTGGACAATCTGCTCCAGTGTTTTACCCCTTGGACTCGCTGTGCTTTCCCTATCAACTTCATTATTTTTGAATTAGCAAATGTCTGGGTTGATGTGAGACATGCTGAGGGACATCAAAATCTGCTTTTCCTTTGCATTTTCCTGTGCATTTTGGATCTCATGGAAAATATCCTGTATTCAGGTGTTTATCCTTCAAAAAGGTATTGGCAAACTTCCCTCCCTTGTGGTTCCCAGAATACTGATGAGGTACAAAGAGAGAATTTTCTCTGTGCTGTTAAAGAGAGATGTTTTCCTCTGCCTGGGGAAACTGAGGCACAAATGGTAATTTCTCAAAGGCAAGGAAAAAAAGTATGGGAAGCAGGAGGAGAAAGGAAAGTTTCATGGACTGAAAACTCTGTGCTCTCCTTGCACCTGTTCTGTGCCATTCTGGGACGGCTCCGTTTTGTTCTCTTGCAAAAAAAAAATACTCCAGAATGGCCCAAATTTGGTAATTTATGGACATTTTCTGCTCTGGGACTTGAGGTGCACAAGGGCCAGGCCCGAACTGACTCGGAAATGCGGGGTTTTATTTTGCACAGCTCCGTACTTGTGAAATTATCCGCGGTTCAGGCTGGGTTTGCATGGAGGAGGGAGCTGAGCACTAGATGGCGAAAACGAGCCATGGAAAAGGCCCCTGGTCCTCACCACCATCCTTCCCATCCTCACCCCATCCTCCCCTCCCTCACCCCATCCTCCCCTCCCTCACCTCATCCTCCCCTCCCTCACCTCATCCTCCCCTCCC
>WEIU01005920.1:310813-329437 GCA_013389925.1 Aegithalos caudatus | reverse complement strand
GAGATAATCTGGGGGGAAACGATTTCTGCAGCTGCAACTCTTCCCTGAGTTTGAGCACCCTCAGTCCAGGATGTGGTGGCTGTGCAGGTGGTGCAGCTTGGCCCTCCTGCTCTGCTCCTCCCTCCCTTGCTCTGTGATCCCCCCCAGACCTGTGGCTCACTCTGGGTCCCCCCAACCTCACTTGCAGGTGTCTGAGGCTGGACAGAACTCACTGCAGCGCTGGGAAGTGCTGATGGAGACAGAAATGGGAAATGGGTGAAAGGCTGGATGGAGAAGGGATGAGAGGATCTTCTCCAGTGCTGCCAGGCATGGACTTACCCTGGCCTGCTTAACCTGGAGTGTGGGAAATCACTGCACCTCTCATGGGCATCCTGCCACCCCTGCCCATCCCAGGGCATCTCCACTGTATCCCCAGGCTGGATCCTCAGGGATTTTTCCTTACAGGTGTGGGTTGCTTTTCCTGGCAGCTCTACACTGTCCCTTCCCCCAGTGCAAACACATGGAGCATCTTTGCAGAAACAACAAAGCAGCATCATCTCCTTCCTCCTCCTCTCCTTCCTCCTCCTCTTCCACCCTTGCTGGTATCACCAGGCTTTGGATCCTGGGGCCTCTCCCCTCTCTTTTGGGGAGCAGCTGCCTGGCAGTGCTGGGCAGGGCCATTCCTGGCTCCCAGCAGCCGTGGGCAGAGCAGCTCCTGCCATTTGTTTGCTCTCCTGCCATCGGGCAGTGTGAGCTGGAATCTCCTCCCGGAGCAGCCTCTCCCTGTGTGTGTTTACGACCTGTGCCTGAGGCATGTTCCTCCCATCCTGCAGCTGCTTTTCCTCCCCATGCCAAGGCTGGAAGGAGGCTGTTGCATGCTAAAGCAACTCAATCCATCCCAGCAGAGAGCAGAGGGAGAAGCCTTCGCTCAGGGATTTGTCTGTCCACCCTCAGAGCTGCCCTTTTCCACAGCCTCTCCCTGTTAACCTGCTGTTCCCACCTACACGAGGGACATGGAAGGAGAAGGGACAAGCCCAGGTTGGGTGGAGCTCTGAGCAGCTTGGTCTAGGGAAGTTTGTCCCTGCTAATGACAAAAGGTTGGAGCAAGTTGGATCTTTAAGGTCCCCTGTTGGAATTCTGGAAACTTAGATTTTGGGGTTTTGGTGTACAGTGATGTGTGTGAGTCGAGATGAGGGCTTTGGGTGTTGTCCAAGTCCTCCTTCTCCACCTTCTTCCTTTTTCTTTGTGGGTTTGGGTGGTTTTCTGTAATTGGGTGAAAAAGGTCTGCACTGTGGGCCTTGAGTGGTCATTATTGAGTCAAAACCATAAATACTGTAGGTGTCACCTTGTTATTGGGTATTTGGCTCTTAAATAACCTTAGAAAGAGTAGGAAGCTCTCCATTTTACCTCATTTCTCTACCTTGCTAGTTGGAGCTCACACCTCGTGAGACTGTTCATAGATAAGGAACAGCAAACATCCAAGTCTGAACTTGAAATCTACATTTCCAGTGTCTTAATCCTGACCTTGGCAGAGAAAAAGAAACCAGGACTGTAACTGTATCCCCTTCCAGCCCAGTGCATTCCCTGATGCTGTAATTCTGTGATAAGCCCCAGTGCAAGCCCTGGAGCCAGAGGTATCCATGACTTTTCAGAGTGAGCTCAGGAGAGCTGACATCACCTCCAGAGCAAGGAGTGGGGTGTCTACACAGCATCATGATTTTAGTGGGGGATAAAATGAGAGTGGAAGTGGGATGGGAGAGGTGCTGAGGAATGCTTATCCAGGGAATTTATTTTCTTCAGTGGATTCGCCTCAATCAAGAATTAAATTCAGAATTTCAACTTCCTTGCCTTTTTTTGGGTTTAAATTACAATCCTCTCGTCTGCTGCTTTACCTGAAACTCTCAAATACGTGGACCCAAACATCCCCAAAGGCTGAGCAGTTTGTAAATGCATTAATGCCCTGTCCCAGACCAGCCAGGGGAGGTGACAGTGAGCTTGGAGACGCTGCAGGAGCGACACCACACAGCCAGGAGAACAAAAGGCAGCGTGGTGGGGACCTGGGGACTCTGATCCAGGCTGAGTTAGAGACACCAGCTCTGTAATCACTGGCAAAAAGGGGATTAAGAAGGGGCTTCGTGGAGGGCTTACACATTTCTGAAGGGAATTGAGAGGATTGATGCCACGAGACTCTTTGAGCTCGTGTCAGATTAGAGGAACAAGTGGGCATCAGTTTAAGCCAAGATGTTGCAAAGCAGGACATTAAAGGAATTTAGGTGAATATATATATATGTATTTAAAATATTTTTCTGTGTGCTGTGCTTACTTAATCTAAGTCATTGACTACTCAAGGCAGCAGTCAGAGTAATCAGTGCAAATGACTTTAAAATGAAGCCAAGTTGGTAATTAGGGATAACAAATGTCATGTCAGGAGAGTGGTGGCTTGGCTCAATGGAGCTGGAGCTTTGTGAAGGTTGTCCCTGTGTCCAGCCAGTGAGGGAGGAGGAGGAGGAGGAGCAGGAGAACCTGATGATGCAGAGGACATTGGGCCGTGCTAATTGTGTCCCACTCAGCTCTGTGTGGGTTAATTTATGGGATCAGTGGTGTCTGACTGCCCTTTTTGGGCTGTTTTTGGGGTGCTAAGGGACCATTTCTTGGAGAAGAAGCAGAGGGCTGAGGGAGGCACAGCCAGGGAGCAGCTGAGCAAGTCTCAAACACCACCGTGGCTTTGAGCTCACCATCAGCAGGGCTCAGAGTCAGCATCTCTGGGTGTGAGTGCCTGATAAGACATCTGAGGTTCAGCTTAGCACCGAATCTCCTCTGTCTGCTGCAACTCAGAGCTAACCCAGCCCTTTCCTGAAGGCAGGCAGGGTGTTTGCTGTTTGTGAAGTGCACAGCAGGGCCCTGATTTCAGCCGCTATCTCCGGGCCTCACTGGAACAATAACAACATCTGAAATCCTCCAGTTTTGTAATGACTGCTTTTACAAAGTCTCTTTGGATTTTTTATTTCTTTTTTTTTTATTATTTTTTCTGAAGTTGTTCTGTGAATAAATTGAAAGCAGGATACAAGCCACAGCCAGCCCCCTGGAAAGTGTCACCTTCACAGTGACGCCGACCGTGGCGCTGACAAAGTCGGGTGAGGCTGGCAGATGGCAAAGTCCACTGGGATGGAGCAATCCAGCAGTGAGAAATCCTGCAAAAAAGGGCCAGAACAAGTCCTGATCCTCCCTGGAATGTGTGGCCCCTGGGAGAGGGGAATGCTGCCAGAGGGTGTGATGTGAACCTACCCAGCTGGTGTCTGCTGAACACAGAGTCCAGGTAGTGACAAAGGGAAATGGCTTTAAATTGACAGGGATTTAGGGTTAGGTGGGATGTTAGGAGGGAATTCTGCCATATGAGGGTGCCCAGGGAAGCTGTGGTTGTCCCATCCCTGGGAATGTTCCAGGCCAAGTTGGATGGAGCTTGGAGCAAACTGGTCTGGTGAGAGTGGTCCCTGCAGAGGATGAGCTTTAAGGTCCTTCCCAACCCAAACCAGTCTGGGATTCTACAATTCTAATCCCAGCCACCTTCCCAACAAAAGCTAAGCTAGGAATAGCCTAGGAGTGTTTTATCTTCCTCTTCTTCCCTTTCTTTTTCTTTCCCCCATCCCTGCTCATTCCTTGCTGTGACTCCAGCAGACATCTGATGAAGTGAAGGAATTTATACTGGCCAAAGTGGAATGTATGAGGCTGATTGCCTTCATCTTATTACCCTTAATGGGAGCCCATGGAGATAAATCCTCCTGGATCCTGATGGAAGCTTACCTTTGAATATCTGGCATGCAGTGTGAGTTATGGGAATGCTGGGGGAAGGGGAGTCCCATGTGTCACTGCTGCAAAGCACAGGAGTTAAAGTGCTCCCACAGGGATTTAGGAGAGGATTTTTGTATGGATGGGTGTTCATTGGCTGCTTTTGTGTGTGATGCCCCTGTCCTGGTTGTGGTGGTGGCTCCATGGGTGGTGGCCTGGGGTTGGTTTATCAGCCCCCACCGTGCTGGATCAAAGGGGGCAGTGGGAGCCACCAGCCTGTCCTCCACACACCTCTGAGATGCTGGAACAGGTTTCCCAGAGAAGCTGTGACTGCCCCATCTCTGGAAGCATCCAAGGTCAGTTTGGACGGGGTTTGGAGCAGCCTGGGTCAGTGGAAGGTGTCCCTGCCCATGGCAGGAGGTGGAATGGGGTGAGGTTTGAGGTTGCCTCCGTCCCAAACCATTCTGGGATTCTGTGATCTGTCCCTGATGCTGGCCATGGATGGCCATTTCCTCCATGGATAGCAAAAGGAAAGGAAGAGCCATTTCCCAGGGCTGTCAGAGCTACAGTCCTGCTGGTATTTACATTTCCCCCTCCCCAATAAGCCCTGAACTCCCTGGCTAATTAAATAACAAGTGGCTATTAAGCTCTTGCCTAGGACTAAGGTTTAATAAGGCAGTGATAGGCACTGTGTGTTTGTACGTGTGTACCCAGCCTGAGGTGGGAAACCTCAGCCCAGGTGCTCTTTAAATAGTCAATAGTTATTTATTAAACATGGGGCAGCTATCCAGAGAAATTTAAATTAAAGGCCTGGCTGTGAGATGAGCTTGGATTTAAAGAATTAAAGGGTTAGCAGCCTAGCATGGTATGCACTGGAATCCTAGACCTGCATTCCTAAAACGGGAATAGCAGAAGGAAGCAACACATTGCCATTTAATTTGTGTGAATTCCCTGTTTGCTCTGCAAATACCAGCCAAGGTTAATGTTTTTAAAAGTTTTGGGCTGGCTTCTTTCCCTCTGATGACAATCTGGGTGTGGAAAAGCCCAAATGACAGCTCTCCTGGTGGTGTTGTTTCCCACTGGAGCCCTCCAGCTGTTGCTCTTTCCTTGGTGTGGGGGCTTATGGGCTCCATATGTGAGAATCATCATGGAATTATGGAATGGTTGGGGTTATAAGGAACCCTAGAGCTCATCAGTTCCACCCGTGCCATGGGCAGGGACACCTTCCACTGGACCAGGATGCTCCAATTCCTGTCCAACATGGCCTTGGACACTTCCAGGTGTGCTTGGGAGTGTTCAAGGCATCCACAGCTTGTCTGTGCCAGGGCCTCACCACCTTCCCAGGGAAGAAGTTCCTCCTAAAGAGGATCCTCTTTCTTCATGGGCTTCACCAGAAAGATGATGCTCAGTATCCTACAAGAGTGGGGAAGGAGGGAATACCTCAGTTAGGGTGGCAAATTGCACCCAGGGCATGGAATGTCAGTACAAAGTACAAAGCTCTCAGTCTCGCTTTCCCATTCCTTGGCTTCCCTTTCCAATCCTCACTTTATTTCTCATTCCAGTTTCCTTCAGGGGGGGATGGGACGGCTCTGTCCTGCTCACACTTGAGCCAGATGCTTTATGACATCTGGGGGCTCGCAGAGCTCCCCTCTGGAGCTGCTTTTCCTCTGGGTTTGTCTTCCCAGCTCCGGCAGCCAGCAGGGAGCTGGTTCCCAACAAGTCAGCTGTGCCTGCAAGCACCTCGCTGTGTGTCAATAACTTTGCTACAGTTGGCTCAGCATTGCTTCAGGAAAGAAAAAATAAAAAAGCAGGGGGAGTGTGGGAGTGGGGAAAGAGCCTTAACTGCTGCTGTTTATCCCTCTTATTTTCAGTTCATTTTCTGCGGCTTCAAACACAGCCGACACTCACCCGGCTCCATTAATGGAAAATAAAGGTCAGGGCTGGAGGCAGCAGTGCTGCCATCCTCAGCTCCCACGTGGGTGTGGTGTGTGCCAGGGATGCAGGATTTTCCATTTCAGTCTCATCTGGGGGGGCTGAATTGGCTCTGAGTGCCAGCAGCAGCTCCCACCATCCCTGCCCAGGAATGGGGACAGCACCAGGCAGGATGAGTGCTGGTCACTCCCATGCCAGGCAGGATGAGTGCTGGTCACTCCTGGCCAGGCTGGATGAGTGCTGGTCACTCCCTGGCCAGGCAGGATGAGTGCTGGTCACTCCCTGGCCAGGCTGGATGAGTGCTGGTCACTCCCTGGCCAGGCTGGATGAGTGCTGGTCACTCCCTGGCCAGGCTGGATGAGTGCTGGTCACTCCCTGGCCAGGCAGGATGAGTGCTGGTTTAAGAGCCAATTGGCAGGATGAGTGCTGGTCACTCCCTGGCCAGGCTGGATGTTCTGCAGTGTATCACCCTGCATGAATAGCCTGGTTACATTTAAGAGCCAATTCCAACCCTGTTTCAAGGATTTAAGGTCATACTGGACAAGCTGGCCCAAAATCTCTGAAATATTGCTATTTACTTTCTCTTTAAGGCAGATTTACTGATTTTAAGGATTCAAACAAAATTAAGTTTATTTGCTAGTGTGCTGATGGTTTCAGGTTGGGTCCCTGTGTTTTTCCAAAGTGTCCCAGGAATATGATCAGCTGGAATATTGCCCGTGAGCAGCACAAGTTGCTGACACAGGTCTAGAATCTGGGCCTGAGGCTCCTGGACTCCATCCAAGTGGGAAACATGAGGATTTTGTCAGGATGATATGGAGATCTTAAAGCTGTGTTTGGGTGTTGTCCAATGTGTCCAAGGGGATAAGGCACTCTTGTCTTTCAGGGATTATGTAGAATGGATTTTTATCCCTTCACATTTTGCTGGTCCTTAAGCCTGCAGATCCCATCTCTCCCCAGGAAATTAAGGAATCCTGTATGTGCCCTTTGGGATTTGCCTTTTGTTTTTTCCTCCCCTGAAATTTGCTGCTGGGCTCCATGCAGAGCAGCAGGAGATTCTGGGGAAGTGGCTCTGTTTTCCCATGAAATGATCCCAGGCCTATGTAGGGCTCTGGCAGCCCTGTCACCTGGCTGTGCCTCTCACACCTCACTCAGCTCTTTGCTTTATTGCCTTTGATGTGTAAACCTGACCAAACTATGGATCCTGAATAAAAGAGTCAAGAGCAGCAGGTTGGTAGGAGCTGGATGGCAGCAGCTGGAGCAAACCTGGAGGGCAGCAGACCCTTACAGAGCAGGAATTTGCCCCTCCTGCCTCCCACCAGAGCTGGATAACTTATTCAAGGCAGGCAAAAGCTGTTTTTTTGCCATGCCTTTGTATTTTCCTTTATTTGTGGCTTTCCCTCCTGGTTTTAGCTGCGTGTGAGGCAGCTCCAGCCTCTCCCTTATGCACAGTCTCGGGGTGATGTCTCCATCAGGCTTGTGCTGAGCATCCCTCCCAGTGTGGCAGCACTCCCCATTCCCAGCTCTCCTGATGTTTCTACGTGACAAAATCCCCCTGCCACTGCCCTCAGGCTCTGCACTCCAGCTTGCCAGAGGGATGGGGATAGGGGAGCTTCATTTCCAGGCTGGATACAAAATCCATGGTGCTTTATTCCTTCCAAGGCTCTCACCTGGACGCTTCCCTGCCTGTCAGGATGTTCCTGCTACCTCACATCTCCCTCGTGCCTTTTCTCCTAACTTTTTCTTGTGCAGGCTGTAAAGATCATCCCTGCTCCTCCAAGGAGCATCTCCAGGACTTCTCCGTGGGCAGTGAGCCCCGGGGCAGTGGGAAAAGCTCTTTAGGACCAGCACATCCTTGTGTTTGTATTTCAAAGCACCAGTGGAGTGGGACTGGGATTTTTGCCAGAGTCTTGCTAGAGGGAAAGTTTTCTCTGGCTCAGTTCACACAACGAAGATTTCTCTTTCTTTTCCCCTCTCTGCTTTATTCTGATAGCTTTTTAACAGGATCAGCTAAATAAGCAGATAGAGTGTACCAGTTCACAGGCCCCTAGAGGTGAGGAGCCACTGCAGATTAAAGTGTTTTTGTGATCTCCAAAGCAGCTGTATTTCATATGCTGGCCCTGTTTTGCTGATCCTGTTAAGGGGAATGGTGGAGCACAGCAGCCCGTGGCTGTGTGTGTCTGGCTTTCGGGGAGCAGGGCTTTTTGGCTGTGTGGTGGATCTTGTGCCTTGCCTCACTGCCTGCCTTCCCAGACCCTCAGACAAAAGGTCTCTCCTTAGGCTGAAAGGAGATTTCCATTAAATCAGGACTAAATTCCATACGGTCCTTTAAGGAAAAGACAATCCCCCACATCTTGGAGGTCACCCTCTGCTCTGGAGTGACTCTGTTGGGACGGAGGGAACTGTGACAGATGAAGGGCCAGGCTGGAAATTCCTTCATTGCGTTGAGCCCTGGATGGGATGCAGTGGACAAGGTCAGGGGACATGTTCTGCCCCCTTTACCAACTCTCCCATATCTGGGGGGGCTGTAGCTCCATTTCACCTCCCTGAGGTGCAGTACTGCTCTTCCAGCACCTCTCCATCCCTTCCCTGTTTCCATTGCAGCCCCTGGCCCAGGGACTGTGCAGAGATTTGAGGTGCCAGTGATACAGATTTCCCTTCTCCTCTCCTTGCACTGCTGAAAACCCAGTGTTAATGTGAGCTTTTAAAACCAGCTCTTCTGCAAAGGCTGGGCCTGCTCACCCCGAGCCACCTGGCAGCTCCAGAGGAGCCTGCCCAGGGACCCCCTCTCACACTAATGAATAAGGACAGTAATTAATGATCATTGCTATTTGTGTAGAGGACTACAACTGCTGTCACTGCTGACTGCTCTGGCAATTACCAAGGCTGCTCCCTCCCTGCTCTGGTCAGTGGGAGAGGAGGAGGAGGAGGAGTCACAGGGATGCTCAGGAGTCACAGAGATGCAGGGCTGACTTTCTCCCAAGTGTCCCTCAGCCTCACCTTGCTGAGTGTGGGAGCAACCAGCAGCAGGTCCCTGTGGTGCTCCTGCCACCTCACCCTCCTCCTCCTCCTCTCAGTATCAATCAGCCTGTTGGAGCTTTCCCAGATGGGTCTCACTTTCTGTTCCATCTCATTTGACACTTCATCAGCTGTAGACGGCAGAGAGACGTGTCAGCTCCTGAGATCCATCCCCGACCTGCCAAAAGGCTTGTGCTCCTTGGCAAGAAATGTGATTATTCTGCTCTGCAGCAGAGATTTCTCTTGGTGTTATCTTGGGGGAGGAAATCTCAGCCCCCATCCCATTTCCTTCCCCTTTCCCAGCAGAGGCTTGGTGCTTATTCTGGCGTGATGGAGATGTGACTGTGCTTCACTGGGTTGTGCACAAACTGACTCCTGCCACGTGAAAATCCCAGCAGCATAGAGGGCTCCTGGTCAAAAGAGGGGGAAAACCCCTGTCTTCCCCTATGGAAGTGCTCTGAGCATGGAGATCTCTCCTGGAAGCTCTGATGGCTGCTCAGTTTGGAGGGAGAGGCTGAGCAGGTACAAGAGTATTTCTCCAGGAGTCTTGTGCCTTCCCATTCCATCCTTCCAAATTCAGCTGGAAAAATACTGAGCCACGCCCCAAACTCCCCCAAGATCCAGCTGCTCATCCCCCTCTGCAGCTGGTCCTCACCTCCCTGCTCCAGCTGCTCTCTGGGTGACTGGTGGCTGGTGGGAAGAGAGAAGAATCCTCTGTATTTTTCCACATTCCACTGTTTTCTCTGTGTGTGTGCCCTGCTGTCCCATAAACACTAATGATGGACATTATGTTTTGAAGCTGTTTGAAGTAAGAACATAAAAGCTGATAGGTAAAAATAGGCTTTTCCATGCAAATTCTTTAGGAAATGAAACACAGCCCAGCTTTCAGCAGGTTTTGTGATGCCCCTTTGCATGGAGCTGGTGCTCCCAGGGGCTCAGTTCCTCCCTGTGGAGGTGGGATACATCCCTGGGCTCTGCTGCAATCAGCTCAGGAAGGGGAAAGGACGTTTTTGGGGATTGTTGGCAGGTGGAGAAGCTAAAGGAGGTGAGGATTTAAGAGCCTGGATTCCTCCCATTGTGCACTGGGGCTGTGACTTGTGATAACGCCCCAAGGCACCCACTGAAATGCACGTCATAAATTAGAACCAAAAATGTGATTACTTTGTCGCTTGGAAGACAAATGTGTGTGCCTGGGGAGTAACAAAGCAGGTTTGATTTGTTGTTGTTTGTACTATGTTTACTATTATTATAACTTATTCCAAATTATTCCAGTCTGGAACAGAGAGGAGGCTGGAGCTGGCAAACCTCTTTTGAGGGTGGGGTTTGGGGAAAGGGCCAAACCCTAAGAAGTTGAGTGTTGTGGCATGAATGGTTTTGAATTTTGGGATGCTGGGGGGAAGATTGGGAAGGTCTGGAGAAGGTGTGGATAATGGAGGGTGTTGGGTGGATCTGGTGCACATCAGCTGGAGATCCTGACCCAGGAGTGCAAGCATTGAGAAGGTGGGGAGGTCCTGGTCCTGGTCCAGAGAAGCTGTGGCTGCCCCTGGATCCCTGGAATTGTCCAAGGCCAGGCTGGACAGGGCTTGGAGTACCCTGGGGTAGTTGAATGTGTCCCTGTCCATGGCAGGGAGGGGAACAAGATGATCTTTAAGGCCCCTTCCAACCCAAACCATCCTGAGATTCTGTGATAAAATAAATCAGAGAGAGCTGTCACCCCCTTCTGGGGACAGAAAGCTGAGTTGGAGCCCTGCTGGAGGCTTTCCCACCCTGGGTAACCTTCAGCTTGGAGCTGAGCCCTTGACTTTAGACCCAGCTTGCTGCTCCATCCCTCGCTCTGAGCAGCATCCCCTGGGAGCTGTGCACCCCTGAGACCCTCCAAGGCACCTGCTGGGATGAATGACAGAGCATCCTCCCTTATTTTCTCCCCCATAGGAGCAGGAATCTCCAAAGGACCCTCCATCCCCCATCATTCCTGACTAGGGAAAAAAAAGAAATGCAGCTTCTAATACCCATCTCCACAGGAATCTCTAATGCTAAAGAGCTTAGAGGGAGCACTGATGACTTTGAGAAGAGTAAAAGCCTCCCTTGCCCCCTAAGCAGTGTCCAGCTCAGTGAGCCAACACGCTCTGATACCGTGGCAGATGGGTATTTCTAGCATTTGTTTTGATGATGAAAGTGTACATTGTGCTCAAAGATGCCCCCAGGACACATTGTTCTCTGGATAAAGGGATGAAAATTAAAACTAAGTTTCCTAGGTCAAAAGGACGCTCATTAAACCATTCAGGCCTAAGAGGAAAAAGAAGGGGAATGGAGGAAAAAAAAAAAAAGACTCAGCTAACAAAACCCAGCCCTTTCCTTAAAGGAAGGTGTGTGGGCTCACTTTGTTGTGGTGTGTGCTGGAAAAGCTCAGTTTGGGTGATGATCTTGGTGCAGTGCACACTGTCCCCTGTTGGGGAGCAGGTTTGGGGCTGGAGTGAGTGCTGGAGGGGCAGAAAACTCTGGGGTAATCCTTATTTTAGGGTTGTATCCAGTGAGGTTGTACCCAGCATGAAAAGGCAAAAGCTGTGGGGTTTAATCCAGGGAGAAAACATCAGGATTTGGTTCCTTGCATCAACAAGGTGGTGGGAAGTCAGGGGTGTGGGGAGTTGATGGTGGGAGCAGCATTGCAGGAGTGAAATCACCCACTGCAGTGCTGCAAGGTGTGTGCGAAAAGAGGGGGAAAAAGGGAAAAACTGGAGCAAAATGCAGATTTCCTTTAGGTTTGGGTCCAAGCAGGGGCTGTGCCTGCTCTCTCTGTGCCTGCTGGGCTTTGCCCTCAGCTATCCAACCCCTTCTCTGTCAAAGAACCAGCCAGGAGCTCCTTAAGAACCACATTTCCCTGGGAGAATGGAAAAACACCATCGTGGAGATGGAAATGCCAATCAGCAGAGGCGAGGGGAAGAGAGGAACAGCGTGTGGCCTCTGCAAATTGCAGGAAAAGTGACACAGTTATTCAGAGCCCTCGGGGAGGGAGGGAGCTTTAGTGGATAGATGGGAAAAGTGGTCTCAGATTCCTTTTATAAGCACATTATTGAGCCAGCATGGACAAATTGTTTCCCATTTTTGTTGCCCCAGTTTCCCCAGCTGTTGAAAATGGGACTGATTTTTTATCTGCTGCCTAACAAGGATGGGAGAGGAGCTTGGGTTGTTCTTGCCAAGTTCTTGGGCATTCCCAGAAAAGTGATGCCATGGAAAAGCCAGGCACTTTTGGGGCTCAATAACAGGTTCAGGCACTCAGATGTCAGATTTAGGCTCTAAATTATCCCATTATCCCATTAGAAAATATGTAAAGGCCACCCAGGCCACCCAGATAATAATCCAGGCCACCCACCAAAATAATCAGATTTTGTTACTCACCATATTTAAGAGATGAATTAGACAAAACCTGTGCTTTGAAAGTGATCTCTCCCCTCTCTCCTCCCCAGTAACAACCCCAAACCAACAATCCTGTTTATTTCTGTGTGTCTCTTCTGGAGCTGCTGCTCCCCTCATTTGGGATTTGATTTGCCCTCCAGAGATGAGCAAAGAGCATCAAGTGTCATTTTAGCTCTCTCCTCTAGATCAAGGGAGAGGATTAATAGATGAGGCTTTTATTGTGTGTGTGCTGGAGTGTGGAGCTCTTGTTTCTCCTTAAATGATTCCTGTCTGGAATCAAATTTGGGACTCTGCCCCAGAGTTAACACCAAATTCCTCCTTTCTCCTCCCCAAAACCATATCAGAATTATGGATCCCCTTGACAGCAAGAAATATCCTGGGGCTGCCAAGTTTTTCATCCTTTTCTCCATCCTCCACCAACCCCCATTTGTATTCTGTCATTAAAAAGGTTCCTTTTGATCTGGAAATTAATTTCCAGATAAACTCAGGCACATGGGAGCGTGCAGGGCCCTGTGCATCCACGAGCTGGAAGTGGTTTGGTGGCACCAGCTGCAGATCAATCCCAAATTCTGTGACATCCCTGAATCCCAGCAGCCCCAAAGGCAACAAGGTTTTGGTTTTTGTTTTTTTTTTATGTAGGATTAAACTCTTTCATGGAAAAATAGATGTATAGGAATGTGAACATGTATTTTTTTTAAATTTCAATTCCCTCCTTCATCCCCAGTTTTTCTGAGCTTTTCCCTTTGAGGGTGGCAGGACCTTTTTTTTCAGGAGCTTCACACCTTTCTCCATGCAATATTTTTTCACCTGCTTCCAAAGCCAAGGCAGTTTTCCTGATGCTCCAGCTGATAGGGAGTCCTGCTGTAATCCCAACTTTCCTTTTCACTTTGAAGTGAGTCTCTATTCAGGGTGGTTAAGCACAAAAGCTACAAAAGGCAGCTACTGAGGGCTTAAAAACAGGGAAAAAAGAGAGAAAAATAGGAAAAGGCTGCAATTGCATCATTTTTTAAAAATCCTTTTGTATTTTAAGGGCTGCATTCACCTAATGAGGAACCCCTGAGGAAAAGGGATCCCTTCAGAACAGCAGAGAGACGTGGGAGGGGAAGGTGTGGGAATCACAGAATTCCAGAACAGTTTGAGTTGGAAGGGACCTTAAAGCTCCATCCAGTCCCAATGTCTGCCATGTGCAGGGACAATTTCCCTATCCCAGGCTGCTCCAAGCCCTGTCCAGCCTGGCCTTGGGCACTGCCAGGGATCCAGGGGCAGCCACAGCTGCTCTGGGCACCCTGTGCCAGGGCCTGCCCACCCTCCCAGGGAACAATTCCTGCCCAATCTCCCATCCAGCCCTGCCCTCTGGCACTGGGAGCCATTCCCTGTGTCCTGTCCCTCCATCCCTTGTCCCCAGTCCCTCTCCAGCTCTCCTGGAGCCCCTTTAGGCCCTGCCAGGGGCTCTGAGCTCTCCCTGGAGCCTTCTCCTCTCCAGGTGAGCACCTTCTCCCAGTGTGTCTTTGTAGGAAAGGTTCTCCAGCCTCTGGAGCACCTTTGTGGTGTCCCCTGGACTTGGCCCAGCAGCTCCACATCCTTCTGTGTGATGGGAAGATGTGGGAATCCCAGAATCCCAGACTGGGTTGGGTTGGAAGGGAGCTTAAAGCTCATCCCATTCCACCCCTGCCATGGGCAGGGACACCTTCCCTATCCCAGGCTGCTCCAAGCCCTGTCCAACCTGGCCTTGGACACTGCCAGGGATCCAGGGGCAGCCACAGTTTCTCTGGACACCACAAGTTCATAAAGAAATTTCCTTTCCTCGTGCCTCAGTTTCCCTTTCTGTGCTCTCAACCAGGCTTGGGAACACCCTTGGGAAGGGTCCATGGACTGAGCACAGCCCTGGGCCATGCTGAGAACCTTAATCCAGACCTAAAAGGTGCTTAAAAAAATCCTCCCTGCTTGACTTTCAAGTGGATTTATCCGTAATTCACTCTCCATGTATGTACTAGGAAGGATTTGGGCTCTCAGAGGGCGGGTTTAGGTTTTTTTAAGACGTATTACTTTTTTATTCTTTAAAGGCAGCACACGAGGGGAAAAGCAGCTAAGTTCACCTTTAAGGATTTATTATCATTTCTCTAGAGCAGGTATTTACTGGGGGTATTTCTCAGAGGAAATGACTGTCGATTATGGAAAATAAAATAAAATAATAATAATAATAATAGTAAAAAAATCCTCTCTCTCCTGAAGCCAGTAACCTTGTGGAGTGATGGATTGTCTTGCTGGAAGTGGAGTTAAGGAGAAATGGAGATGGAGAGCAAGAAATGTAGATACTGTAACATACTCCAGGGGGTCTGGAAAGGGATATGAATTATTAAGTAAAATTAATAATTGAAATAATTAACAGCTGCAAGAGATTTTTGTCCATCCTCCACATAATAGGGGAGCAATGTTTAGTATCAAGCTGTAGTAACCATGAGTAATTTGATGTTAATTAATTCGTTGGCTCAGTATTCCAAGCATTTATGGGTGTTTTCTTTCCTTATAAATATATTAATAAGTTTAAGTCATTCTACAAAAGTAATTTCGAAAATAATAATAATAATAAAAGAGCCCTGGCAAATGCAAGTCATTTATTTTTGATCAGTAATTAAAATGGCTTTTCCCCCACTCTCTTGTACATCAGAGGAAAATGGCTTTGTTCCGAGGAGCTTCTAATCCTTATTTTCCTTCCTCTGATAGGAATTTATATCATTGGTTCTTTGGGTCCAGATTTATGGGTTATTTTTCATCGTGGGCTTTTGGAGTTTGTTGCTGGAGCTTCCCAAAGATGAGAGGTTTTCCTTCCCCAGCCCCATCACTCTGAACCCCCTGGATAAATCAGGAGAGACTGGAGAGGCTCTGAAAGATGGAGTTAAATGATGTATTTGGGGCAGATAAATTTGGGAATGCTGGATGGGTGGCTGATAGGAGGAGCCAAACCCCTCTGGAAGCCCTGCTGGGAGGGAAATCCATCCAGAGGGAGGTGCAGGGGCAGATTAATGGGGTGCAGTGGGGTTGGTTGCAATCCCAAATGCTCCTCAACAGCGTTGGAGGTGCAGGATGCAGAGGGATCCAGGGATGCCTGAAGGATGTGTGGCTCTGGCAGGGCACAGCTCTGCTCTGTGGACCTTCAGCTCTGTCTTTGGAGTGGAAAGGATCCCAAATGTCCCTGTTTGGAACAGCAAAGGTGTACCACACCTGTCCTGGGATCTGCTCCTTCTGCTCATCTCGAAGTACCACGACTTGGAGCGGTGTCATGGTTCTTCAGGAAAGGGTTGGTCTGGTTCAAGTCCGTGGGGTTTTCCAGGGGTTGGCAGCCTCAAACTGGATCCCAGGCCATGCTGCTGGAGGCAAATTCCCTTTCAGAGCTGAGGTGGCAGAGGTGGTGGGGAAACTGAGGCCACAGTGACATGTGGGAGAAAAGGCTCCAGGCAGAGTTAATTTGCCTCTGGATTGGGATGTGGGGTGGGATGCTTGGTGTTTGGGATGTTCAGTGTTTGGGGTTCTTTTGGGGTGAACCATACTTGGGATTCTCGGTGTTTGGGATGCACTGTGTTCAGGATGCTCTGTGTTCAAGTTGCTCAGTATTTGGGATGCTCCATATTTGGGATTCTTGGTGTTTGGGATGCTCTGTGTTCGGGTTGCTCAGTATTTGGGATGCTCAGAGTTTGGGACACGGCATTTGGGATGCTCAGCATTCAGGATGCTCACTGTTTAGGATGCTTGGGGTTTGGGATGGTCAGCATTTGGGATATCAGTGTTTGGAGTGTCAGTGTTTGGGATGTCAGTGTTTGGGGTGTCAGTGTTTGGGGTGTCAGTGTTTGGGATGTCAGTGTTTGGGGTGTCAGTGTTTGGGGTGTCAGTGTTTGGGATGTCAGTGTTTGGGATGTTAGTGTTTGGGATGTCTCTGTTTGGGATGTCAGTGTTTGGGGTGTCAGTGTTTGGGATGTCAGTGTTTGGGGTGTCAGTGTTTGGGATGTCAGTGTTTGGGATGCACACGGGCTGTGGCAGCAGATGGAAGCTGTTGGATGGCAAATGGCATCTGCATCCTCAGGGAGCAGTGGGATGTTATCTGCAGGCAGCAGCAGCAGTGTCCCTTGCAGAGCTCAGCACAAAATAGTGGAGCAGGGAAGGAACTAATTCCCATCCTCACAGGCAGATGGGAGCCAGACCTATTTCTGGCCTGGCTGTGGGAGAGGAGGTTGCAGGGAGTTTGGATATCCAGGCTGCTTTGGAGCTGGGTACCAGGGGAAATTAAGGTGCTGAGCTGGAGGGATAGAGGGGGAATCTCAGGAGACAGAGCAAAGGGTGGGAAATCCTTTTTTCCCCCACTCCAAATGGTGTGGGAGCTGCAAGGTGCCTGGTGGCAGGGACTGACTGCTCCTGCCCCAGGGAGTGAAAGCATTAAAAGTTGGAAGTTAAAATGATGGAGCTGAGCTGTAGCAGCCGAGTTCTGCGCATTTCTCCCACTCAGGGATTTGCCCTATATTTAATTTTTTTCCCTGACTGCTTTAGTGACTCTGTAAACGTTGCAGAGTTTTTGTGTCTTTTTTTTTTTTTTTTTTTTTCCCTTCCTGCTAGATGAAGTGGGTTTGGTTTTTATTGAATCAGTTCCCTCCGAGGATAGAGGTTGCGAGTGGATAAAACCTCTTTCAATCCCATAAAAACGCCGTCAGGGGATTCACTTAAATTTATTTAATCCTGTGCACTTTATCGCGGTCACTTCATCACAGCAGGTAAGTGGATGCTAATGGATCCCTTCTTTTTATGGCCTGCAGACTCCTGGAATTAGATCCCCCAGCTGCAAATCTCTCGTTTGTGGTTGGCATTTTATCTTCTTTCTTTTATTTGATTAGCGGAGGGAGTGAGAGGCACGGCGCCGCTTCCAGGGAATTAAGGCCAGGACAGCTCGTTGCTCTAATCTACTCTGACCTTCTGGGTGGCACCAGCCAAAATTTCACCTGGAGGAGAAGCTCTGAGGGTGTCAGGACATGAAATCCTCAGTGCAGCTCTCCCATCCCGGTGAGCTGGGATCTCTCCTCCAGGTTTGTGTGATTAAAAACCACACAAAGCTCCTGCTCCTCCCTGCCTCGGCACTGAGTCAGGGCTGATGTGGATTTGCCTCTTCTGATGGCCTGATTCACTCTGCTCCAAACCTGACAGGCCTTTTTCACTGAAATGTTGAACTTCATTGTCACTGAACCATTTTCTTTTATAAAGTCGAAGTGTTTGGGTGCTTTAGGGTGAAGGTTGTTGAATTGCCTGCTCCATTAATGCTTTTAAAACGGAGATATTTTTTCCTGTGCTGTCACAATTCTGCACAATTTTTTTTTTCTCTCTGAACCTGCTTTAGTATTTAATTTTTGGCTGCTAAATCTGGAGGCTTGCCCTGTCTGACCTCTGAACTTCAGCCTGTGTGATGCTCAGGCTCAAGGATAAGGGATGCTGACCCCATGTGGTCCAGCCCCACCTGGAAGCTCCAGCACCTGTGATGCTGTTGAATCCTTTCCCACCAGGAAAATACATTATCCAGGTTTAGCATCATGGAATGTGGTGCCTGCATGGAATTTCAGGCCAGCTTAAGTTTTGGAGAAGCTGAGGGCTGCAGGGTTTGTGTTCTGGGGCATCACCCAGGGATTTTGTTCCCAAGGGATGCCTGCAAATCTGTCCCAAAGTGAGGAAAGGCTCCTCAGGCTCTCATGGAATGTGTTGTAGGGTCTTATCTCCAGAAAAACCTTACCTGGGGGGTACAATGGAGAGTTTCCTCATGGCAAAATATCCTTTTACAGCACCAGGCACCCAAATCAATCCCAACTCCAGAATTATCTGCAGGAGAAAAGCAAAGCTTGGTTTGGGGAAATTAACCTGATGCTTGTGGATTCCCAAAGGGATTTATTGCCTCTTGGAAGGGATCCCCCACACGCCAGACACTTCCCTCCTGTGTCCCCCAGGCAGGGGAAGGCTGGTGTTGGAGTGTTAATGGAAAAACTAAATAACACTGGAAAGGCAAAACCATCTCTGCAAAACAGAGAGTTTGAGTTATTAAGGAGCCCTCTCACCACTGACTGTGGAGAGAAGGGGGGGAAAGGGAGGGAATATTGGTGTTTGGGAAGCCCAATTATTCCTGAGCTGCAGACAGTCTTATTAACTTGGGCAGAAAATTAATTACTCTAATTAGAAAAACTCATTGGAGTTTGGTGAGGAGTTAGTGGGGGAGATGATGGTGGGGGGGAGTTGGGGAAGTCACGACAGTCGTGGGAGGGAGGAGACAGAGGAGCACAGGAGCAATGGGGGAGCTGCTGGGAAGAATGGGAGAAAAGAGATGGGGGAGAGGAAAGAAGATTTCTTTAGTCATAGTGGTCTAAATTTAGCAACTTTAGTCTTTAAAAAACATGAGTACTCTTATATGTGCACACATATATATATTTTATATATATATATATATGCACAGACTCACATATATATATATATATA
>WEIU01005920.1:230362-310705 GCA_013389925.1 Aegithalos caudatus | reverse complement strand
TATATAAAATATATCTGGAATGTAACACGGAGATTTATCCGACTTTCTGTGGGTGGCTGTATTTATTTCTGATGTGCCAGCCCGTCAGCACTGGGGGTTGTTAGAAAGTGCTGGGTGGGTGGTTTTTTTTTATCTATTACAGATTTATGAAGTCCTTAAAACATCTGTTCCATCCTGATTCCACAGTCCTTCAGCAGCTCGGGGAGAGGGAGATGTTCCTCCACGGAGCTGTCTGGTTGTGCATGGTTTGGATAAAGATGCATTTGCTGAGTGTTAATGGTGGTGATGCAGGAAGGGGGAGTGGGATCCTTCCTTGGAAGGGATCCCAGGAAGGAAATTCATCCAGGATTGATGCTGGTGGGGTAAAACGCTGTGCCATGGGAGCGGGAAGTCGGGAGTTGGGATTTTTTGAAGGGGTCTTGTAGGGGCTCAGTAAGAAATCAATTTTCCCTTCTTTCCTCCTATGAGCTGTGGTTACAAAGTGAGTGTATTCACTCATCCCCACGTAGGTAAAGATAAACACTTGATTCCCAGACACATTGAGGGATCCTTGGGACTGCCTGGGCAGGGCCAGGAGTTGGATTTGCTGGTCTGTGGGTCCCTTCCAACTCAGGATATTCTCTTTCTATTACCTTCTTGACTCAAGAGTACTAAGCCCAGAAATGGGCAAGGACCAGGGTCTGGCAGTCAGTCTCCTCACCACAAAACCCAGCAGCCAACCTTGTGACACTAAAACAAATCCCAAAACCTGAGATAAAGCACAGATCTGGAGCAAGAGCAGCTCTCTGGTGCTCGGGATCCTACGAGTCACCACAAGCTGAACGTGCAGCACCCAACCTCGGGGTAGAAGGGATGGTGCTGAGTTTACAGCTCCATGGAGCCCCCTGGATCCCCATCCCGAGCCCCAGGGCTGTCCCTGTGTGACTTTGTGGGACTGGCAGTGGCTGAGCAGACTCTCCAGCCCCGCCGGCTGCACGGCCCCCGGCTTCTCCCCGGTGCCTTTGCTCTGCTGCCTTTGCTGCCTGTTACTGAAATAACCTGTCAAGCTCTTGCTAATAATGAGCCATAAGTCAGATTCTCTCTGGTAGGTTGCCCTGGGTGTCTGTCACAGTCTTTAGGGGTGACCCAATTATGGTAATTGGCCAATTTTGCTACCGGTGTTCAAAAAGAATTGCCAAACAAAGGAGGAGAAATCAAAGCTCCCTAGAAATTAGCAGAAACCCCAAATCTGCCTATTTTCCAGACCTTCTTTTTAAAGGCATGAGGTGCCTTTAATATTAACCTCTTCAGTCTGATACCTGCAGAGAAGAGTGAAATAAAACCCCGAAGGCAGCAGATCACGTCAGTGATGCTCCACTCGGGTATCACTTCGTGTACTCCATCCCCAGGATTGCTCACAGCCCAGAGATACAGACATTTGTTCAGCTTCAGAGCCCAAAACTACATATTTAGAGCAGTAGTTTCCCTCCCACTCAGTCATAAGGCCTTGATTTTGCAAGAATCTCTCCGATTATACAAAGATGGACTCAAAGGGGGAAGGCAGAGGAGAGATTTCTTTTCCACCCAGCTGTGTATGACACGTACCTCCAGTTAGTCAGGGCAGGATGAAGGGAATAAAGAACCATTTTAGCCCCATCCTTGCTCCTTTCCATCCACCACCACCCACCTTCTCTTTCCCTACTCACTGGCCTCGTGTAGAGCACCAGTATTATTTCTGCATCAGAATAATAATAATAATACAGAGAGAACACACTGCTACCACTGCTGTGACCTCCTGCCCAGCGGGCTCGGCAGAAACGCTGCTGGAATTGCAACTTGGCACCGAGCTTTGTAGTGGAGCATTGCTCCTGGCTAATCTATAATTTACAAAACACACTCAGATTCATTTTTTATGGGCTGTTTTGATATGATGCCATTTAAAAAGCGGAAAGAAACAACGCACCTTTTTAAAGGTTGCTCCTGGTTCTTCTTGCTGTTTGGTTTTTTTTCTTTTTTCCTTTCTTGTGGGAGGGCATGTTGTTTTTGTTGCTGTTGCCATCTGGCCACAGAAAGGGAATTTCTGTCCTCTCACAGGTGTTGGAGTATTCCCTGCAGTGCTGGGGACAGTCTGGTGTCACAACCTGCACCTTCAGCATCCAGACTGGCTCTGCCTACAACCCTCTGCCTGTTCCTGTTGGGTTTTCCCTTCTCTGCTGGCTTGGGGGAGAAATTTCCTATTTCAAAGGAGGAAAATGATGTTTTATTCTACCCTCAGCTTTTGCTCAGGAAGGCTGGGCAGGGATAGAAAGGGAGGACTCCCAGGGTGATGCTGACATCCCCTGACATCCCCAAAGGTGGGGATGATCTTGGGATTCCCACCTGTATCATCATCCCACACCTCCTCCAGCCTCTGGGATATAAAATTCCTGGTACAGCGAGAGGAAGAGTCCCTGCTGGAGGTGGGGTGACCCAGCAGGGAAGGCAGAGCCTTTCTGGGGTGACCAAGGCTCATTTCTCTGGTGGCACTGCTCCTCCCAGGTGTTTTATTGCCTCCTCTCCTCTTCTGTGTGCCTTTTTATGGTGCCCCTTCCTGACTAATGCAAATCCCATCCGGCATATATTAGCGGGAAGGGCATCGTTAGCAGGAAGAGCAGCACAGTGAAAAACCAACCATGAATCTTCTGGGGCTCACAGGGCTCTGTGAATAGCACAGGAGGGATTAAATATGTTCCTCTTTACAATCCAAAGGGAAAGGAAGAGGTTTCTCATCAGCCCCTGGCTGCAGCGTGTCCGTGGTAGGATGATGTAGCTATAATTAACCTCCTGCTGATGGAGACTGAGCTGCTGTGCAGTCCCCCACGAGCTGCCCAGTGTGGGAAGCAGTGTCTTGAGCAGGAAAAGCTTCATATTTGTTGATTAATATAGAAGCTGTGATCTTCAGAGCCGTGTCCTGGGATGCAGGGAGTGTGTGTGCAGAAATCAGTGTTTATTGGGTATATCGGTGTGTGTCGGGTGTTTTATGCCTCCCTTCATCCATGAAAATATGGAATTCCAGCCCACTGGTGAGGAGATCTGCTTTCCTCCAGAGATGGATGGGAAATAGCTTAACTCTCCTGACATTTCCATGCAGTCCCAGAGATGTTCAGCTGTTGTTTTAGTGAAACATTGAGGACAAAGGGGCACAATCTGTGCCATCCCAACGATCTGGGTGGATGCTGTTCCATCAGGTGTGCTACTGCCAGGTGTGTGATGGAGAGCAGATCACATGTACAGCTGATCCAT
This sequence comes from Aegithalos caudatus, assembly GCA_013389925.1. NCBI lineage: Eukaryota > Metazoa > Chordata > Aves > Passeriformes > Aegithalidae > Aegithalos > Aegithalos caudatus. Next base: position 307,444 of record WEIU01005920.1, on the reverse strand, counting down.
GTGGTCTCCTGTGGGGGCACAGATGGAGTCAGTGGGGTTCTGGTGCTAGGAAGTGGTTCAGGAAGCACAAGCCTCTTGAGGAAGGTGGGTTATGGAGGGGAAGGTGGTTCTGGGTATGTCTGGAGGGAGAGTTGGAGTCTGAGCCTGTCAGAATGAGTCCAGAGAAGCCACAGGGATGCTCCAGGGCTGGAGCCCCTCTGCTCTGGAGCCAGGCTGGGAGAGCTGGGGGTGCTCATCTGGAGAGGAGAAGGCTCCAGGGAGAGCTCAGAGCCCCTGGCAGGGCCTAAAGGGGCTCCAGGAGCGCTGGAGAGGGACTGGGAACAAGGGCTGGAGGGACAGGACACAGGGAATGGCTCCCAGCGCCAGAGGGCAGGGCTGGATGGGAGATTGGGCAGGAATTGTTCCCTGGGAGGGTGGGCAGGCCCTGGCCCAGGGTGCCCAGAGCAGCTGTGGCTGCCCCTGGATCCCTGGCAGTGCCCAAGGCCAGGCTGGACAGGGCTTGGAGCAGCCTGGGATAGGGAAGATGTCCCTGCCCATGGCAGGGGGGTTGGAAGGGGATGGAGTCCAAAGTCTCTTCCCACCCAGACCGTGCTGGGATTCTGTGACAATTCTGTGACACAGCAGCTGACAAGGCCTGGCAGGATGGGAGGTTCTTCTCCACTCCTGTGGCAATGCTGGCAAGTCCAGCACTGGGTTTAGAGGCATCAGAGAGCCTGGGAGGAGTAAAGCAGGAGAAAAGCAGGAGAAAAGCAGGAGAAAAGCAGGAGCAATGCAGTCTCTAGGGAGAGGAGCACGTGAGTGAGGAGCACTGAACAGAACCAACCTGATAATGAATGCTGCTGTTACAGCACCTGTCACAACTGCTCAGCAGTTTAATACTCTGCAATGTCAGATGAGGGAAACATCTTTCACTGATGATTGCTGCTTCTTTTTTTTTAAATGGAAAAATATTCCATTCTCTCAGTGTTTATTTTCCATTCATCCTTTTTTTAAAGGTGGGGAAACTGAGGCAGCAGATTGCATCATCCTGGGGGTGAGTGTGGGTTCCTGTGGCATTGCTCCCCCTCCTATGCCCTGCTCCTGTAAATTCTTGGAAAAGAACTGTGCAAGGTTCTTTGTAGAAGTCCACATAGCCCTGACTCTCTGCATGGTTAATATTTAGGTCAGCAGAATCTAATTCCTTTTAAAATCATAATATTATCATTGTAATTGCAAATGTTTTCATTAGGCACCAGCACTGGGGAGCCTGGCACAAGCCTGCAGAGGGGCTTTGTTTCTTGCTCTGGTGTCCTGGCTCCAAAGGAATAGCAAGGAATACTTTATCCCCCACCTCCAGACCTGTAGCTGGCAGAGGGATTTGTGGCTGTGCCCTGCCAGCATCGGGGTGTGGACTGAGGCAGGAGTGGCATTGCCAGGCTGTGGTTTGAGTGTCTCCTTCCCTCTGCACTTCCAATTCCCTGGCAGAGAGAATTAACTCTCCTTAAGTGAGTTATTGTGTCTCCAAGTCAGGGCTGTGCTTCCAGAGAATGAGACAAAACTCTCTGGGGATCCAGCCTTAATACCACCTGCTTGGGAGTCCTGATAGGGGGCTTAGTGCTGAAATGAATATTCATCCTTTGTGGTGGGAGCTATGATCCTGCTTCCCATCTCAGGGGGGATTACAGCCCTTTCCAGGAGGGATGGCATGGGGATGGCTTGCTGTGGGATGGGGAGCAAGAGGGGGGCTGTCTGCTCCCAAATATCCCTGTCCTGTGACACAGGAGGAACTGAGGGGGGGCTGTCTGCTCCCAAATATCCCTGTCCTGTGACACAGGATGAACTGAGGAGGGGCTGTCCATTCCCAAATATCCCTGTCCTGTGACACAGGATGAACTGAGGAGGGGCTGTCTGCTCCCAAATATCCCTGTCCTGTGACACAGGATGAACTGAGGAGGGGCTGTCTGCTCCCAAATATCCCTGTCCTGTGATACAGGAGGAACTGAGGAGGGGCTGTCCCTTCCCAAATATCCCTGTCCTGTGTCACAGGATGAACTGAGGAGGGGCTGTCCATTCCCAAATATCCCTGTCCCAGAGCTGTAATGAGGCAAGCTGGAATCCTGCTTTTCAGGCAGCTCCCTCCTTTCCAGTCTGGAGATCCAGGACTTTCAGTGTCCAGGAAGATCATTCCATGCTGCTGCTGGCAATCATCCATCAGTCTGTCTGCAACACCTCCATGAGCATCCTGGTGCAGCACCTTCAGAGCACCCCCAAATATCCTGGGGTGTTTGCTGTGCAGGAATTGATCCTTTATCTGGAAACACCGAGGAGAAAACTGCAGGAATCAGGTCCTGGATAGCAGAGCTCCTTTGCAGCTTAACTGTCCTGAGCCAGGGCTGCAGGAAGCTCTGCCAATCCCTGTGGCAGCCTGCAGGAGATAGCTGGACTTTGTTATGCCTTGATTAAATAACATTTTTGTTTTTACAGCAGTTAATCCATCCAATTCCCTTAGCACGTCGCTGCTCAGCGATATCCGCCTGGGATAATTGGGATGAGGGGCATCTCCCACCCCCTCACCAGCACCAGAGGAGGCTGAGAACAATTTTTTCCTTGCAGTTTTCCTCGCCAAAATCACAACCTGTGCAAACTGTGCCCTGATCAAATCTTATCAAGCCCCAGTTTCTGCTGATGAGGGAAAGGGGCTCAAAGATTGGCCCCTCTAATGGGGACGTGGCTCTCACAGAAGTGCTGGAATTAATGGCAGTGCCCTGCTGTGAGCTGGCAAGTTGGGCATTTGATTCCAGTTACAGGAAATTGCCATAATTTCTGCTCCATGCTCCTCTCAAATGACACTAAACATCTCTTTTTTTTTTTTCCTCCCTTATTTATTTATATTGGGAGAAGAGGATGGTCCGTGGGTGCTTTTTTCCACCTGAACCCTTGTCTTGTTTTCATGGCAACCCCTGCTTAGCAGCAGACCTTTTGTGTACTGGGAAAGGGAGGGAGAAGGGAGGTCTGGAAGAAAGAGGATGAGAGGGAGAAAAGGCTGGAAATCAGATTTGAAGGGCTGGTTTCCTGAAGGGGGCTGTGGGTGTGTGGATGTTGGGGCTGCTGTGCCTCTCCAAAGAACTGAGGGGTATTCCAGGAGGTGTCTGAATGCTGGGGTGGAGCTCTGGGATCCTCAGGATGCCATTCCCACAGCATTCCCTCAAAGCAGAACATCAGGAATGGCTTTTCCTAGCAGAGCCCCTTGTCCTGCTGCAGGCAGGAGTCTCCTTGGGTGAGCTCCTGGAAAAGCAGCTCTGTCACACTCAGCTTTGCCAGGGGACTTCAGCTTCTTAAATTAGATACTGGAGTACAAGTTTGTAAATATCCCAACATCACTTTGTGTGCTGTGGGTCTGAACTGTTTATTTATCCTTGCCTGAAGGTCATCCTCATCCTCATCCCCCTGGATTCTCCACTGAGTTTGGTGCTCTTATTTCCTCTTCTCCTGCTGGCAAAATTACCTGGGGAGATTGAAGCACCAAAGCTCCAGGGGCTTTGCTCCCAGCTGTAAAACAGGGAAAACAGTGAGATGGAGGGAGGGCTGCAAAGATGGATGTGAGGAGGTTTCCAGAGCATTTAACACTGTTGTGGGAAGCACCACAAAACGTGGTGAATAATGAATAATTCTGTCTTTGGAACAGGCTGGAACAGTGTAAAATAAATAAGACCTGGAGGCACTGAGGGCCTGAAGCCTGCTTGGGGTGGGGATGTGCCAGTGCCTGACCTGGTATTCCAGCACTTGACTCCTTGACCCTCTGCTGGGTTCTTACAGTGTCCTGGGCTTTTTCCACAATTCAGAGCAAAATGTGGAGCTGAAATTTCTGAGCACAGGAGGTCTTTGAGAGTTCAACACCAGCAGTGCTGGAGGATGTGGGTAGAGGAATGCTGGCTTTTCCCTTGGGTGCCTCTCTCTGTAACAGAGTCTAGCCAAAAGCCAAACAAGAGAAGGGAGTTTCTTTCTCTGCCTTTAAAATCATTTCTCTCACTGTTGTTTTTGCTGAGCTGGATGAGGTGCAGGATGACTTATCTCTGCTCAAGTTAGGATCCTTTTATTTCCAACCAGACCTGGCCCTAAGTCATGCAGTTCTCCTTTGACAGAGCTGTAAATCCCCCATGGCAGCCTGGCAGGCAGTGAACAGGGTGAGGACATTGGGAGAAATGAGTGTCTGGGATATGAAGGGGATGAAGCTCTTGGCATCCTCTTCCAAGGAGGAAATAGGTGCAGGGGTCACAACACAAAGACCCTGAAATATTTTTGGGGCTGTTTGTGTAGGAAAATTGGATAAGGTGATTCTCTTTTCTCCCTGAGGGAATATTGTCTTAAGAAATGATGGCAGGATGGCAGTATAGGACAGGAAAATGCAAAGGAGTGCACACAGGTGTGTGTTGAGAAATCTGTAAATAAGGTTTTAAAATTTAAAAAAAAATCATATGCAGCTGTGAAGATCCCAAATTGATGGAGGCAGAGTGAACATTGCCAAGGGCTGCCTGCCAGCACCAGCAGGCCCCAGTGCCAGTGGTTCAGGATGGTAGAAAGTGGAACCTGATCCTGGTTTTCCCCATGGGCAAACAAGGAAAAAACCCACAGCTGTGAGTTCAGCATCAACAGAGCTGGCAGCTGTTGGGGGGATCTGGTTTGTGTGTTTTGGGCTCATTTTGGTTTTTGGATGGTGTGAGTGTTGATGAGGCCTTTTGAGGGCTCACAGACACCCCTTTTTGCTGGAATAATCTCCCCCTCTTTGCTCTGGGGTTTCTGCCAGGAATTCTGGACAAGCTCTTCATCCCATGTGTGTGTGTGCATCTCTAAGGGTGAGTTGTCACCACTGTCTAAGCATGGAATGGTTTGGTTTGGAAGACACTTTAAAATCCAAGGCCAGGTTGGACAGGGCTTGGAGCAGCCTGGGACAGTGGAATTTGTCCCTGCCATGGCAGGGGGTAAAAGGACTTGGATTTTGGACATTGCCAGGGATCCAGGGGCAGCCACAGCTGCTCTGGGCACCCTGTGCCAGGGCCTGCCCACCCTCCCAGGGAACAATTCCTGCCCAATCTCCCATCCAGCCCTGCCCTCTGGCACTGGGAGCCATTCCCTGTGTCCTGTCCCTCCAGCCCTTGTCCCCAGTCCCTCTCCAGCTCTCCTGGAGCCCCTTTAGGCCCTGCCAGGGGCTCGGAGCTCTCCCTGGAGCCTTCTCCTCTCCAGGTGAGCACCCCCAGCTCTCCCAGCCTGGCTCCAGAGCAGAGGGGCTCCATCCCTTGGAGCATCCCTGTGGCTTCTCTGGACTCATTCCAGCAGCTCCACATCCTCCTGCTTTGTGCTCCAGCTCTGTTTTCCCATCACTGCCCCACTCCAAAGCTGGGGTGACGCTGGGGCCGAGCAGCGCCGTGCACTGGGGAGGAGAGAGCCAAGGGTGGCCCCGAGGCCCCCCCAGCCTAATTCCAGCCCTGCTCCCAGGGGGAAGAGAGCAGCTCTCCCTTTCTGCCCCCCTCTGCCAGCCAGGGCCATCCTGTGATCCCTACTGACCTCCTTAAAAGGGATCAACCGTGCCAAATGAAGAGATGAAGAGTGAAGGGAGGAGCCGGGAGCAGGAGGAGGAGGAATTAAATTAGGAGCAGATATTAATAACCATGTTAAATATTTATCTGACCTCCTTTCACATGATCCTTTTTAATGGTGACCCAAAAAGCTGATGTGATAATATTCACTCTCTCTCTCTTTTTTGCCTCTCTGTCAAAGCTTTGGGTTTGAGCAGGAAAAAACCAACTCCTTTCTCACCCTCTTGGGTTGGAGCAGGGAAAAACTGACTCCTTTCTCACCCTTTTGGGTTGGAGCAGGAAAAAAATGACTCCTTACTCATCCTTTTGGGTTGAAGGAAGAAAAACCCAACTCCTTTCTCACCCTCTTGGGTTGGAGCAGGAAAAATCCAACTCCTTTCTCACCCACTTTGGTTGGAGCAGGAAAAAAATAATTCCTTTCTCACCCTCTTGGCTTGGAGCAGGAAAAATCTGACTCCTTTCTCACCCTCTTGGCTTGGAGCAAGGAAAACCCAATGCCTTTCTCACCCTCTTGGATTCTGTGGGAGAATTGGGAGTCCCAAAGGAGCATCCATTAATAAAGTGACACTGATGATGATGGGCTTGTACTCATGGACTGCTCCTGCCTTAATGATGCTCATGCACATCTGACTGAAGCATTTGTTGGGTTTTTAAAAAATTTGCTTTGCTTATTTTTGTCCTGCTCTGAATGGCTCCAGGCATTTTGAGCTGTAGCTTGGGGAAACATCGAAACCTCAGGCTGTGAGCTCAGGGATGGGAGCATTCTCAGCTCAGTGAGTGTACAAGTCATTAGTGAGGGTTGCTGAATTCCTGACTGCTTCCCTCCTCCAGGCCTGAAAGGTGGCTGTGCTGGAGTGCAGAAGTGTCTGCTGTGGTTTGACCTGCTCAGGGGAAGATGAGAGTGGGGCAGAGCATGGGAGCAACGGGGTTTTGGTTGTGGTTGTTTTCAGGCAGGCCCAAGCTGGGGCACAGGGGAAAAGCAGAAATAAGTCAGGGTAATTTTAGTTCAGGGAGCTCTGTTGTGTGTTTCTGATCATATTTTTTGCCGGTTTCCCACTTAGCCCTCGGGTTTCCTTCTCTCATCAGCTCCTGAATTGCAGGAGCATCAACTGTGCATCCAAACTGCTCCGTGTTTTCCATCACCTCATCAGCCTGCCTTTTGCTGCTGAAGTGCCTGCTGTGCTCTCCCTCTTGTTTTTGTGGCTCAAAGCCTGTAAAAAGCCCTTGAGAACAATGTGAAATATCCTCTCATATTATAGTATTTGTCTTTTTAAAGGGAGCTGAATCCATTAGAAGCAGGACTGAATGCAGTAGCAGGATTTTTCTAATCTTGCCGACATCAGCCCCCTGGGATGAGCTCCTTTCAGTCGACTTGACTGGATCCTCTGGGATTTAATTTGTGTTTTCAATTTAAACATCAGTTAAATCACATTATTTCCTCTCTTGGCCTCAGTTTCCCCTTTGCAGGGTGGAGCTGAGGGCACTTTCCAGCTCCAAGATCCAAACCTGCTTCCCCTTGCTCCAATGTTCTGTAGAACCAACAACCATTTCAGTGGGGCAACACTGCTTTTTGGGGTTAAATGGATGGACTTAGGAATAAAAAAAAACATTTGAATCCACTGCCAGAATACAGAGACCCTGGGACAGGTTGCTGCCCATCCCTGGAAGTGTCCAAGGTTGGACAGGTCTTGGGGCAGCCTGGGATAGTGGAAGGCTTGGAACAAGATGAGCTTTAATGTCCCTTCCAGCCCAAACCATTCCAAAATTCTGTGATTTTTCCACTGGAATGGCTGCTTCCAGGACCTGCTATAGCACTGTGCCTTTTAAAAAATTAACTGCATTTATTTTTGGGGAACTAAAAAAACCAAACCAAACCAAAACATGTTTTTTGCATTCCTGAACTTGTCCTGGATGGAGATTTCCACTGAGAGTCTTTCACCAAGTCCCCATCCCCACCGCCTCCAGCAAAACAGAAATGTGTTTAATCTTCCTAAATGTAATCCTGTTGTAGAACAGGAAATTCTCCGCTGGTCAGAGAGGATATTAAGATGCCTGCTCTGAAAAGTGTTTGAAATTATCATCATTAATCTGGAAATGATTATTGCTTAGTTCAAGCTGAGTAACGTGAAAAATAAAGTTAACCTGAAGTGTATATGGGGAAAAGTAAATTGGATTTTTTAAAAAGCTCTTGTTTGCCTAATGGAAGATAAGATTAATAGCATGGCTCGGGAATTTAGAAAAAGTGCAGGTTTCCAAAATTTAAAAGCAACTGGTGTTTAAGGTGTTTGGAAACCTCCCAGCTGGAAAGATTTCTCTCCAACCTGAAGTATTCCCTGAGTGTGTCATTCCATGAACCAGAGGTGTTGTGACTGGCAGGTGGGCTCAGGGCAGGGTGGGGAGGGCTGCAGGAACCTGATTTCATCCTCAGTGTGGGAAGAACTGGATCCTCTCTGGTGAGCAAAGCCAAGTTGTCCAGGTGTGACCTCCAAGAGAGGCTGGGAATGAGGAGTGGCTTGGAGTCTCCTCCTGGAGACGTGGGGATTCTTCCAGAATCTCTCCCTGAAGGATTCTGACTTTATGAGAGCCTCTCAACTAAATGCTTTTGGCCAGATCTGGGTTGGTTTGTGTTGGTTTGTACTTCCAAGCTGAGCCAGCACCTGGCAGAGGGAGACACGATGGGAAGGAGGGCTTTGGGAGGAAGTTCTGTCCTGTGTGTTTTGAGCAGAGATCTGAGATAATCACTGCTCTTCCCCTCTTCTGTCAGACCTGTCTCCAGGTTGTTGCTGTGAGCTCTCCCTGGTTTATTCTTTCTGCTTTTCTCCCCGATTTGGATCTGAGCAGCATCTCCTCCTGACACCTGCTGAGCTCTGATAGCAGCACAGTCATAAATCCTGGGTTCCTGTGCCTCCTTGATCCCCGTTGATGCTCCTTAATCCCAGATCCTTGGGGGCAGCAAACTCTTGTCCCCAGCCCTGTCCAGAGTCTGTGCTTGCATTGACAGAAGGTTAATACCGATGGGGATTCACAACTTTTTGATTTATTGTCTTTCAGCGTTCATCACTCTTTTCTTTAAATTAAAACTCCCTCCAGATGGGGTTTGTGACACAGATTTATTGATCTGCAATAAAACCTCCCTCATAACCTGTACAGCTGCCCATTCATCTTTCAGTGAAGGAGGGATCATTTCTCTGTGGATGTCCCAAGAATGAAAGCGAGTTGTTAACTTCTTCCCTCTTCTGCCTGTCTGCTTTCTTCCACGATTTCCATGCTTCTTCTCAGGTCATTTACAAGGCTCTAGATGGGAACAACATCAGTTCTGAGCTACTGCTCATGTTCTTTCTGTCTTCAGGTGGGATTCTTCAGGTTGTCCTGTGCAGAGCAAGGAGTTTGACTCCAAAGAACCTTGTAGGTCCTTTCCAACTCAAGATATTCTATTATTTCTTGATTCAGGTGCTCAGAAGGTGATGTGGTGGTGGAAAAGCCACCTGGAAAAGTCCCATGGGATAGCATAAGGCATTACAGTCTGTTTTAGGTCCTGCAAGTCCTAATGAAGCTTCTACCCCTGACTGTGATGGGGATGTACAGAGGGAGGGAGCAATGGCAGAAGTTGTGAGGCTTCTCTGGTGCAAGAAACAGCAATGATAAGATGCTGGAATAAATTCTAGCAAGATAAGTTGGCTGGAAGCTGAAATTGTCCCCTTGTGTGTGGGTTCTTGCAGTCACTTGGGGTTTGTTTCACAAATGCCTCAATTTTCTAATCTAGGAGGGACCCAATCAGAAATTGTTGTCTTTGGTGGTGATGGGATTTTGCTCAAGCCTGTGTTTTTAATGCTGTGATCACACCTTCCATTAACTGTTTCAGTCTTGGGTTTGAGTTATTAGCAAGGCTGGGTTTGGTTTTTTTTGAAAATTGTGTCCAGAAGAAAAGGGTGTCTGTGATAAAAAATATCACAGAATCCCAGACTGGTTTGGGGTGGAGAGAACTTCATTTAAAGTTCACATCCTGTTCCAAACCGCTGCCATGTGCAGGGACACATTCCACTGTCCCAGGCTGCTCCAAGCCCTGTCCAACCTGGCCTTGGACCCTCCCAGGGATCCAGGGGCAGCCACAGCTGCTCTGGGCACCCTGTGCCAGGGCCTCTCCACCCTCACATGGAAGAATTTTTCCCCAGTATCCCATCTAATCCTGATCTCTGTCAGTTTGAAGCCATTCCCCTTGTCCTGCCACTGCATGCTCTTGTAGAGTCTCTCCCCACGAGGCTGAAGTATTGAATTACTGCAATTTTAGGCAGATTGATAAAAAAAACATGTCCTCAGAACACATACTAAAGTCTAGACTTGCCCAACTCAATTCTTCTTCCCGAGTTTCCCAGCAGAGAAAGATGAAAATGAAGTAGAAGGCAAAATTTCCGTGGCCTGAAGCCAACCCCTCGAACTTGCATTTGTGTGTGAAGTCTGGTTCCTGACTTGATAGACCTGATACTTAACAGCCTCAGGAATCATGTAGAGCTGCTCATTCTTCAGGAAGCAAATGGGATTAGGGAAGGATCAGTCGTCCTGACAATTGGAACAGGGTTTTTTTTTCAGGTGCCTCAAAGCACAATGCTGTGTGAAGCAGGATTATGGAATGTCTGCTCAGAGTCACTGAACGTGTGTAAAGGCAGCCTGTGTGAGGCTGGCAGGTGTTGGCTGAGTACATGAAGGATGATTTGGGGTAATTGTCTTGACCCACCTACATCTCTTCAGGTCACAGAGTCATAAAATGGACTGGATTGGAAGGGACTTTAAAGATCATCTTGTTCCAACCCCCTGCCGTAGACAGGGACACCACCTCTAAATCAAGTTGCTCAGGTCACAGTCATGTCCAAAAAATGTCCCTTCTGATGCTTCACCTAAATTCTAGAGGTGGGCAAAGCTGTACCAGCAGCCCTTTGGAGAAACAGATGTGCTGATGGAGATGTGAAAGGATGGATGGATGGATGGGTGGATGGATGGATGGATGGATGGATGGATGGATGGATGGATGGATGGGTGGGTGGGTGGATGGATGGATGGATGGATGGATGGATGGGTGGGTGGAGGAGGTGGCCCAGAAATGGTAAATGGAAAAGGCCAGAGAGCTGGGCAGAGGGGTGAGCAGTGCCCCTGGATAACTCAGGATGAGAGCTGGCCAGAGCAGAGGAGGCTGGGTGAGTGTTGAGTCAGAAGGGAAGGCACTGTCATTTGTCACCATAATCAGGAAGCCAGGCTGAGAAGGTTTTAATCACTGTGCACGGAGCTGGAATGCAGAGCGAGTTTATGGTTTACAGTGAGCGGACTGACACAGCTGATTGATGTCAAATATGTCATGATGTATATTGTAAAGCCAGGAGATTTAATGGTGTAACTCCATGGTAGTCTTGGAAGTGAGGAGCTGCAGAGCAGGGAGTGATGGATGGGCTCATTTACATGTAAAATTGCCGATGGCATTGACAGCACTGCTATGCGCAGGGAAGATAAGAGAGAGACAGTGAGATTCACTCTGACCCTGATATTGAAATATTAAAATACAGCTGTAGGATCATCTGGACTCTGCAAAGTGGCTGCATGTCTGGGTGTGTGTGAACACATCAATGGGTGCCCATGGCTGTAATTGTGTGCACAGGGGCCTTGGCCAGGCACAACAGCTCCGGGTGCTGTTACCAGCCCTTGGCTCAGGCAGGGAGAGTTTGTGCTGCTGCTACACCCTCAGGGAGGTGAATCCAGTTATTTCCTGGCTTTGCAGGAGCCTTGGTCCCAATGCTTTTTTTGGGACAGTGTTGCAGAGGAGAGGAAGCTGGATTTATCCTGGTAGGTGGGCTGGGAAGAGCTTTCTCCAGGCTGCCAGCTGGGAGCTCAGCGTGTCCCGTGGCACAAGGCTGGTGTTTTCCAGCTTCAGTGCTCCATTAGTGCAGATTCCTGTTGTCACCTGGATGTGTCAGGAGCAGCACTAGTGCAGGAGTTGCCTTTGTAGCTCAGCATCTCCTTTCTAATTTTGGTTAAGTGAGGAGGGGAAGAAAATTAGAAGGGAAATTTGGGGCTGTGAGGTGATACCAAGTGAAGGTGGCAGGGCAGAGAGCCCAGCCTAAATAAACTGTCCAAGGAAGTTGTGTTTTCATTATCCCTGCTGCAAACCCTTCCAACTCCTGGCAGTGCTCTGTGACACCATCCTCCAGGAAGCAAATTTCTCCAGGATAACACCACTGGGAGTTGGTGAGCTGCTGGCAGGAGCCTGGGGAAGGTGATGAGGAGAAGCAAGAGGGCAAAGGGAAAGCCTGGAAGGGGTGCAGGCATCCAAGAGGTCGCAGACCCATTTTGGGATGTTTTATCAGGGTTTAACTCTCCATCACCCCCACTCCAGCCAAAAGCCATTCTGCTGTCCCCCAGCACAGAGTACCTGTTCTGGAGAAAATGCCTCCAGCGAAGCTGGGGGGCTCACCCCAGGATAATTCATCCTTGTATCATGGACAATCTGTGAGGGACAAGCAAGGACAGGGAAAAGCTGATTTGGGGAAGGATGCAGGAGCAGCCCAAGGAGGGGATGGATGTAAAGGAGGAGGTCATGCAAGTCCCATGCTCCCTGATGAGGGTTATTTACATGGCATTTACCTCCATCCACTTGGGCCCTGTTGCCTTTGATCCCATCCCTCATCCCAACCTTCTGGGCAGTCATGGAAGGACCTAGACTGGAGTATTTTCAGAGGTGGGTTGTCTAAGATCCAAGTGAGCTGACCCTGATAGCAACACTTAAGAGGCTTTGCAGGGGATTAAGTGTCTGTATTTTAATCTTGTATTTTAATTCGTTGTGGGGATGTGTTGTGGGTCTGCCTGGGGCTGAGGAGTTGCTCTGCATCCCAGTCCTTGGCTGCAGATGCTCCTGGGACAGATGGACCAAATGGAGCAGGCAAAAGACAGTATTTCCAGGAATTAATTTGAGTTGCTCTTTCCCTAAATGAAAAGCTTGATATTAAAATTATCCTTGAAAAAGACTTTTTTTCCCCCCCTTAAATTTATGAACTGCTCTGTGGTCTTTGGAGACAATTATAAATTATAGAGCAGCCATATATCTGAACCAGAGTTGGAGGCAAAGGGGCTCTGTCAGGGAGAGCAGCTGTGGGGGCAAGGGGAAAAGGATTTAGACTTTTTTAGACTTTTTTTTAACTTCCTGAGCTCATTTTGGTTCTGATCCCAAATCCTTGGAAGATGTTGTGTATTCCATTTCCCATTAACTCTCAGAGACTTCAGAAAACCTTTTTCTGAGCAGAAATTGGGATTGCAATGCCAGATCAGTGCAGCGTCCTATCTCCAAAAGCTGCCAGCAGCAGATGCTCAGGGAAAAAGAAAAAAAAATAAAGTACAAGAGAGTTATGCTGGAGCAATAAATTTCATGTGGGGAGTTGGCTGGGGGCTGCACAAACAATTATTCTTAACCTGTCCTTGCCCAGATGGGTTCCTGAGATAAGACACAAGGGTCACAAGGATTGGAAATGTTGTTGGAGATGGGAAAACTGGAAGGGTCATCTGTGTTCCCACGTAGCCCTGAGCATTAAATGACCAGAGAATAGAGAAGGGTTGAAGGGGAAGGTCATGAGGAGAAGCAAGGGGGCAAATGGGAAACCTGGAAGGGGTGCAGGCATCCAAGAGGTTGCAGAGCCATTTTGAGATGGGTTTATCAGGATTCAGGGGTCATCTGTGTTCCTGTGTATCCCCAAGGTTTAGGAAATGACAACAGGATAGAGAAGGGTTGATGCTGGTTTATTTTCTTGCAGTTCCTCTCTGCAGCTCCTCGAATCCATCCCCAGGGCAAGAACTTTGGGAGAATCTCTGGGAGTGCCTCACAGAGCACCATTCCTGGAAAACTGATGGGTTTTTATGGATTTGGGGTTGCAGGGGAGAGTTTCATACCTGGTTGCTTGCAGGAGCACTGTAGCCACCCCCTCACCTCTCCCATGCCCTCTCTGGGGATCCATGCAGCACAAAACCCACATGCACCTGGGGCTGCCCTAATCCCAGTAGCTACACTGGTACTGCAGCATCCATCTGCCCATTTTTAGAGGGTCTAATTGTGCCCAAATCTCTTTGGCTCTTATTTCCCCACGTGGGAAACATGGATTTATAGTGACAACTGCCCAGTTTGTGCCACTGGAGCACAGAGCTGTGTCCCCAAGAGCCACGTGGGCCTCTCTGCAGCCCAGCTTGTGGCAGACAGAGGGCCCAGGGGGCTCAGCTTTTCCACTGTGCTCTCCCAGGAAGGGATGGGTTTCTCCTTGACTTGTGCCACATTTTCTGCCAGAGCAGCCTTTGTTAAAAAGAAGAGACTGAAGGGGTTTAAATGATGATTTTGTGCAACCCAGTAAAGCTGCCTTGATTTATCATGGAATCCCTGAATGGTTTGGGTCAGACCTTAGACCTCATCTTGTCCCACCCCTGCCATGGGCAGGAACACTTTCCACGAGGTTTCCTCAATCCCTGTCCAACCTGGCCTTGAACACTTCAGGGATGGGGCATCCTGACAGAAAACAGGGAGAGATGGAGTCTGAAGGTTTTTGGCGAGTCAGCCAAAAGAGGAGAGACATTTTTGGGGAGACTGGCACAGCTGATTTCTGTCTCTGTGAGTTCCAGGGTACCGGCCCAGCCTCCCTGCTCCTGCAGAGTGGGGTCAGGAGGGTGCTGGGAGGGATGTCCCTGCCACAGGGAGCAGCAGTGCATCCTCCTCACCCCTCCTTGGGCTTTCTTCAGCCTTGTGAGGCTGCACTTTGCAGGTTGCACTGAAGATGTGATGGTTTAACCATCCCGGTGACAGGCACAGGCGTCTCTCCCAAGCATTCAGCATCCCGATCCCCCCAGCTTCCCCTCAGCTGCCCTTTTACCCTCTGCCACGTCCCAACAGCACCCACCCATCCCACCATCCCTCCTGTGGGAAGCTGGGGCTCCTTTTTTGTTTGTTTATTTTAATTATCATCTCTCTCCGTGGCTCGGCGCTCCCGCCGGGGAGACAGCGTCCGTGTTAATGGGATTATGTGTGCTGTTTGCTGATGTGGACGTGCTCACCGCTGCCTCTCCCTTTGAAATTCACCCGGATAATTGATTCCTGTCTCTTCCTTGGCACTTGCTTTTGCAGCACGGGGTGTTATTAGTCCCCTTTTGTTTCATTGCTGAGAGATGGAGCCTTTACACGGCAGCCCAAGCACAAACAATTGTTGGATCTCTGGTTTTCTTTATGAACTGACTGGGGATTCCAGGCAGCTCAGAGCCCTCTGAGAGACGTAATAACCTCAGTGATGGATTGGGAGCAAAGCAGCTCCTGCCTGCTGCCAAGGGGTTGGGTGGATTGTCCAGGTCTGTAGTCATGAACCTAAGTGGACTCTCCATGTATTCCAAGGTTCTGGGAGCTGAGGGAGCAAACCCTTCCCTGTTCTGTGTGTGAGGAGTTGAGGGTGGGCTGAGATTTGTGGCATTGGTGTGTAATTCCCTTCTGCCATGGCTAGGAGGGAAGAGAATCATGGAATGATTTGGGTTGGAAAGGAGATTAAGGCATCATCCAGTCCCACCCCCTGCATGGGCAGGGACACCTTCCCTATCCCAGGGTGCTCCAAGCCCTGTCCAGCCTGGCCTTGGACACTGCCAGGGATCCAGGGGCAGCCACAGCTGCTCTGGGCACCTGTGCCAGGGCCTGCCCACCCTCACAGGGAAGAATTTATTCCCAATATCCCATCTAAACCTGTCCTCCCTCACCTTAAGGCCACTCCCCTTGTCACTACAAGGGAGAATGGCCTTAAATGAGATGATGGAATGTGGCTGGTTCTTCTTAAATTGCAGATTTAGGAAAAGTGGCTTTCCAGGAGAGCAGGCCAGATTCAAAGGAGTGTTTGAGCAGAACTAAAAAATACAAGGAAAATTAAGACATTTTGCAAGATTTCAAAATGTATTTTTTTTTTTCCTTGAGGAAAACAAGTGATTTTCTGGCTCAAAATGTAAGATTGAAGCATAGCTGAATTTTTCTTATAATTAAAAAGCAAAATAAAGTGTGAAATCTAAAAGGTCATATTGACTTTGGCCCAACTTTCCTTGAGTTACACTAATTTGAGAATTTTGGTTGGTGGCTTCTTCCCCCCTTCTTCCCTTCATGGGAAAGGGCAAAATTTTTATAGAGCAGGAACAGTTATTTTCTTCCCATTTTTTTTTTCCAACTGCAGAGATTTCCATAACAACATCATGTCTAATGCCACACAAACACTCTGAGCACGGAGAAGACATTGGGCTGTTAAAGAGGACTCAACTCCATGGAAAATAAATATACAGTTGAGTCCTCACTTGTTAGATTGTCCTTTGCTCCAGTCTCTGGGCAGAAATAGGATGTGCTCTCCCAAAATTCAGGGACTGGCTCCTCTCTCTGCCCTTCTGGCTCTTGGCTTTGTTTTCTTCTATTTGCATAATTTCTCGGCTTGTTTTCCCTTCTCATTGTTTTTTCTCCTCTCGTTTCTCTTCATTTATTTCCTATTCTCTTGCTGCCTATTTTCTCTTTGATTTTTGCTTTGTTTCTTCCCTCCCTCTCTAGCCTCAAATGGGGGTAGTATGAATGAGTGATTTCTAGAAGGAATAAAACCAGTTTAAAAGGCAAAAAAAAGCAACCACATTTTCTGTGCATCACAGTGTAAAATGTACAATAATCAAGCAGAACCACTCTAAATGAATTATGGTAAAAAAACACAGATTACCAACATGTCAAATACTATTAGCACTGAGATTTGTAGAAGCAATGTATGCACAGAGGAAGGGTTTTGTACTTTAGTTTATTTTAGCTTTGCTTGCTTTGTAAAGTGAACACCAGCGACTCCTAACAGCTGGGTTTGTTGTCTTGAATGAATTACTGATAAAAAAGGAAAAGCAGGACCTTTTCCCAGGACCATTTCTCACAATATGAGGTGTGACTTCTTGCAGGAATTTCAGGTGTGTTCCTGTAGATGTGCAAAAGTCTCATTTCCTTGGATGGGATTAATGATCCCTTATTCCACTGGAGAAGGGAGATGGACAAAAATTAAAACTAAAAGGCCACAGAAAGAGGAATTCTGTCTAGAACTTTGATTTGTTGACATGGACTAGAAAATTGAGGAAGAATGGCTTTAATTAGAGGGATTCCTAAAGGACCCTAAAGTGTCTCATGGCATCCTCAAGGACTGGTGGAGCTGGCAATTAGTTGGTGGCCCTGATGACCATTGGAAGAGGCCACAATGGCTGTTAAATACGCACAGAATTACAGAATATCCTGAGTGGAAAGGCACCAACAGGGATTATCCAAGACCAGCTCCTGGCTGGAACCCCACTGTGTGTTCTAACTCAGCTCTCCAAAGAGCCAAGCTTGAGAACCTCTGATGGGAGTTTTCCTTGTCCAAATTTTATGAATATTTATTAATAATAAACATTGCCCTCTCCATTTTATTAACAAATATTGCATTTGAGTGACTACAGCTATTTTTCCTTGTGTGGTGGAGTTTGGAAAGGTGAGGAGTTCAGCCAGGAGATGAAAACATTCTGAGTTTGGCCAACAAACCCACACCTCCACCTCCTCAGTGTTTGCTCCGGGGTGAATCCTCTGAAGAGCACAAAGAAGGAGCACAACTCCAGCCCCCTTTCACCAAAACTGCTCCATTTTGCATGAATAAATATTGGTTGGGCCAGCATTTTTACAGCCCACCAGCTCGGGCACTGGGCTGGGATGGAGGAGATGTGTGCTCAGGTCCCTGTTCCAATGTGTGGTTAATTATTTATCTGCTGCAGAATGGCTGAGAGAGGCTGAGACCAAGAGCCAGAGGCCAAGTCTGCAGCCACATTGCTGGGGTGTTTGGTTGCCAAGGGAAGCCATGAATTTTATCCCTGCAGATAAATGGCTTCTTTAGGGTTCAAGTGGCTTTGCTGCTCTAGGTCTGAGCAGGAAGGATTAGACTGGATTTTAAAGATTGCTCCTGATGAATTGGGCTGGTCTGGTGGGGGTTGTATTTTTCTAGGTGGAAATTTTCCAAGGTCTAGGAAAGATGATGGCTCTTTGAAATGTCCAGCTTTTCCCAGGATGGGATAACTCCTCCCCTTCACGTGTTTTCTATTGGGCCTGTGTGCTCTCTTCTTCCTCAGACACCTTCCACCAGTTTCCCTTCTCAAAGTACAAGTTGTCCAGCCTGGATTTTGTCCAGGCTGTCATCCAGCCACTTCCCAAGGTGCACAAGAGCACCTGTTTAGTGCAGGGATGCTGGGACATGTCTTTGGAGAGTTCAACACCGTGTGTGTCCCAGACCAAAGGTCAGCAAAGAGGTCACTTTACTCCAGACATGGGCTTAAAGTCAGTTAATTAGGAGCTGAATTAAAGTGAAATAAATTGTAGTCTAATAGACCCACAGCTTGCAGAAGTTTCTCCCATCCATGCTTTTCCAGAAGGGCTGAGACTTTCAGAGATGTCGTGTGGTCACTAATGAAGGCACACTCTGAAGTCTCCAGCAGTTCAGACTCTCATCCTCTGCTATTGAGTGGGAAGAAAAAGGTCACCTTCCTTGACCTCTCCCAGGCAGATCTTATGCCAAAGCAAAGCTGCAGCTCCTTGACAGAAAGGCTGGGAAGCAAATTAAACAACACAAAGTGTTTGTTGACCCTCTGAGGCTTCTTCATTACTGATTTGCAAAATTATGCTGCTCCACCTTGCTAAAATGTATCTTTTAAATACTTTTAAATACTTACACAGTCAAAACAATTGACTCAGCCAGGAAAGGCTTTAGAAAACCTGTTACTTTAGGCATCTTCTTACTAGTGGTTAATAAGAAATAACACATTAATGGGAGGTTCCAGCCTCCCTAAGGCTTTGGATTTGGTCTGTAAATGAAAACAGTTTCAAGGTGTGGGTTTAATCCAAACCTGGAGGAAGTTCAGGCTCAACTTCAGGTTGAAACATGTTCCTGTTTGGAGTGGGGGACTAGATCAGGGGTGTCCAGAGGGCTCATCTGACCTGATGGCTCCTGGTGAAAGATGTTCTCCATGTCCTTGTCACGTTGCTTGGATTTTCCCTTCAGAGTCAGTGGGAGGATTTCCCTGAGCAGTAAATCCTTGTGATTACCTTGCTGTGGTTTTCTCTAAGGACTCCTGAGGAGTGCCAGAATAACAACACTGATGTGGTCAGTGAGAGCTGGAGAAGCCTCCCAGCCATGGCACAGCTTCCACATCCCAGTGCTGATGTCCTTGCTGGCTGGGCTGCCCCAAAGGTGACAGTGGCTTTATCCAGTGCCATTTTTCCTGTTGTTTGCCCAATGTCTGAATGCATGTTTCTGCTGAGGAGCAGCTCGAGGACGGCCATGTGTGTAGTGCCACGTTTTATATTAAACAAAAATAAATTCCCTCTTTTCAGACAGGTTGTCCTAATATATTAACTTCTGTCTGTGTTTTGAATAGTCAATTTCACGGTGAAATGAGTTCTTAATAATATATTTACCACCTGGGAGAAATCTCCCAGCCATCTGGAAAGGAGTGGGGATTTAGTGCCTCCAAATGGAGATTGTTTTTTTATTTATTTATTCTGCCCGTGGTTTATTCCCTCCCCCAGATCAGACCCAGAAGATGCTTTGGGCCTGACTTGACCACTGCAGCAGGTTTTTGGGTCTTTTGCCCCATTTCCAGTCTGGCAGGAGGTTCCCTGCCTGTAGTAGGGGGGTTGGAAATAGATGGTCCTTAATGTCTTTTCCAACCCAAACCATTCAGGGATCCTGGTATGGAGGTGTCAAGAAGCATGTGGAGGTTCTCCACAGCTTCTCAGGCTGGAGACTGGTGTTAAGGCAGCATGGGGATGTGTCACCTTCATCAACCCTAAGCTGGGATGCTGGGATGCTGGGATGGCTTCTGTCCCAGGCACTGTTTGGAGGAAGAGGAGTTTTTCTGGCAGGTGCTGGCAAAGCCTTTCCCTTTGGATGGAGATGTCAGTGATACATGACCTAAATCCAGGCTGGTTTGTGTAATACATCTTTGGAACTCCGGTAAAACAGGAGCCAGATGCAAACCAAGCTATCCCTTGATTATGTGGGGGAAATGGTGAATTCATCATCACTTGAAGTCTTTTAAGCAAGACTGATTGTCCTGCTAAAAGCCAGCCAGCACATCAGCAAGAACTGGCTGGGTTTGCTGGTGTTTAATCCCTGTGTTTGCTCCAGGGCTCACAGGGTGAGATTGCATGGCTTGGCTTCTCCAGGCTGTCAGCTCTGATTGTCTCTTCTGGCCTTAGACATTGTGGATTGATGGAAACTCATCATGGCCTTTCTCTTGTGTCCTCACGTAGCTTCCCCACGTGCTTAACCTTCATCTTTTGTATTGCTGGAGTAGGAAATTCCCACGTGGTTGAGAGGACTTGGTGCTCACCCAACACAAGTCCCTGTGGAAGTGGAATCTGATGGCTCCAGGGCTGGAAAATCATTAATTTTGTTTGCAGAAGTGATAGCATTAGGGATATTAGCATATCCCCACCCTCTGCTTCTGCACAGGTCGCTCGTGTGACACAAAATGAAACTTTTTGCTGGGAGATTTTGCAAAAGCCCATGTGGGATATCACTGAATTCCCAACATTGCTCAGAACACGTTTGCACATGTCATTGCAGGGGGAAAGCTCTGCAGCCTTGCTCTTGGAATTTCTCTGTGCTGCAGGAATGTGTGTATTCTGGTGGATTTTATCTGCCAAAATCTTCTTGTTAGAAAGACAAGGGGGTTTAGAAGTGAGGGGGCAGCAGAGTTAGCACAGATCCACCTCTCCAGAGTCACAGAACCCTGCTCTGTAATTTCCAGTGCTGTGGTATATGCAAATTAAAGCCATGAGGTCACAGAATCATGGAATGGTTTGGGTTGGAAGGATCCTTAAAGACAATATAGTTCCACCCTCCACCTTCTGCTATTCCAGGTTGCTCCAGGCCCCATCCAGCCTGGCCTTGGACACTTCCAGGGATCAGGGGCAGCCACAGCTTCTCTGGACAACAAGTTTGCCCTCCCCAAAAGACATCTTAAATCTCCTTTATTTTTTCTGGGCTCAGTAAGTTCAGGAAGGAAAGCAAATCCCAACTTCCCACTTTCCACTGCTACACTTTGCAGGCTAGAAAAGGGTGAGGAGAAGAGTTGAAGATCCCCTTCGACTGAGGTTGAAAGCAATAAGGTTTTGTTTGTCAAAACCATTTATCCCACCTATTTCAGCAGAGCATGTCCAGGATGCCTCCAGCCATCCCCACCTTTGAAGTCCACAGTCTCTAATTCTGTGCAGACACCTGGCAGCTCCTGAAATATGTATGGGAGAGGGGAAAAGACAAAGGGAGTCCTGTAAGAGCTGCATTTTACATCAGCTTGCACCAAAACCCCTGGATTTAGCTCTCCTTGAACTTGAAGCTGGCAATAATTGAAGACCAGATTTGGCAGCTGCTGTTCTGACATGATATTGCTGCTGGGTGTTATGAAAACCACTAGAGCCAGAAACCAGTGCAATATTCTCTGCTTGGAGTTTGAGCTTTCAAACATATGAAGCATCAATCTCTGGCTGGCGGCTCCTGAGCTATCAGCTCCTACAATCAGGTGGAAAAGAGTCTTTCAAAAGTGCTTAGTTACTGGAACAGTACAAATGCTTTCTGGACCAGTAAATGCTTCCATGTATTCGTCCCGGACCGTGATTAGGATGATAAAAATCTGCACCCTGAGAAAATGCATTGCCTGGATTGCTCCTGTTGCTGAAATGTCAAAATAACCAGGGGGATGAGGAAGGATGCAGGGCCCTGGGATCAGTTATCTCCCCCTATGGGGCTGCTTCCAGCTGTGCTCTTGCTCTTGTTTTTATTCTCTTTGTGGCAAATGAGTGATTTTCCCTCTTGATCTTTTAATGTGAAATCTTTGCTCCCAAGTCTCTGAATAGGCTGATCCCATTGTTCTCACCCCATGGATTTATTTTTAAGATTTAGGGTGATTCAAGTTATTCCTGAAATTTTTAGAGACATGGATGATCTTTGGGGCATATGGGGGGTCAGACATACACTTGGGTCTAGCTAGAAAATTTAGGGAGTTCATTAGTCCTTGATGTTGTCAGGATCATAAGTGGACTATTTTAATTAGTTGAATGAACATGATCCATGTGTCTGAGTGCAAAGACACCGTTGGTGTTCATTGAGCTCTGTCTTCCAGCCTTACAAACCCAGAACCCAGCCCTACATTGGATAATCACTGCTACAAGCATCACTTTTAGCTATTTAAGCTCATCTCTAACCCTTGTTTGTGATATTGGCACTGGAACTGGCAGTTACACTTTGCAGTTGCTGTGATTTTATAAATTATAATGGGAATTGTGGGCTTGAACCCCCCAGGATGATGATTTGGGGGCTGAGGGTTGTTTTAACAGGATCTTGGTGGTGCTAGTGCTTTTGACATCAAATGTTGGGTGAAAACAACATTTTATTGATTTCCTTGCATGGTTTCAAGGGGAAAATAAGCCTGGAATTTTTGCTTTTAAAAGTTACATGGCTGGTGAGGGATGGTGTGGGGCCAGATCCAGTGGAAGGAGCAAAAAACCTCTGCCAGTTTCCTACCAGGATTTGTTGGATTGTCTCACCCCTGTCCCTAAAACAACTGTGGGGGTTAAATTTCCCCATGTGACGTCACAGTGCCTCAGCTCCATCTATCTTGGGAGGATGTAGAAGGTGGGGATGTTTTCAATTGAAACCATCTCCATTCTCAGCCCATTTTGCAGGAGCTGTTTTACTGGTGATGTGACATGATATCAATAACAATGAGGTTTCTCGCTGCCTGCTCTCGTTGTTTATGGAAAGGAGTTTCAGAAAACATATTATTATAGAGAATAATGGATGGGCTGTAGGGAGACAAGGAAATAATTGCATTGAGGGGGCTTGAAAACATCATAAAGCCAAGAATGGAGTTTGGTTGGACTCTCATGTCACAAGGTCCCAAGGACTAAACTAATTCTCCATAAATCTGTGCAGCCCATTTAGACTTACGGGATTTCTTTTCTTCCCTTCTCTACTAGATTTTTTTCCACCCTCTTTTCTTTTGAAGAAACACCACAGAGGAGATGGAAGTGAATAAAAGCCACCCAATCCCCAATTATGGTGATTAATTATCCGTTTGTATTTTGTTAGCACCTATAGATTCTCTGTCAGGGGGCTGAGAGTCATCCAAGCACAGACTAGAAAAACACACAGCCTTTTTCTAAGGAGCTTGGAGCATTTTTTTTTTTTTTAAAGAATGAATAAATATTAAAAATAAAAAACAACTAAATAATTAAAAAGGAAAAGGAGCTGCCACAGAGTTGACATCCAGATCAGAAGTACTGCCTGCACTCTGACTGCTAAAACCTTTGCCCCGGGTTTATTTCAAACTGACAGAGGGCAGGTTTAGATGGGATATTGGGGAGAAATTCTTTCCTGTGAGGATGGGGAGGCCCTGGCACAGGGTGCCCAGAGCAGCTGTGGCTGTCCCTGGATCCCTGGCAGTGCCCAAGGGCAGTTTCCACAGGGCTGGGAGCAGCCTGGGATAGTGGAAATTGTCCCTGCCCGTGGCAGGGGGTGGAACAAGATCATCTTTAAGGTCCCTTCCAGTCTGGACCATTCCATGATTCTCTTCCCTCCAATCCATTGTGGAATTCTATGAATTTTGGCTGCTGTTGGGAAGATTTCAAGTTGTTAAAGCCATTAATTTATAAGCAGAACCTGTTTGAATTAGGCTGTAAAAATAAATCCCTCTCAGGTGCCATGGCAGGAGGGAGCTGAGAGGGCAGGATGAGATCCTCAGTTGTGCTTTTGGGGGAATTTGAGATCCATCAGGCATGAGGTTGGAAGGCGTTGGGCATCTCAATCCTTCCCCTGGGGGGATCCACATTCCCACTCCTGAGACACACAGGGTGAGAGCAAGCATCTTCCCAAAATTGGCCTGAACACTTTCCCTCCAGTGGTCCTCCCACAGGAATTCCCAGATTGCTCCATCACAAAACCCCCATTGACTGACCATTTCCCAGAGATATTTTCCCTCTCTTTTCCAGTCAGTCATTCCCCCCCAGGCCCTGTAATTTTTATTTGCATTACATCAGTCTGGAGGAAAATTCAGAAAATCAGGACTTTGACCAGTTCTTTCAGAGGGAGAATGAAAAGGCCTTTTCTGCCTCAGGGAGGGGTTGTTTGTTCCAGCCTGGAAGCACGACATTATAATTATCATGGGATTAATCTGAAGGATTAAATTGGTGGTAGCTGGTCCTTACATTTCCATGGGCTTCCTGGCATCTGGGGTCAAATTCAGGATGAATGGGACAATTTATATTCCCTGGATGTGCTGGTTGGGTCATTTTTCAGTCTTGTTTTCTCCCCATTCCTGGATTTCTCCACGTGCATGTTAGGATCCTCCATCAGTTCAATACAGATTTGTGTTGTTTTAGCTCTGTCATAGCTGCCAAAACCTCTAACAACTTTCCAAGTGGATTTGTACACCTGCACCAGTCTGGAAGATTCCCTGTGAGGTGGGAACAGCTCCACACACCCTCCCAACCCCGGCACTGCCAATATTGGGTGAATAATATATTTCTAAATTCTTTTTCACAGCTTTGTTGGTGGCCAGGGCAGAGAAACAGCCTTGCCTTGAGGTCACCATGGATAAAAGTGGGGAGCTGGGTTGCTTTCAGTGACGTCAGCCCAGCGTTTCTGTCAAATCCTAATGAAACAGTTCATGCAAACGTGGAAACCGACCCCATATGCTTCACTCAGCGTAGCCTTTTTTTAACCTTTCAGATAAATGTCAATTTCTTGGAATGACAATGACATTTCAAGTGAGAGATTGAAATGTAACACACAAGAAACATCATCCAGGAGATGTTTTGACTTCTCTGCAGCTCCCTCCTCTCCCCCGTTCTATTTATTTTCCGCGAAAACTGTTCGCTAAACCTGACTTGAATCCACAGATAGTTTCGGTTCCTGAAAATGACATTTTCTAGCAAACACGCCGTCAATCGAAAACAAAAAGAAATCAATCTTACAGGCTCTGCTCACCCTTGGTGCCAGAGCCAGCCCTGGGCTTTACAGCACACTGTGTTGCTCAGAACCACTGGGGCTGGGACATGAGGGTCTCCTCACCCTCTCTGACATGCAGAGCTTTTGCTTTTCCCGCTTTGCAGCCCAGGAATTTTCCATTTTGGATCTAATGTTGTGCTTTGGTGGCTCTCTGCAAGGTCGGAGAGGAGCATTTCAGGGCTTGCTTGCCATCCTTGCTGATGAAATGCACCAGCCAGGCTCCTCTGTAAACAAAATAAGATCAGAGAATCCTAGAATTGTTTGGGTTGGGAGAGACCTTAAGGATCATCTTGTTTCAAGGCCGTGCCATGTGCAGAGGCATCTTCCACTATCCCAGAGTACTCCAAGCCTCGTCCAGTCTGGCCTTGGACACTTCCAGGGATCCAGGGGCAGCCACAGCTTTTGGGGACACCTCTGTCAGGGCCTGCCCACCCTCACAGGGAAGATTTTCTCCCTAATATCCCATCCAGCCCTGCCCTCTGGCAGTGTGAACCCATTTCCCTTCTCCTGGCACTCCAGACCCTGGTCCTAAGTCCTTCTCCAGTTCTCCTGGAGCCTCTTTAGGCCCTGGCAGGGGCTCTCATTTCTGCCCAGAGCCTTTTCCTCAACAGGCTGAACATCCCCAGCTCTCCCAGTCTGTCTGCATAGGAAAGGTGCTCCAGCCTTTGTAGCATCTCCGTGGCCTCCTCTGCACTTTGTCCAGCAGCACCACACCCTGCTGATGTTGGGGTCCCAGGGCAGGACACAGAGCTCCAGGGGTGTCACCAGAGTGGAGCAGGGAGGGCAATCCCCTCCCTGGACCTGGTGCTGGGAATGCAGCCCAGGACAAGGCTTGGCTTTCTGGGCTGAAAGCACACATTCCCAGGCCAGGTAAGATCTGAGCTGGGAAGCACAGTGTCCTTGTCACACAGGAGCAGAGCTCTGAATTGGAATTGTGAGTGTTAACCTGAGGATAATGGAGACATGGGGCAGGCAATGGCACAGCCTAACATGGGATGAGCTGGGACTGGAGACATGGGCTGGGGAATGACACAGCCTGACATGGGATGAGCTGGGATTGGAGATATGGGACAGGCAGTGGCACAGTCTGACATGGGATGAGCTGGAATTGGAGACATGGGGCAGGCAATGGCACAGCCTGACACGGGATGAGCTGGGATTGGAGACATGGGCAGGGGAATGACACAGCCTGACATGGGATGAGCTGGGATTGGAGATATGGGACAGGCAATGACACAGCCTAACATGGGATGAGCTGGAATTGGAGATATGGGGCAGGCAATGGCACAGCCTGACATGGGATGAGCTGGGATTGGAGACATGGGCTGGGGAATGACACAGCCTAACATGGGATGAGCTGGGATTGGAAATACGGGTTGGGCAATGACACAGCCTGACATGGGATGAGCTAAGATTGGAGACATGGGACAGACAATGACATGCAAGCCTTACGTGGGATGAGCCAGGATTGGGAGCAAGATGCTGGCTCTGAGTCAGGAGAGCAATGAAGTGCAAACCTTGAGTACTCCATTGCTCAGGCTCTTGCTTATCTGCTGGTTTATGAATCAGTTTGTGCCCACATGGTTCCCTGAGTCACTGTCTAGAAAGGGATAAACACCACTTCTCAGTGTCTCATCCAAATTGTCCTCCTTCAGCCCCTTTATTTTTGTCTGATGATGGTGTTGTGGAAGAAAAGCTTCAATTTACTGAGAGAGGAGATAAATCTTTGCTGTGCTGCTTTGCTTCTTCTTACCCCAAAGAGTGCATGGCTTTCATAGAATCACAGAATGCTTTGGGTTGGAAGGGACCTCAAAGCTCATCCCATTCCACCCCCTGCCATGGTCAGGGACATCTTCCACTACCTCGGTTTTCTCCAAGCCTTGTCCAACGTGGCTTGGACACTTTTAGAAATGTGGCAGCCACAGCTTCTCTGGGCTGGGTCCCAGGGTGTGAGGATGCCCCTGTCCCCCCTTTTGCTGTCAGGCTGGTTTGTGGCACAGAGCAGAGTCCCCCCCATGTCACTCCCTCTGTCCAGTGTGAGCTCTCAACCTTCTTTACAGCCAGGGAAAATTAATGGCAGGCAGGTTTGGAAGGTAGATTATTTCATTATCATCGTAATTGGTGCTTATAATTAGTTGTTACTCTGGCGTGTGATGTGCCCTGAGCTCTGCGGCTGCAAAGTGCAGGAGCAGAAAGGAAAGGCTATTTTTATTTTATTATTAATTATGGCTGTTGTTTATTTTATTGGATATTTATGCACTTGCTGTTTCAATCAAGTAACCTCAGCTCGTTTGGCTTTGCAGCAGGCAGATGGTTGGGCTTTGCCTGGCCTGGCTCTGGTTCAGCTCAGGCTCTGCCTCCTGCTCTTTGGGCAGCCGTGCCTCGCTTTGCCCAGGAGAAAATTTGGAACAGCTCTGCCTGCCTTGCTCTGTGCATGTGCTGTGCATCCACAGGAATTGCAAACCCAGACACCAGTGATGCTGGTGCAGATCCCTCACTGGGGATCCAGGGAAGCATCACTGCTTCTCCCAGCAGGGACCACCGCCGGCTCAGCTCTGTCTGGAGGACAGAAGCCTCTTGTCAAAGGCAAATCACCCTGGAAAAGCCACAGATACTTGCTCTGAGTCAGGCAAAGGCCCCTCTTTGTGGTGCGTCAGCCTTTCCCCGCTGAAACAATAAATGGCCTTTTCCTCGTTAGCTGACGCAAGCCAACAAAGCACCATTGATTTTGGTAGGTGCCTCATCAGTGACAGCCAGGCAGGGACGGGCTTGGTGACCCCACCGGCTTCTCCCGGCGGGCACCGACACGTGGCTGGGTTTTAATGAGCACTGGGGGCACAAAGTGGGTCAGCACTTCCATCTGCTCTGCCTGGTCCCCCCCAGCCCGGCTCCCTCTGCAGCAGAGAACCGAGGATGTCACCCGAGGATGTCACCACATCCCGGGGCTGGCCCGGGAGGTGTCGGTGTGGGGAGGGGTCCTGCAGGGACATGGGGCTGGATCCTGCAGGGACATGGGGCTGGATCCTGCAGGGACACAGGGTGGATCCTGCAGGGACACGGGGCTGGATCCTGCAGGGACATGGGGCTGGATCCTGCAGGGACACAGGGTGGAACCTGCTGGGACACAGGGTGGAACCTGCTGGGACATGGGGCTGGATCCTGCAGGGACACGGGGCTGGAACCTGCAGGGACCCGGGGCTGGATCCTGCAGGGACACGGGGCTGGATCCCGCTGGTGCAGCTCCCCGTGGATCCTGAGCTTTGTGCCAGTGGCCAGCCTGGTGCGCTTTGAAGCCTGAAACCTTGAGCACTTCAAACAGGCAGAGGACAGGGGGATGATGTCTGGGAAATTAATATCTAACGGGGCTAAAAATTGTTCTGGATGTCGCCCGAAGTCCCCTGCCCAGCTGAGCTCTATTTACTTTCATCCCAGGCAGAGCATTTAGCACAAAGAGAACCCTTTGCCCCGTTAATTTCCAAAAACACAAAGCCTTCCATTTCGCTGCATCCAGCTGAAACCTTCCCCTTTTCTCTCTCATTTTCCGGCTGGCTTTTGAAACCCTCTTCTCCCTCGCTGCAGCCTCTCAGGGGATGAAACAGCAAAGTTTGGAAAGGAGAGCAGGTCGGTAACCCTTTTGTGGCCGGGTTGGTGCAGGGAGAGCATCCTGAGGTTTCCCACATCCCAGCTTGTGCGTCAGCCTTTGCGGGAGCAAAGCCCCGCCGGCACCACAGGCACGTTTAGCAGCGGTCAGTGCACGGTGGAGGATTTGTAACTGGAAATTGGGATGCTGGAATCTCATTTATGTCGCAGTAGGGGGATAGCAAGTGAGAGCTGCCTCTGGCACAGAGCAGAGCATCCCGGCGGAGCTGTTTTGGCTGTAGGGCAGGGAGGGAGGATGGTTTAAACATCAGGGCACCAGCCCGAGCCCGGGGGTCAGCCCTGGGCTCTCGTGACACGTGCTCACCCATCTTTAGGGATTGCACCCCATCTCGTTATCAGGGATGGGAATGAATTCAGGGAGGATTGCTCCACGCCGAGTGGGAATGGTGTGGGCTGGAATGGGACTGGCATTCCATACCCCACCCCTGCACGGACAGGGAGTGCCTGAGATTATCAGTGCTGGGTGGGGGAGAAAAAAGGCAAAACAAGTGATGTTTCAAAACACAGCCTGGAGATTTTCCCAGGCTGATTTGCCGGCCCTCCTTTATAGGCTGGTACAAAAACAGCAAAGGAATTTCAGTTCTTTAGTGCTGGCAGGTTAGAGGTGAGCGCTCCTGGGTGATCTCCCCGGGGGCATCCCTGTGCCGAGGGCTCGGATAATTGGGATGGGTCCAGCAGGGATTCAAGGGGGGGCTGCAGAGCAGGTGCTGGGGAGGCAGAGCCCTTTCCATGGGGTCCGACCCCACTGCTGCAGCTGGGCCGAGGTTTTGACTTCCCTGCAAACACAGCCTGGGACTGGCGTGCCGGAATTGTGAAACAGGGAAGGGTGGGACCAGCAGTGCCGTGCCAGCTTCCTGGCACCCAGCTTTGCCCCGGGGCCTTTGATCGCTGCAATTTTATCCATGCAATTCCACGAGGTGTGTGAGTGCCCGGGGCAGAGGAGCTGTTCCCACTCCCTTGTGCTGCGGTGCTGCTGCAGCTGGGGCTGGGCTGGGGGTGCTGACCCTGAACTGGGAGCCCTCTCCTCTCCACAGCTGCTAGAAGGAGGCAGGAATTGCAGTCTGAGGATGGAAATTTGTTACTTGTGTAAGGGCTGGGTGTATCTAAACTCCTTAAATAAATAAATAAATAAATATGTATGTATGTATGTATGTCTCTGTGTGTGTGCATATATATGTATGTATATATATATGTATACATATATATATATGTATGCATGTATGTATGTATGTATTCATATATATATGCCCACAGAGGTTGTTGACTCCTCACCCTGGAAGTGTTCCAGGCCAGGCTGGAGCAACCTGCTCTAGTTGGAAATGTTTCCTGCAGGGCGTGGAATGAGCTTTAAGGTCCTTTCCAATCCAAACTGTTCTGGGATTCCATGACTCTTAATTTTCTATATATTTATACACATGGGGTTGTTGAGGTGCTTGGAGCCTCTGTGTGCCTTTTGGGGTGAAAGCACAGTGCATTTGGGTCCCAAATATGCCCTGAGAGCCCATGACTGCAGTCACAGGTGTGTGCAGGACATGGCTTTGTAGGTTGGTGCCTCCTTGCCGTGCTGTTTCTCTGCGCTGGAGTGAAATTCCATATTTTTCACCTTCTGTTGCTTCTCAGCAGCCCCTGGAGAGCCCCTGTTAGCACTGCTGGAGGTCTGACATCTCCCCCTGGGTGTGAGCCAGGATGTGGAGCTGACCAGGCTCCCCCAGCCTCCACAGGGACAGCTTTAGGTGACCCCAGGGGTGTCCCCAAGCAGGTGCAGGTCCCGGGTGTGTGTCCCTGGCTGTGGCACCTGGAGCAGCTCCCAGCCCAGCACCTGCCAGCCACGGTGGCTCTGCCATTCCTTGCCATTCCAGCGGCTGGCCAGCCATCCCTGCAAAGCTGGGATGTGTTCCATGGCCAGAGGGCCTGATCCTCAGCTGGGTAAGCTGGCACTGTGTCACCCAGCAAATGTCCCAGCTGCTCGGTCAGTGGCTGCTGCTGCCCATCCCTGAGCAGCCAAACCTGCAGCAGCCCAGGGCCAGCTGGAGCTGCTCCCCTCTCTCTGCCTCCCACTCTTTTCCTCACTTCTCCCTTTTAATTCTCTCCCCGTCTGTTCATCTCTCTCCCCTTCTGTTCATCCCTCTCTGTTCTTGAGCCATCCTTCTTTTCCTCTGTGAAGAAAGCTTGGGAAGGAAGGGAGGAGAGCGGTCCAACTCCATCAGGTTTTCCTACACCCTTCCCTAAAATCTCACCAGGTTACATTATGCTCTAATAGACTTTAAGCCAATCTGCCTAATGCCACTGCAAAGGTCAATTGAATTCACCCTAAAAAATTTACTCCTGGCTCATTATACATTTGGAAAATGACTTAGAAGCACAAGCTGCCCCAGAGGTTTCTGATATTTTCCTAATGAACTTGTCTCCTAATGGAAAGAAAAGAAAGAAAACCAACAAACACACATAAAAAAAAAAAACTTCTCAGCAATTTGAAAGGAATATTTTGCTGGTCCATTGGAGAGAAAAGAGTAAGGGTGAGTGTAAGGTGAAGAGGAGGAGGAGGGATGCGTGATGCGATGTCTCAGCGAGGTCATTACACCACCAGAGGAATTTTTTTAAGGAATTTGCTCGCCCAGGCATTTGGGCAAGAGCTTTGACCTTGTGTTCGTGCCTGGCACCTCTTGCAGGGTGGTTTGGCTTCCCAAGGCACTTCCAGGTTGGCTCTGACTCAGGTGCACTCACAGCCCACCCACGGCTTCCTCGCCCCGGCAGCGTTCCGTGCCCGCGGGGACTCGCAGGCTAAAGGAGGCAAAATTAATCAAGTGAATGATTAATTGCAAACTGTGACCCAGCTTGCTGAGAGTGACAACTTTGAAGGGCTTTTCAGGCTGAAGATGCTCAATGTGAAAGGCCTTTGTGGACTCTGAGAGGTTTTTTTGGTTTGTTTTTTTCTTGAGAGAGTGGTAAGAGGGCTCTTGAAGCCCCTGTGCCTTTGAGGGCACAAAGTTTTTTACTGCTCATCAGATTTGCATCCTCATTTCAAGCATCCAGCCAGGTGCAGGACAGAAATAAATCCAAAGATGTTCACTGGTCCTTTGGGCACCCAGCTGTGGGTGCTCCCCACAGTGCCCAGGATTGGATTAGTTTGGAATCCCTGTCAATAATGCAGAGGTTATGTTAAATGTGAACTGGATTTTGAATTCAGAATTTCATTTCCTGTCCTGCAAGTAGAGTTTCTCAATGGGGAGGAGTGGGGGAAGCAGAGCATCTCTAGGTAGGAATAGAAACCATTAAGAACCAGCAGAGGTGCTTGGAATTAAAATGAAGCAAATCAAGGCAATAAAAGCACAAACGTGACTTTGTCAAAGTCAACGTGTTCCCATGGGAAGTTTTAAATTTCAACAAAACAGCATTTCTGACCAAACAAACAGCCCCAATCCCTCCCATTTGTGCAGGGATTTAATGGCCTGGGATGGTTTGTTGAACAGGACTGAACGTGTGACTTCCACTGGTGCAGAGATGCCACCACTGGGCGTGCTGGGCTTCACCACACCCAGGCTTAGTCACTTAAATCACAGGGATCTGGTTTAACTTGGTCATCTGCCAGCCAGGGAAGACCTTCCAGCACCTAAGGAGCCTTCCAGAGAGCTGGAAAGGGACTTTGGAAAAGGGCCTGGAGTAGCAGGACAAGAGAAAATGTATTCCCATTGCCAGAGGGCAGGATTAGATGGGATATTGGGAAAAAAATTCTTAGCTGTGAGGGAGGAGAGGCCCTGGCACAGGGTGCCCAGAGCAGCTGTGGCTGCCCCTGGATCCCTGGCAGTGCCCAAGACCAGGCTGGATGGGGCTTGGAGAACCCTGGGATAGTGGGATGTGTCCCTGCCCATGGCAGGGGGGGCAGAGATGGACTTTCAGGTCCCTTCCATCACAAATCCTTCCATGTCCTGTGTTCCTCACGCAGAGAGGGAAATTCATCCCCTCCTGCAGGATGTGGCCAAAAGATGTGGTATATGTGGATTCCAGCCCTCTCCTCGTGTCTGGATGCAAAGCCCAGCCCAGGTACCATAATCTAAACCAGGCTGCAACTCCAGGCTGAGCTGCTGCCTTTTTCCAAGAAGCTGCTGGGAATTTTCTTGCAGAGCTGTTTTTTTGGCACGGGGAAAAGCTTCAGGGAAACCGAAAGCCTGGGCATAACTCCCTTCAGTTTGTCTTTAATTACAGCTAGGGAAGAGGTGGTAATTACAACACACCTTTCCCTTGCACAGATCCTCAGGTGGAATCAGAGCTCAGAAATATGCATACTAATCAGGAGCCTGGGTTTTGCCAGGGTTGCCGTGTGTTGGTTGGGATTGAGCAGAGCCCAGATGGCATCCAGGATCTGGCTGGCAGAGGAGGCTTTGTGGAGCGACGAGGACAGGGAAAGCTGTTTTCTCCCTCTTGCTACGGATATTAGGCAGGAGCTGGGGACAGCGGGATGGTGCTTGCAATGTCAATTATTAGCGTGTTTAGTAAATTACCTAGTAAATTGGCCCTTAAAATTTCCAACTGCGTGTCCTCTCTTGCACTCCAAGCCTGCAGCTGAGTTGTTTACACTCTTGCAGCGGGGAAGATGGATCAGCTATGTCTCAGCTTCTGGATGTCTTGCAGAGAGGAGCCTGAGCTGATCCTGCACGCTGTGCCGGGCTGGGAGGCGGAGGGAGGGACGTGCCCAGGAACCCTCACCTTGGCCCGGCTTAAAGCTGAAAGAGCCGTGTGACAGGAAAAGCAGGACCCCAGGAATCCGTGTCCTTGCCATCCACACGCATCCAGGGGGTGCCAGCAGGTTCAGTGCTGTTTGTGTGTGACAGCATCTCCCGTGGTTCTCCTGATTGCCTTCCCTCTGTGCGCTTGTGCCTGGCGAGGGCCGTGCCTGGTGCGGCGCAGAACCTCTGGCACTGGGGGATGAGCTTGTCCTCCTTTTCTCACAGCAGCAGGCTGAGGGAGAGGCTGGCAAAAGAGAAAGGCAGGTATCTGTGTGATGGGGAGGGAGAAGGATGCTCTGAGAGCTGCATGAGGTGGGTGAAGCAGTGCTGGAGAGACTTTGCCGTGGTCTGCTGGCCACTGCCTGCTCCCTAAGCTGGTCTGGGGAATTTATCTGCCTCAAAATCTGGGGTTAAACAGCTGGGAGGTCACTGTGGATGAGCCTTAGGGATGCTTGCAGCAAGGGCAACTCTCACCAGAAAAGCTGGCCCCATGTGATTTTGGGGTAAAACTGCTCAGAGTCTGCCTTGGGACCTACCCTTTGGGGTTGGGACAGCATTGAGAAGACCTGGCTTTGGTTAGGACTGATCCCAGGCCAGATCCCCTTCCTTCCCCATTTTGCTAGGTGGGATGTGCATGGTCTGTTTTCCCTTGCAAGGCACATTTTCCCTTCTGTGCATTTCCACCTCTCCTTTTGCCTTTTCGTGTGTTCTGGAAAGGTCAGCCCATATCTGGAACATGCTTTAAATTTGCACAGAGAGCCGGGGGCAGGAGGAGAGGGGAGCGCCGTGCTGCTGCAGCTCCAGCCCTCTCAGAGGGTGGTGTGCTGCTTATTTCGCTACTTTTATGCACTGATAGGATGCAGGACTGCGTGAAAACCCACCTGCAACACGAGGAAATCGCCTTTTCTTAGCAGAAATCCCCCAAAGCACAGAGTGGTGTTGTCATAACCCCCCCGGCTGTAGCGATCCCCTGTCCCCCTCCATCCCCAGCTCTTGGGACACATCATCCTCGTCCTTGCTCTCTCCCCGGGGCGATCCTCACCTCCTCCAGCCCGCTGCTGTCAGCCCAGCCGAGCCCCCCCCCCGCTCCGTGCCCCGCTGTGCCGGCAGCGTGTCCGACCCCTCCCTCGCATCCCGCATCCCGCATCCCTCGCACTTTCCCCGGGAGCCCCGGCGCTGTGCCCCCTCCTTGTCTCCACGTCAGGCCCTTACCTTGCCTGTCAGGCGCTGCCTCCTCTCGCCGGGACCTGATGCTGCTTCATTTCTGTTTTAATTTTGCTGCGGTTTCGCGACAGCCACCGCGGGGTCAGGAGTTACAGAAAGGTTACTGGTGAGTGATGGGTATTGACATCCTTAACAGCGCCCTGACCCCATCAGTCTCGCTCTGTTCTTCTTTTTCCTTACACTTGCCCTGTTTTTTTTTTCTTTTAAATTGGCCTCTTTCATGCATAAAGCTGCTTCATCACATTTTTACCCAAAGCCACAGCCGGCGAGGCAGGGAGGGAAGCTCTGATTTGCCCTGGCTGGCATTGAGGGAGGATTTAATCCTCTTTTTTTTTCCTATCCCAGAAACCTCATGTGCTGCTTTTTGCCCTCCTTTTTTTTTTTTTTCCCCTGATCTGCCAGTTCATCTTTCCAAATGCCCACCTGGATTGTCTGCCTGTGCCTGAGGCTGTCGTGGGGGCTCACAGCTCACCTTGTGCAGGGCCAGGCTGCATGTTGGAGGCTCAGCAGCAGGAATGAGCTCATCCCTGCTCCTTTCTCACAGCCTGGCTCCTTGTCTGGTGGGTTCCATGTGCAAACACCTGGGAGAGCTTGTCCAGAGATGTGCACCAGGCTGTAAAACCCCAGCACAGCAATTCAGGTGCAGCCTGAGAAGCTCAGAAGGAGTTGGCCGTGGGGGGATGGACAGAATTTCTACTCAGAAATTGAAAAAAAAATAAATTAAGAAGCCTTATTTAATATTTGTTTTGATAAAAAGGAGTAGCTTTAGAAGGCTCTGGCATAGGGTTCCCAGAGAAGGTGCAGCTGCCCCATCCCTGAAAGTGTCCAAGGCCAGGTTGAATGAAGCTTGGAGCACCCTGGGATAGTGGAAGTTGTCTCTGCCCATGGCAAGGGGTGGAATGGGATAAGCTTGAAAACCCCTCCCACCCCAAGCCATTCTGGAATTGTGGGATTCTGCATATCCCAGTGTTTCTGAGGCTCCTGTCATCCCCTCCTTGCTGCACCTCATAAAGCCCAGCCTGGCAGCCCATCACTGCTTCATCTGGCCAGACATAAACCTTCACACAGGCTGTTTGGAAATACGGCACAGCTCGTTTTAAACGTGCCTTATCTCCCCGCTGAGGAGCTGCTGTGGCTCAGCAAGGCTGGGTTTGCCTCCCTCATCCACATCTCCCATCCCAGTGCTCTCCTTCCCTCCATCCCACGACAAGCTGCCGTGACGTTATCAGATGCTTCAGCACTAAAACTCCTGGCACACAAACTTCTATTTTTTTTTTTTTTTTTTTTTTTTTTTTTTGGCTTTATTTTTGCATCCAATAAAACTGCTGGNAAAACTGGCTGGGAAAACTGCTGAAGCAGTAACCCTGCTCCGTTTTAAAGGCAGCTGCAAATCAGCCCCGCTCCCCGGTGCAGCACTGAGCTGGTTTTATGAGCCCTAATTAAACAGGATCTGCCCTGTGGTCCAGCTTCCACCCAGCCTATCTGAGAGATGGGATTTAATGGCTGGGGTTATGGATCTGTGTCCGTGGGCTTTGGTTCCCCTGGAAATGAGCTGCAGCAGGATGGTGAATGGATTAAGGTGAACGGAAACAGCCCGTGCAAAGCTGTATATCAGGAATGTGTTTTGTCTTAGCTGAAAAATGCAGGCTGGGGACTGAGTCAACCTGTTTGAGGGCTGGACAAGGAACAATCTAGCCCTGTTTTGTGATGCTGAAAAATGGGAATGGGCACTAAATATGTGAAATATTCATTGCTGAGAGAGCGCCAGGGCTGTCGACACGCCTGGGTTGTGCCTGTAGAATAGCAGGGCAGAGCAGGGGTTTGGTAGCTTCAGGCTGGCTTGGGGCAAGATCCTCCTCAGAATGGGATGGCACAGGCTGTCCCTTTGCTTGTTTTCCTGTGGAAATCTCTTCAAGGATTGTGTCTCCTGACATTTCTTTGTGGTGGCATCTCTACAGGAGAAACCTCCCAGTCCTGCTGCAGCAGAAGTGCCTGGCACCCAGCACTTGACAGTTTATTTGAACCCTTGAGTCTTTCCAAGAAAGCAATTGCTTTGATATTTCTCTTGGCATTTGGAGAGGGGAAAAGGTATTTCCCACATACACTCGCTGGTTTTAGCTTTCCCTTCCCCAAAATGATGATTTCTCTCTTTGTGAAATTCAGCTGCATCTTACAACCCATAAACAGGGTGGGGAGGAGAGTTTGCAGTACAGGGACTCTGTAGTGGTGTCCATAAGGATATTGGAATTTTTCATGGCACAAGAGGATCCTTCCAGACAATTCTGTGCACCCAACGTTGGGCTCCCACAGTCTTGTCATCCACAAGCAACAGTGAAATATCAGCAGCATCATGGCTGGGCTTAAATCTTTACTGAATCTCCATTTTTCTTTCTTTAAACGCTTACAGAATAAATGGAATTTATAATCAGAAACCATAAAATCCCTGATTTATGATTCATCTTGATGACAATATTTAATAACTCGTGTATATTTTATTACATCTTTTTAATGCCCTGTTGTGGAATTTTACTTAGGCATTTCGCCCTCTATATCAACCTGTCTCAGCACAGATGGGCTGACTTTTTTGCCTTGGGCTGGCGACGGAGCCAGACGTGCTCGGGGCTGGGCTCTTCCCAGGACTGCCATCAGTCTGTCCAAGCAGGCAGGGAAAGCAGTGCTGGACATCCAGCCGTGCTCCAGCTTCTTCCAAGAGCTGCTGTTCACATTTTAGATCTGATGTTTCTTTTCCAACATCCCCAGCCAAGCTTCGGTGCAGGTGGGGGAGAGACATTCGACTGTAGGGCCTCTCTTCCCTCCTCAAGGACTTTTTGCTTGGAAACGTGGAGCTATTTAGGTTATTGCTCAAGTGTGTTCTCCTCTGGAGAGCTCTCCCTGCCTTTCTGGGACCATTAGTGCAAATTAGCTGCAGCATCCCATCATCCCCCAGCCTGCTGCACCCAGGGTACCGATCCTCCCACGGGGAGNGTGTCAGCACTAAAACTCCTGGCCCCCAAACTTTTTTTTTTTTTTTTTTTTTTTTTTTTTTTTTGGCTTTATTGTTGCATCCATAAAACTGGCTGGGAAAACTGCTGAAGCAGTAACCCTGCTCCGTTTTAAAGGCAGCTGCAAATCAGCCCCGCTCCCCGGTGCAGCACTGAGCTGGTTTTATGAGCCCTAATTAAACAGGATCTGCCCTGTGGTCCAGCTTCCACCCAGCCTATCTGAGAGATGGGATTTAATGGCTGGGGTTATGGATCTGTGTCCGTGGGCTTTGGTTCCCCTGGAAATGAGCTGCAGCAGGATGGTGAATGGATTAAGGTGAACGGAAACAGCCCGTGCAAAGCTGTATATCAGGAATGTGTTTTGTCTTAGCTGAAAAATGCAGGCTGGGGACTGAGTCAACCTGTTTGAGGGCTGGACAAGGAACAATCTAGCCCTGTTTTGTGATGCTGAAAAATGGGAATGGGCACTAAATATGTGAAATATTCATTGCTGAGAGAGCGCCAGGGCTGTCGACACGCCTGGGTTGTGCCTGTAGAATAGCAGGGCAGAGCAGGGGTTTGGTAGCTTCAGGCTGGCTTGGGGCAAGATCCTCCTCAGAATGGGATGGCACAGGCTGTCCCTTTGCTTGTTTTCCTGTGGAAATCTCTTCAAGGATTGTGTCTCCTGACATTTCTTTGTGGTGGCATCTCTACAGGAGAAACCTCCCAGTCCTGCTGCAGCAGAAGTGCCTGGCACCCAGCACTTGACAGTTTATTTGAACCCTTGAGTCTTTCCAAGAAAGCAATTGCTTTGATATTTCTCTTGGCATTTGGAGAGGGGAAAAGGTATTTCCCACATACACTCGCTGGTTTTAGCTTTCCCTTCCCCAAAATGATGATTTCTCTCTTTGTGAAATTCAGCTGCATCTTACAACCCATAAACAGGGTGGGGAGGAGAGTTTGCAGTACAGGGACTCTGTAGTGGTGTCCATAAGGATATTGGAATTTTTCATGGCACAAGAGGATCCTTCCAGACAATTCTGTGCACCCAACGTTGGGCTCCCACAGTCTTGTCATCCACAAGCAACAGTGAAATATCAGCAGCATCATGGCTGGGCTTAAATCTTTACTGAATCTCCATTTTTCTTTCTTTAAACGCTTACAGAATAAATGGAATTTATAATCAGAAACCATAAAATCCCTGATTTATGATTCATCTTGATGACAATATTTAATAACTCGTGTATATTTTATTACATCTTTTTAATGCCCTGTTGTGGAATTTTACTTAGGCATTTCGCCCTCTATATCAACCTGTCTCAGCACAGATGGGCTGACTTTTTTGCCTTGGGCTGGCGACGGAGCCAGACGTGCTCGGGGCTGGGCTCTTCCCAGGACTGCCATCAGTCTGTCCAAGCAGGCAGGGAAAGCAGTGCTGGACATCCAGCCGTGCTCCAGCTTCTTCCAAGAGCTGCTGTTCACATTTTAGATCTGATGTTTCTTTTCCAACATCCCCAGCCAAGCTTCGGTGCAGGTGGGGGAGAGACATTCGACTGTAGGGCCTCTCTTCCCTCCTCAAGGACTTTTTGCTTGGAAACGTGGAGCTATTTAGGTTATTGCTCAAGTGTGTTCTCCTCTGGAGAGCTCTCCCTGCCTTTCTGGGACCATTAGTGCAAATTAGCTGCAGCATCCCATCATCCCCCAGCCTGCTGCACCCAGGGTACCGATCCTCCCACGGGGAGGGGATGCTCATAAGCACCAGAGCTGCATTCTGGCTCGGCTGGAAAGCAGCAGCTCCCTGCATCCCTCCCTTCCAGCTGGCTTTTAGAACCAGAGCTGGAATGCAGAGAGACGAGGGATGGGCAGCAGCTTGGGATGGATGTCTCCTGAGGTTTGTGTGCAGTCTGTTTTGGAGGTTAAACCCATGCCAGCACAAGGACAGGTCATGTCTAGAGCTGGTCCTAGGAAAGACTGCAGCCTTGGGGCCACATCAGTCTGCTTTTAGCCTGTTTTTTTGCCAAGTGAGCCGGGAGTGTGTGCATACCTCCATTCTCCTCCTGCCGAGCACTGTTTGGTGGCTTGGTTTTGCTGCTCCTCAGGAAGGATGATGCCCCAGCACCACGCTGGTGCTCGAGCAAGCCGTGGGAGGGGATGGGGCAGCGGGAATAGCTGGGAGCACACGAGCCTGGGGCTGGCAGGCACCGCAGGAGCTCGTTGGGAACGTCTGTGCAGCGCTGGCAGCTCTGCCCATCCATCCGGCGCTCCCGCCCGCTGCCATCGCCTGGCTGCTCCTGGCAGGAGCCGGCCGGGCAGCCAGGTGGAGAGGAGGGCTGGAGAGGAGCTGGAGAGGAGGGCTGGAAAGGAGGCTGGAGAGGAGCCCTGGAGAGGAGCAAACGGGGCGAGACGCCGGCACAGCCCCGCCGTGCTGCCCGCAGCCATCCGCATGGACCGGCAGTGCCCGAGGGGACCAGCGGGGCCTGGGGACAGCGGGAGAGGCTGCAGAAGGGAAGGGCAGAGGGTGGGAAGCAGCCAGGCAGGAAGGAAAAAGCAGCATAGCATCAAATATATATATGTGTATTTTTTTTTTTTTTCCTTTGGCACCTAACAGCAGGAGGATGTGGAGCTGCTGGGCAGAGTCCAGAGGAGGTCACGGAGATGCTCCAAGGGCTGGAGTCCCTCTGCTCTGGAGCCAGGCTGGGAGAGCTGGGGGTGCTCACCTGGAGAGGAGAAGGCTCCAGGGAGAGCTCAGAGCCCCTGGCAGGGCCTAAAGGGGCTCCAAGAGAGATGGAGAGGGACTGGGGACAAGGGCTGGAGGGACAGGACACAGGGAATGGCTCCCAGTGCCAGAGGGCAGGGCTGGATGGGAGATTGGGCAGGAATTGTTCCCTGGGAGGGTGGGCAGGCCCTGGCACAGGGTGCCCAGAGCAGCTGTGGCTGCCCCTGGATCCCTGGCAGTGCCCAAGGCCAGGCTGGACAGGGCTTGGAGCAGCCTGGGACAGTGGGAGGTGTCCCTGCCCATGGCAGCAGTTTGGAATGGGATTCTAAGTCCCTCCCATCCCAAACCATTCTGAATTTCTATGATTTTTGAGGCTCAGCATTTTTTTGGGTTGCACTTTTGGGGTACAGAGAACTTTGTTGTTTAATTCTGGAGCTTTGGTGAGGTGACCCTGCACTGTCCCTCCAACCACTTGGCTCTTACATGGAGAAGGCAGAAAACCCAAATACCTGAATTCCATGTAGTTATGCACCCACCAGTCTGTTTGTCCTGGGTGCTGATGGTTCCTTTTGAAATGAACAGAAAAATTCAGTCTCCTTCACAATGTTTTGACAGTTTTTTGGGTTTTCTTTTTGGTTGTATTTTTTTTGTGGGGCTCAAACTGTTTTGCAAAGAACTCTCAGGGCTGGATGAAATGTTTGTGCTGGGAAATCAGCCATCTTCAAAAGGGCTCCTGCTCCTTTGCAAAACATTTGCAGGGTTTTCATCTGCACGTTTTGGCTCCTCTGATACCAGGCAGGAACCATCCTGGGAATTGTCTTCCTGATGGTTATTCTGCTGTCTCTGCTAGGAAGTGGAAAAAAGGCAGAAATGAGAAAAACTTCAGCCAACCAACAGCAGGAAAACATCCTCTGTGCTGCAGGTTGCTGGGCTTGGATGGTTTTGGTTTAAACAAGGTCATTGATCCCAAATAAGAACCTTCCTGATGTGGATTGAATGGCTGAGATCTCAGATCACAGGGATTTGGAGGAACTTTTGCCCTCCTTGACTGCCCCAAATTGCCCTCACTGGCTGCATGTCATTGTTCAAAATGCATTTATTTCCTTATTGAACACCATAACCAAAGAGGATTTTGTAGAATCAAAGAATCACAGAATGGTTTGGGTAGGAATGGACCTTAAAGCTCATCTCATTCCAGCCCCTGGCACTGGTAGGGACTCCTTCCATTGGGTCAGGTTGTTCCAAGCTTCTTCCAACCTGGCCTTGAACAATTCCAGGGATGAGGCAGCCACAGCTTCTGTGGGCAGCAGAGAATTTAAAACTGCAGTGCTGGCTGGGACGAGCAGGATGATCCCTGTTTTTTTTTGAGAAAAAAAAAAAAAGTCATTGTCAGGATAAAACTCCTTCCCTGGAAGGTGGAGGTGGCTTCTCAGAGCAGGCACATCACAAGGCAAGGCTGCACAATTCCAGCCCTAAATTACAGCCTAGCAAAGGAGGAGAAGCCTCCTGAGGAGGTGGGAAGGGATCACAATCTCTAAAGATCTTCTGGGCAGTGTTGGAAATTAAGAAAAGGAATTATTCCTGGTCTCCAAAGGTGGTAGGACAAGGAGTAGCAGCTTGCAGCTGAGGAAGGGGAAGTTTTTCTGCTTGGCTGTTAAGTGCCCCCATTTGGGAGGGAAGGGGGAGAGTCCCCAGGGAGGGAGCGTGGCGCCAGGCACAGCGCAGGGATGGGACGTTAATGGAGCTGGAGAAGGGAAGGATCTTTAGACAGCACAAGAGGTCAACCTGCTGACCTGAGCCAGCTCTCTCCTGGCCCTACAATCTGTACAGTGCCATGATAAATTCCACTTGCCTGGCTTTACTGCAGGCGCTTTATCGCTCCACTTAATGGCTGGGAAATGTCTTCACTTGACTGCTCCATTCAGACAGGAGGGCTGTCTGTGATCCTCGGGCTCTAGCAACAATTCACTGGCTGAAAAGGGATGATGCCTTTTTATTATCTTCCCTCTCACAGTCTGGACTCGAGGTCCTGGCTCCTCTTTGCCACTGATTTTTCCCTTTCTGACCTGGTTCCACCCCTGCTGCCTTGCAGATTCTCACAAGCTGCCTTTGGGAATGTGTGCTTGGAGTTTCCATGCTCTGAGTTCTGGTTTGGCAATGGTTCTGTTCATTGGGAGATGGGTGGGTGGTGAGGGGCTCCCCGAGGCTGGTGTGACCCCCTTGGATTCCAGCCTGGAGAGTAGGAGTCAGGTGTGGAGGAGGATGCTGGCAGCAGATGTGTGTGGTGCAAGCAGCCCTCCTGTTTTTATTGCAGGTCTCAGTGGACTCATCAGAGTTGATTTTTTTTTTTTTAATGTTACTGGCACCGTGCAATTGCAGAGGAGTCCAGGCTTTGGGTGAGCAGCAGTTTGGAGATGCTGGGATTGCACAAAAAAGTATGGAAATATGTCTGGAATGTGCCAGCTAATAAACCCAGCTCATCTTTATTACGACTGCTTTTATTTTCGAGGTCAAAATGAAGGTTTGGGGGGGTCTAATTTGGAGCAATGGAAGTATGGGGGTGCTCCCAATGGGAATTTTGAAGGAGTCCAGTGCTCTGCTCTGCTGGGTGAGGTGATGGAAGGGTGGCCCTGTACTGTAGGGAGTTTCAACTCATTCCTGGAGGGAGCAGGTCATGCTGGCAGCTTTTCTTTAAGGAGGTGAGGGGGAGATGATGTTTGAGGCAGAGCCAAGGCTGTGGATCTGTCCCTGGGCTGGGCCCAGCCATGTCCGGGGGCGATGCCACAGGGTGGGACCAGAGGGTGCTGGCAGTGCCCTTCCAGCTGTGCTCCCCACCTTTCCTTGGATAAATGTGTCCCTTTCTGGAGGCTCTCAGAGCAGATTGTGAGCAGGCACGGGAGCAGCAGAGGAACTGTCACCATCAGTGGCTTCTGGGTAATCTGATCCGAAGGTTCCCGCTGCGGATGTGGCTGGAGCCATCCTTGCTCTCCCTGCGAGTGCAAATGGAAATGTGCAGGCTCCTGATGCCTCTGTCTGGATGGAGGGAGACAAGGGGGGAGGATGCAAGAGGGATTTTCCTGTCTCCATCTATGCTTTTGCATCTGCATCTTTTTGCTTTGCTCGGTTTGCCCATTCCCAAATGTGCATCAGCGCGAGGAGGGATGCAGAAAGCCACCTTTGGAATTCTGGCTCTGAATCCCAGAATGGTTTGGGTTGGAAGGGACTTTAAAGCTCACCTAATCCAATCTCCTGCAGTGATCAGAGACATCTTCAACTAAACCAGATTGGTCAGAGCCCGTTGGTCTTCCATCAATGTACATTTCTGCACAGAAAGTGCCTTTATTGCAAAATTCCTGGGATACTTTTATATTTTTTGTCCAGAGAAACTGATTTTCCATTGGGCAAATCTAAATCTAGGTGATTGCATGGAAGGAGCTCAGTGGTTTGGTTGTCTGATGGCTAAGCCAGGAGTTGTTCCTGCTGGCCAGGGAGACCTGCTGGGAGGCAGTGGGAAGCACCAACCCCCAAAATCCCAAACCCTAAACCCCACTGGAAGGCAACTTGCTGCTTGAACACAGATAACTCTTCCAGGAGCTGGGAGCGAGCTGGAATGTCCTTGCATTAGGTGAACAGCGGTGAAAAAGAATCTATTCCATGAAAATTTTACTTTTCTTAAATTTCTGCTGAGAAGGGGAAGTTAGAGGATATTTCCTTTTTTATTTAAACATATATATATATGTACATACACATATATATTTGAGTTTCAGAGGCTTTGCATTTCCTAGTCAGCTCTCTGCACGATGCCATTTCTGCAGGCACCAGATGACTTTTTTTCCCCCTCAGGAAATTTTCTAATATCAATTTAATTTTGACTCTCACAGCTGCATCTATCCCACAGGGATCCTACTCTACAGCCTCGCCAAGGAAGTGTTTCCTCTTAGCTGCAAGTTCATTTTCCAGCTTTAAAACATCATTCAGTCGTTCCTAACGAAAGGTGTAATCAACTTTCAGGCTTGATGGCTTAGCTGAGCCCCTAATGGAGATGGGGATCATTCCTGTAAGATCATTCCAACAATGGCTCAGCCCTTATTTCCCCTGGCAGCTGTGCTGGCACCTTGCAAAGGATGGATTTCAGTGGATGAAACTGCACCCAGAGGGATTAGAGCCAGTCCACGTGGATGCAACTCCGTGAGTTGCTCCCTTGGGATGTATTCTGGCATCCTGCAGGGATTTGCTCCTTCTCTGTTTGTTGTGGCTCCACAAATCCTGCACGGCTTCTGCGGGAGCAGATGATAAAGAATTTGGTCCAGCTTGACTTAAAACAAAGAAAAAGAAGGAAAAAACCAAACCCAAACAACCAAAAACCCCAGCAAAAACACAGTTTGTGTCCCATCTGATT
The DNA here is from genome assembly GCA_013389925.1 of Aegithalos caudatus. Lineage (NCBI taxonomy): Eukaryota > Metazoa > Chordata > Aves > Passeriformes > Aegithalidae > Aegithalos > Aegithalos caudatus. Next base: position 263,085 of record WEIU01005920.1, on the reverse strand, counting down.
GTATTTCCATGCTCATGTCTGCTCTGCATAAATGTTTTGGGAGCACCAAAGGGGAATTGTCTTCATTTTCCCTGCCTTGCTATGCAACAGGAATGGTTGGGGTTATTCCAGACCTTGCTGAATTCCACCATGGATAGGATTCCCTACATCCCCTCCTGTGCCCACCTGCTGTGGAAATAGGAATGCAAACAGCACCAGGAAAACAGGATCAGGTGGAAGGAGGAACAGTAGGACACCTGTGAGGAATATCAGGGCTGGGCTTCCTTGGGAATGGAGTAGTGTTAAATAAGGTCATGGAGCACTGGAGCTCCAAATGGAACCCCATGGAGCAGGATGGGATTTATTCCATTGAATGTTTACCCAGCCTCGTGGAACAGGAACCCTGTGCTGGTCTGGGTGGGGGCAAGCCCTGGAAATCATGGAATGGAATGGAATGGAATGGAATGGAATGGAATGGAATGGAATGGAATGGAATGGAATGGAATGGAATAGAATAGAATAGAATAGAATAGAATAGAATAGAATAGAATAGAATAGAATAGAATAGAATAGAATAGAATAGAATAGAATAGAATAGAATAGAATAGAATAGAATAGAATAGGATAATTCAGGTTGGAAAAGCCCTGTAAGATCACTGAGTCCACCCATTTCCCCAGCACTGCCACACCCACCACTCAACCAGCTTTACACAGCTTTACACAGCTTTTAAATTCCTCCAGGGATGGGATTCCACCAGTATGCCCTGCTGCCAGAAAAAAAATACCCTGGGGCCTTACATGTGCCACAGGGCAGGGGAAGGGCTGTAGGGGTGATCCTCCCCTCATCCAGGGCTGGGTGCTCTCCCTGCCATGGGCTCTAAGGTCTCCCCCTCCCTGTTCAACCCTGAAGTAGCTTATGAAGCATCAAAATGACAAAAATTGGGAAATAAGCAAAACCTCCAAGCCCTTCATCTCTCTCCCCAGAGGAAAAAGCCAAACAGATGAGCCAACAGAAATTTTTAATTGAAATGTTTGGGTACAAATTACCTGACAATCCAAACAGAGGAGTTTGGAACCAGCGCTCGAGCTCCTCGTTCAGAAAATATTGAAGCGTCGTGACCTGACACTTCCAGAACTCCCCATAAAGCTTTGGAAGTGAAAAATTAATCCGGAGTAACCTCTTTCTCTGCTTTCCAAAAGCAGATTGGCTTTTGATGGATGCTTTTACCTCCTCAATAGATCCCAAGCAGCCGAGCCTGGCTGTTCCCCGTTGCGTGGTGTGAATCCCTGGAGCACCGGAGGCTGGGAATGCGCCAGGGTGGGGCTGCCCTGGGTGTGAGATTGCTCTGCATGCCTGGAGCATTTCCATTCCTTCCTCCTCTCCTTTTGCTGTGCCTGTCAGTCCACGTCCATCATTCCTTCTTGCAGCAGTCAGGTGTCTGCTGCTGCTGCCTTTTATCCCTCTGAATCTGCCTCATGGGATTAGGCATGGAATGGAGAGTTGTAGCATATAATAGCAGGGCTGTAATTACCTGACGACTGCGGTGTAATTACACTGTGGTAAGGCTTTTGGATAACCTCACCACCTCCCACTTGTCCCTTTAACTGGAATTTCACTACATTTCAGCTCCTAACATTACCTCCTTCTCCAAAATTGTGGCTTTGGCTTCCCGGTCACCATGGAATGGTGTTTATAACATTCAGTGGCACCACTGATTTTTGCACTTACACTTTAATTAATTTACAGCCATGGAGCCTTGGAGTTGTAGGAGCAGAGTGAAAATTGCAGGTGTGGGAAGCAGAATTTTGGTGTAATCACACCAAAATTGCTGGGCAATCACACCCCTCAAGCTCAGCAGAAAGCCACAGTAAAGTTTTGGTGGACCTCTATGGGATCTGTTGGCACGGGTTTGGATGAGCAGAAGGATCTGAGCTGCTGCAGATCCCTCTGTCCTAGGGCAGATAGGTTGGATTTCTCACTCTACAATTCCCTGACAGGAGGTGCAGCCTGGTGGGGGTCAGCCTCTTCTCCCAGGGAACAAGGGACAGGACAAGAGGACACAGCCTCAAGCTGTGCCAGAGAGGTTCAGGTGGAATTTCTTCATGGAAAAGGTTGTTGAGCATTGGAAGGGGCTGCCCAGGGAGCTGTTGGAATCCCCATCCCTGGAGGTGTCCAAGGAACACCTGGACATGGTTCTCAGTGCTCTGGGCTGGGTGACAAGGTGGGGATTGGTCACAGGTTGGACTCGATGACCTTGGAGGGCTTTTCTAACCTCAGTGATTCTGGGATTCTCTGAATTCTCTGATTCTCCTTCAGTTAGCAGCAGTGGAACAGCATTTTCTCTGATCCCTGCTTGCATCTTCGAGCCCCTCAGCCCAGCCTGGACATGGCCTGGTGGCATCACTCATCAAACTTTTACCTTGATGAGGGACCTGAAGCTAATTACCACCCTCCTTGTACATTTCCATCCCCCTGACTCCAGTAAAACCAGCCCAGCCATTTCCCTGCCTTTTGGAGCTGCTAGTTGGGATACACAGACAACAAACACTGTGACATAATGGATTTTTATTATTATTGGGCTCCCAGTGCCTGTTTGCCTGTCAGTGTAACAGGGCTAATGAAATGTCCCCACTGCTCATGGGGCTTGGGAGGACAATTTGGGCGGATCTCCACAGCATTTGGAAGAGGTGGAACGCTGGTTGTTATTTATTCCAGATCTGGTTTACTTAGCCCTGGGTTTATTGAGTCTGTCTCCCACTCACAAATGCCGACCACAGCTCCCAGAGCTGCTCCCAGTGCCAGGGATCCTTCCTGTTGCCTCTGAGTTGCCAGCTGGACTTGTTGTGGACTCCAGCTCAGGCCAGTGGGCCAGGTTCATCCCTGGTGTACCATCATTGACTTTAATTAAGCTGCCCCAGGGAGGAATTTGGCCCGCTCTGTTTGTGAGCTGTGTGCTGATGCCAGGCAAAAGGCACAGCAGGTGCCAGCAAGGGCTGTGACAGCCCCATTTCAGCCTGGGACAAAATTCCTGCACCTCTGTCTGCTGTGTGACACCAGCAGCCACCAACGGGCAGGGAGAGGGGAATCCAACAGCATGTTCCTTACAGGACCTCACATCTCGTGGGGTTCCAGATTTCATTTCCCTGTCTTGTTCCCTGACTGCCTGGAGGTACACAGGGAAAAAAAATGCAAGAAGAGGGAAAAAATAGGCAGTGGAGCCTTAAGTAATGCAAGGTCTGACTGAATGCTGAAGAGCTGCTGCTCTGAGAGCCTCTGGATCAGACCCAATTTGCTCCTTACGTGCTTGTAACTGGCATCAGAAGCAACCCCTTTTTCCTGGTGGCAAAGTTCCCACCTGGTTTACTCAGGATGCTGGGTACCACAGCCCCAGCATTGCCCAGGTGGGTGACAGTCACTCCTGCAGCCTCATCCCAACCACCCCCCTCCAGGGCAGCTCTGGACCCTGCCCATATCAAATATCCTCTTCCATCCTCCCGCACACTGCCCCGAGGCAGCCGCTTCCCGGGGAGAGAATCCACACTTGCCCGGTTCAAAGCAGAGGGAAGGTTTCTGTGCTGGCAGATCTGGGGCAGAATTTTAAGTGTGTCTGAATTTCCTCCCTCTCCATCTGAAGTGAGGCACATCCAAGGATGCAGCCCTGGGCTTTCATCTGCCTCACCGCAGGCGCTGTGAGCTGTTCTCCTCTGAATCCGCTCTCCCGGCTTCCTATTTCCTGGGGTGTTTTAGAGAGTGGCTCTGGCTTTCTAAATGCAGGGGCATTCTAAAAAAAAAATACATATAATTAACTCTAAATGCAACAAAACCGTGGCTTTTAGTGCATGGCCCCACCTCGGTCTGCTGGGGTGTGGTGGGATGGGGTTGGCTCTGTGATGGAAAGAGGTGGATGTTGGGATGAGGTGGGTGCTGGGATGGGATGAGGAGAGAGCAATAATGGGATGAGGTGGAGCTGGGATGGGATGAGGTGTTGTCATGCTGGGATGGGATGAGGTGTTGCCATGGTGGGATGAGGTGGATGCTGTGATTGGATGAGGTGGGTGCATGATGGGGTGAGGTAAGAGCAATAATGGGATGATGTGGATGCTGGGATGGGATGAGGTGGGTGCTGGGATGGGATGAGGAGAGAGCAATAATGGGATGAGGTGGAGCTGGGATGGGATGAGGTGTTGTCATGCTGGGATGGGATGAGGTGTTGCCATGGTGGGATGAGGTGGATGCTGTGATTGGATGAGGTGGGTGCATGATGGGGTGAGGTAAGAGCAATAATGGGATGATGTGGATGCTGGGATGGGATGAGGTATTGTCATGGTGGGATGAGATAGATGCCATGACTGAGTGAGGTGGATGCTGGGATGAGATGAGGTGGGTGCTGGGATGAAATGAGGTGGATTCTGGGATGGGATGACGTGGGTGCTGTCGTGATGTGTTGTGAGGATGAGGTGGAGCTGCCGGGTGCAGAGGGATTTATCTGTGCCTCACACAGCCTCAGATTTGCCTCTCCCATCATCTCCTCTGCCACCCTGTCACTCCCAGCCCTTCCTCCCCGGGGGCTGTGAGGCCCTTTTGTCCCCATCTCGGGTTATCTGGGGACATGAGGTGCAGGGAGCAGCAGGTTTGATGACAGCAGGGACACGCATGGAAAAGCTGTGGTGCAAACAGTTGGAAACTGATAACTAGCAGTGATGCCTTTGCCAGGAGGGGAAAAAAAAGACTGTAAATTTGCTTTGTTTTGATATTCAAATACTCCTTTCCGTGTATGTGCTAATGGGTACGCTGGTGTTATGGCATTATTAGAACAAAATATTCAGATGATTCCTAACAGAATTTGTGTTTCACAAGCTACATGGAAATGTTGGCTTGGAAACTGGAGTAGTGTTAGGAGACTGTTTCTCCCAGGGGGTATAACTGGCCTGAGCTGCTGTGCAGGGCTGGGGTTTGGAGCATGGGATCCAGGTGAATTCCCCCAGAAGCCCCTGCTAGACCATGTTCCCCTCCCCAGTATGAAAGGAGCACCCTAAATACAGACCTCAGCACCCCCCTACCCTTGATCCCTCTTCCTCAGGTTCTTCCCAGCCTTGTGGGATGTGAAAGGCTGTTTTGAAAGGACAGCTCTGCTTCTGCTGTGTAATGGCAGAGCTGAACCCGCCTCAGCATCCCCCAAGATCTCCTCCAGCTCTGTGGGCTCTGTGCCTGGATTCCTTGGCTGAGGCCAGGCTGAGGCTCTTAGTTCTTGGTTCCCACCGAAATGAGCAGCAGATCAATGCAGGCCTAATAAACGATGATTGGGAATTGCTAATAGGAGTGTGGGAGGGCAGCCCTGCCTCCCAGAGCCAAGATGAGTATGGATTTTCTTGTGCCAGGGACTGTGAATGCTCCTGGACTCCCCAGGGAGCCCTGGATGCTCACCCTCTCCCTTCACCCTCATCATTCTCCCGCTGCCTTAAAAAGGAACCCAGCAAAGGCAATTAGCTGGGTTAATTAGCTGGAGGTGGCAGGGAGGGCTCAGCCTGGGTGGGATGGAGTGAGCTGGGACAGGGTGTGTGGTGGGGGCAAGAAACCCCTTGGCCAAGCCAGGGTTAGATTGGATATTAGGAAGAAATTCCTACCTGTGGGTGTGGTGAGGCCTTTGCACAGGTTTCCCAGAGCAGCTGTGGCTGCCCCTTCCCTGGAAGTGTCCAAGGCCAGGTTGGACAGGGCTTGGAGCACCCTGGGATAGTGGAAGGTGTTCGTGGTGGGAGGTGCCTTCCAACCCAAACCATTCTGGGATTCTGTGATAAGATCAGCTGCCCTGCTCCTGCCCTGGTCAGAGTTTGGTCCCCATCCCACAGCTCCTGTGCAGGAAGGGGAGAAACGAGGTCAGAGAGTGGGAACAGGGTTGGAAAGGTTCTCACAGCCTTGGGCTTCAACTCCAGCTCCTGGTAGCTGCCCTCTCCAGCTTGTCTTATTTATGGATGCACATCTCCCCTGCTCTTCCCCAGCAGCCACAGTCCCAGCACCCCACAGGCTCCCCATTACCAATAGATCAGCACCAATAAAATCCCTGCCCTGCTCTGCATTCTGCAGCCAAACCCCTCCTGCCCTTCCCCTTGGTGCTGCTGGGGGATGATGTATGAAATCCAAGCGGGTTTGATTCATACGAGTTGTGTTCACCTTGCAGAACAGGCTGTCACCAAAAATAATAAAGCTCCTTGTTTTAATGCCTGGAGAGGCTGTTGGACGAGCAGCAGGACAGGTTTAGATCCTCTTCCAAGGAAAAGGACGCTTTTGAGAAAGACGGATGGCGAGGCAGGGGCTGGCTGCACAAACGGTAAATAATAATTAGAGCCGTGTCTGGAGGCTGCACGGGGAGCAGGGACCTGTCAGCCTTCCTGTGACACTCTTGCTCTGGACAGGACAATTCCTGACCCATGGCCTGGAAGGTCTAAATGGTGTTGCCAAGAGCAGGGGGTTGGCAGCACAGGGTGAAGTGACTTGTCCCTTGTCACCCAGGAGAGAGGTGGCACAGCCCTGGGTGCTGCAGCTGCTGGTTGGGGCAGGGATGGGGACCAGGGTGGCTGCAGTTCATCATCCCCTACGTCCACAGGCCTTTACCAGGAGAGGCAAAACCCTGCTGGGCAACTCTTTACCCCCTGATTTATAGCTCATCCCTAGAATTTTTCTCATGCCACAGCACAGGCCTTCCCTAAGCTCAGACATGCTTCCAGGAGGTATTTTGTATGGAGTAAATGCACCAGCACAGTATCCAGTGAGGTTGTATCCTCATCTCTCTCCTTTTTAGGCAGCAGCTCAGATTATGATTTCCTCTGCCTGGCATCAGACCTGCCTGGTGCCCCCAGCACAGCCTCTGGGTCCTTCTCCCTTTGGATGCTCTGCTGTCTCCTGCCTTGGGATGTGATGCCCAAATCCCCGTCCTCCTCCACGTCCTGGAGCAGCCCACACATGCACATGGCACTGAGGCAAAAAAGTATTAATGGGGGGAAAAGTTAACCACATTTATTGAACTGAGAAAAAGGTTGTTTTTATATCCCTTTATTGGAATATAAAGACAGCTTTTATAACCTTTTAAAGGGGCATAAAAGCAGCTTGGAGACCAGAAACCTTGCTGCAGTGGAAGGCAGGGAAAGGGAAAGGAGGAGAGCAAACATCTGCCGCATTCTGGGCTCAGGAGGAGCTGGGGGGGCTGGCTGGAGCTGCTGAGACCCCAGGACTGAGGTGGCTGTGGTGTCACCTCCCTTGGGAAGGTTTGCAGCCCTCGCTGCTGCTCACAGCCCTGGGCTGGGACAGTTCCTCCCCTCTCCAAGTGCAGAGCCCTCCCCAGAGGGGGAGGTGTTGGATTTGATGGACTCACCTCTTTCCTTTCATTTTTTTCCCCAGTCCTCTGTGGACAAATGCTGCTTTGGCTTCGTTCCTTCTGGAATGAGGGAGGAGGGAATGTGTCAAGGTCTGGCCTTGATGCTGGATGGAAAGTTTGCTCTGTGACTGCTCCTGTGACACTCAGCCTCTCTGGTGGCACTCTGGGGCTTCTGGGTGGAACAGCTTCCAACCTCCCAACCTGGAAAGTATTGGTTAATTTGGGATATGGCACACTCATGGCTGGGATATCCTCTGTCCCCTGGATGCCTTCAGTATTTTGGGACGAGCACAGGGCTGTGCTGCAACCCTTCTCCTCCATGGCACAGGATTCCCTGCCTCCTTGCCCATCCAAACAGCAGCTCCAGCTGCTGGCTGGGATGTGCTTGGGAGCAGCACCTTCAAATCCAGGAGGAAGCTCCTTCCACCTCTTCCAGAGCTCCTGACCAGCACTCCAAAAACATTTGGCATTGCAGGTGGGCAGAGCCCAACCTCCTCCTGCTGGCACGCTCCTCCCAGGACGGAGCTGGATTTTCTCCATGCTCTGGAGGAGATGTGCCTTTTCCTGTCCCTCGCTCCCTCAGCTCTGACACGACATTCAGAGAGGAGAGTGACCTTTCCAGTGCTCTCCAGCTCCGGGGAGGGCAGGGCTGAGCCCTGTCTGCAGCAGGCACCGCTGGAATGCGGATAGGTCACGGGGCTCCCTTATCCCCACGCCATCTCCCAAATAATCAGCTTCCCGAGATAATGTTGTAGGGCTGTACAGGGGAAGGCAACAGGAGCAGCTGCTTCTAATTTCACTTCATGGGGAGGGAGGCGATGCTGAGAGCACCCCGCAATCTCGGCACATATTTTTCATCATTATAGGCAGAAATGCCAGAGCTCTGACAGATATTAATGCAGTTCACACCGGGAGAAAATCTTCTTTCCATCAGGCTCCATGTGCAGCAAGAGGGCAGTGCCATTTGCAGCCCTAGGGAGGATGTGTTTGAAAGGTGATGTGTTTTTTACCCGGGAAGTTTTATTCCCAGACAAAGTTCTGTCTGGAGAAAGGGCACCTGAACCTGTTCCACTGGGATATTCTTCGTGGACCTGGGTGGAGGTGCATTTGCAGCAGTGCTGGGAATTAACCTGGCTTTTGGTGTAACTCAGATTCCCCAGTGCTGGCTCTGTCATGGCTGTGTGTCACCACCGGGGTGTCATTGTCCCATGGAGCAGTTTTGGGCTCCCATCCTACCCTGTCCCACAATGATTCTGTGAGGTTTTCACTCTTATCCCACAGGGAACTGCACCTCCTTGCACCCCTCAGCCTCCTTTTATTTGCTTATCCCACTAAATATTCATCAGTAACATTTTAGACAAAGGAAAGAGATAATTACAAGGGGAGAGTTTTTTTTTGCAGTATTAAAGGTTAACAGAATTCTTGGCATTTGTGCCTTGTCGATCTCCATGTAATTATGCTCATTTCCCAGAATTCAGAGGCGACCGTGCCTGTTAACGCTCAAAGATGGTACCCCGGGAATTAAATTTATGAGATCATTTCTCAAAATCTTCAGATTCAAACCAAGCATCTTGCTTAATGGCATGACTATTATTAATATTATTCTTGGATGCAGAGAGCCGTGAGGGTCAGAGGACCAGTGGCAAAACTCAAATTGGTACAGGCAGACAGCAACGAGCCTGGACTTTTTTTTTTTTTTTTCCCAAGGAATGTACTCCAGCAATTTGGCAACTTCAGGGAAGCAGGCTGGCAAAAATGGTGGTGGCTGGTTTGAGGTGAAAATGGGGAAAAGCCCATTTTTGTCAGCTGCTGCTGGGGACTCAGAAAGGAAAGCTTGGTTTGGAGGTGACTGATCCCAGTCTGGAGGCAGGTGCAGGCTACTGGGAGACCAGTGGCTCCAGGAGAGGCTGATTCCAGGGCTTTTTGCTGCTCCCTGCAGTTGAGGATGTGTGTGGTATCCAGATGGGCTGGGGAAGGCTTGGCTCAGTGTGTTTGCCTCGGGACCATCCCAGGAGAAAGCACAGCAACACTTGGAGCTGCTTTTCCAAGCAGTTATCCAGCACAGAGCCCCCAGACTGTGGGCAGAGCCTCAGATGGGGGAGAACTTTGTGTTTTCACATTTAAGGGAGCTGTGCTGTAGCTCCCAAACATCCATGGTGAGGCCTGAGGAGTGTCTGGCTTTGCTTTTCAGCTTATTCAGCTTTTTCCCCTTTTCACAGACTGCAGGGATTGAGTCGTAGAGCTTGGGGTTAATGTCACACACTTATCAAATGCCATTAGATGGATAATGGCATGGCTTTATCCCACATCATCACTGTCCCTGGCTTTTGAGCCAAAAAAAAAGAAAAGAAAATCTCACACTGATGAGGATGCAGAGTCTATATAAAAAAAAAAAATTTTGGGGGTGTTCATACAGCACCATAACCTCACAAGGAAGCCATGAGATACAGATTTATGTAAAATCAATATTGATTTGTACCAAGGATCAATCCCAGTTCATAATTCTCACTGTGCCAGCATGGCTTGGTGGCTCTTTGATCATTTTTTTAACTCTCTGCATAGATGTTAAATATGGAGTCTGGACCTGCAGAGGTGTCACTTCATAAATGTGAGTGCCTGGTTGGGCTGCTGGAAAAGGCCACTGGGGGCTGAGGGAGAAAGGACTGATCCAAAGGGAAAAGTGAGGCCTTGAGAGCTGCTTTGCATCCTCCTGGTTTTATGTCCCAGCTGCAGCCCTGCCTGGCCCCTCTGGAATCTACAGAGACTCCCAGGATGATTTGGGTTGGAAGGGACCTTAAAGCTCATCCAGTGCCACAGGCAGGGACACCTTCCACCAGCCCAGGTTGCTCCAAGCCAATCCAGCCTGGCTCTGAACAGTGCCAGGGATGAGCTATTGAGTATCCTTAGGGATGCTGCTGTGTTTGGGGGCTGGCAGGGCTGTGTGGGCCATCCCGGCTTTCCTTTTCCTCCAGGGTTTCACTCTGGGTTATGTGGGAATTGGTGCAGGGAGCTCAGTCCTGTGCTGGCTTTGCAGCCCCACTTTGGGACAGATTTGAAGCTTTTTCCAGGGCATCACCTCCTCCTCCAGCCCCTTAGGCTGAGGCTTTGCAGCTCAGCCAGGGGTGCCCTGGAAGGAGTTAATTCATGCTTGAAAATTCCGAAGTCCCCGAGCACGATGAGAGCGAGCGACAAACCCGAGCCCAGCAGTTTGTTAAAGGGCAAACAAAATGTTCCTTTTTTTTTTTTTTACTGCGAGGCGCTTGGTGCAAAGTGCAGGCAGAGCAGGGCAGCGTGGCTTTAGGGGAAGGCTCCCAAAAGCACATTTTATTTAAATTTAATGGGATGGTTACTGTAAGTTTATCTAAAGTGCAGTTAAATATTAACGGCATCTGTAGCAGGGATTAATGGGGTCTCCTGCGTTGTTTTTAAACACCGTGAAGAGGGTGCCGGGAGTCCCTGCTTGGGAGGGATTGAGCGCCCATGAGGATGCTGCTTGCATTCCAAAATCTGCCCTAGAAACAGCCCTGAACAGGAGATTTCTCCAGCTCGGAGCGGGAACGCCTTTGGGGCGAGAAGGGCTCCGGCCAAGTAAGGCTCCCAATTATTGTTCTTTAATTGGGGCCGCCGTTAACGAGGGGATAAATGAGGCAGCGAGGGAGCTGGAGCCTTTGTGGCTCCGGTGAATGGCTGGAGCAGTTATTGAGGAAAAGCTCTCCCGGACTCGTGTGTCATTCACCTGCCTAACGCCAAGGAAATTAAGCACTTTTTTGTGCAACTCGGAGCTTATTGGAGAATAATGTGGTGTGCGATAGCACGGCTGGCGTTATAAAATCGTGTTTTCATTTGGAAGGAACGAGAATGTCTCGGGCATAAATTATGTTTCTGATCGTATTTGGCCGTTTTAGATTAAAAATAAATTTCCACTTTGGGGCTATAGATTGCCATCTATCAACTCCCTGAAAAGGGAAAAAAAGGAATTAAAAGGAAAATCTGGCTGTACGAATTGCCTCGCTATGACCTACTTATTGAAAGTAGTTTTTTGTTCTCCAGGAATGAAATCCATTGGTGTGGGGAGGTGTAAGGATTGTATGGATGTAGGTTTGCAGGCAGGTCTATAGGATGGGAGGATCTTGAACATGGACCTGCAAGCAGCTATGATAAAATAGAAAGTAGAGCCGTGCTGGATACTTCGGAGGAAGCAAGGAAAAAATGCAGCAAGGTTGTTTCCCTTGATAGAGGAACTTGAACTGCAAATTTGCAAGCGATTTGGGCCTTTGGGACAACTCAGATCTGCAGATGAGCTGCTTAAGGCTTGGTTTTGCATGAAAAGCCTGAGACTGGGGCAGTGTTTGCTGGGGTGGTCCTTGCAGAAGGGGTCGGGGTCCCTTGCAGCAATCCAAATGCCATCATTCTTCCCCATGGGACATTTTTGGGACGGCTTTGCTCCCTGCTCTGCCTCTGAATCTCCTCCTCCCCGGCTATGGATAGAGATGCTCCTTTGGGAAGCAAACCCACAGGGTCTTGCTCCTTCTAAGCCCTTCTCCATCTGGGCTTTGAGCATCCTCCCCTCCATCTGCCATCTCCTGGGGGGAGAAAATCCTTCCCCTGGCTCCATCCTTGCCGCTGCATCACTTCCACCCTGTCCAGCCCTTGCTGCTGCTTCCTCTGCCCTGTTTGTGGTCTCTGCCAGGAGAGGGGGGCCTTTAGCCTTGCTGGAGAGAGGAGAGCAGTGAGATGGATACGGAGATAAAGATAACACCTCGAGTGTGCCGTGCTTGGCTCCTTCTGCTCGTCTCCTGCCTGTTGCTCGCAATGAGAGGGGAAAAAAAAGACTTTCACCTAAGTAGGAAGAAAGGGAAGGAGTTGAAAGGGAGAGGCTGTTTGGTGCTCAGATGGGCTCAGCCCGTGTGCAGCAAACTCTGCTGCTGCTGTGGTCAAAACCCAATGAAGGAAAAAAGACTCTCTCATCCCCAGAGGAGGCTACAAAGCTCTCTTTCTCTCGCTGCTGAACCTTCACAGCTGGACTCAGTTGCTGGCTCCACTGCTGCTGGAGCAACTGAATTATTTAAAGGAACCTTGATTTGGTTTTCTCTTTGCTGTTTTCCCGCGTTGTGTTTATTGTCTATAGATATTTTTATAGTCCGAAGCAATTACAGCTGTCAGGAAAGAGACGAGCTGTGACAGGCTGATTTATATGTACATTGTATGTATGCAAGAGAGGGAGGGAGAGCAGGGATTCTGCCGCGCTTTAGTATGCAGGAGCATATTGGATGTAAATTCCTTGGGATTTTCAAACAATGCTGCTGATGATCTCCTAACAGTGGGCCAAATTCAGCCCTGGCGAGGGCTAAAACAGCTCTGCAGGTCACATCTGCCCCAGCCTCGAGTGTTTTCGCTGCAGGGAGGTGGTTTCAGTGCGGGGAGGTGGTTTTTTTTTTGTTTTTCGTTCGTAATTTAAGATGCTCCTGGCGATCCGGGGCTGAATTCCGTGCTAAAAGGTTAACTGGCTGTGGTTATTGGAATCCCTCTGGTTTTGCTGACACAGGAGTCACTCTCTGCCCATTCAAAGCAGCGGCCCCGCAAAGAGCAAGCTCGTGTGTGCTGGTCCTGCAGGTATCCCGGCGGGGTCCCCATCCTGCCGGGGTGCCACCATCAGCAGGATTGGTGTTTTTTATTCTTCTCTGTCTTGTACAGCCCGGTGCAATGACACAACCCCGGACAGAGGATTTTGCCCTGCCTCTGACGGTCTCTCCTTACGCAGTGAGGTTTCAGAGACCCCTCCCATGCAATTTGTGGCCCCCGAGGATCCGCTGAACGCAGCGTTCCCCCCTCCCCTGCCAGTTCTGACAGCCGAGTTCACTGCAGGGATTAAAGCCTTTCTGCCAAGAGCTGGGGAAAGCAGCTGGGGAAAGCTGCCGTTTCCTCTGGGAAAACACAGCACTCGAGGCAGCACGTCCCACCAGCGCTAAATTCAAGGAGCAGAGAACCTTCAGACAAGGAAAAAGTAGAGAGACTTGCAGAGCAATCCCCTTCTCGTATGGCCAGTCAGCATGCACAATAATACTAAAGCTTTATTTGATGGAGTGTTTCCTCTGGCCGGCACAGCTCATAATGTTTTAGAGATTAAATAGCACAGTTAGTGAATTAAGCAGTAGTTTACAGGGGATTCGGAGACTCCAGGGATTAGTAACGGGCTATGGATCCTTTCACATCTAGGTCACCAGTTTGAATCCAGCTCAGGTTGCCAGCAGCGGGCTCAAAAACAACAACAACAAAACCCACCCCACGTTGGTGCCGTGCAAAAGCTGCCGAGCACACGGTGGGGGAATGGAGGGAGGATTTTTGGATAAGGCAGAGCTGCGAAGTCACTGGGCACAGCGAGGGGGGAGAGTTGGCTCTCCCTAAGGCTGGGCTGCGGGGTTTGAGGGGTGCAGCACCCCAAAAGATGTGATTTGACTGCTCCTTCCAGGATTCTCTGCTCTGAGGATGCTCCCCAGCACCTTTTCTCCAGCATGGAACTGTGCCTGGAAATATTAATGTGTTTAGCCACTAGCGGAGGGAAGGAGGAATTACTCGGCATAAGCAAATGTGATATTTGTTAAATTATGAGCTGATAAAAAGTACGCGGGGACCGTGCTTGCGGCTGGGGAGGAATTTGCCACTTAAGCTCCCGCTGTGTCTGTGAGGTGCAGGGGAGCAGGAGGACACGCTCCTGCCTCTCCTCATCATCACCTGGCTGCGGGGGGAAGGGGAGGGGGGGAATATTACCCGTGCCTCAGTTTCCCCTCGTGCACAGCGACTTTGCCGCCTGGGGATGGGGAAGGCGCCGAGGTAGAGGAGGGCAAAGGGGAGAGTTGTGCGGCGCTGGCTGCGGGACGCAGGTAAGCGCAGGGGGACAGAGAGGAGAAAGAAGGGGGGTGGTCTTGCCATTCCCCCGAAGAGCGCGGCGCGGCGGGGGTTAATGTGCGTGTCCTCCTGCGCATCCCGCCCCGCTGCCGCCCGCCCGTGTGCGGGGCTCGGGCCGTGCGGGAGCCGAGGCGCCNNNNCGCCTGGACACCTTTGCTAGCTCGCCTCGGGGGTGTTTTTTGGGGTTTTTACTGGTTTTTGGACTGCCCCCGCCTCGGGACAAGCGCGCGGGAGCGGGGCGCAGCCGGGCCCCCCCGGCGCCTCCTCGCCCAAGTGAGCCTCGGACTGCTGCCCGAAGAACCGGCTCGCCCAGCACCTTTGCCACTTCTCCTCCTCCTCTTCCTCCTCCTCCCCCCGGCCCTCCCGTCCTCCTCCCTCGCCCGAGGACAGCGGGACTCCCTCCGATGCCGCTCGGCAGGCTCAGCGCTCGCAGCCAGCCTTGCCGGGGGCTCTCCTGATCTCCGTGGAGCTCCGCAGCGCTCGCCCCGGTGGTTTTGCTCCCCCCCATCCCTCCTCTCCACCCGCCCCTTCCCCCTTTTCGCCTTGTCGGGTGTGTTTTTTGCCTGTTGGAAAAGTCCCCGCTGCCCAGGATGGGGGTCGGTGGGTGCTTGGCCCTGCCCTGGAGGTGCCTGGTCGTCCTCTGTCTCAGGCTGCTCTTCCTTGTGCCCGCAGGAGTGCCCGTGCGCAGCGGAGATGCCACCTTCCCCAAAGCCATGGACAACGTGACAGTGCGGCAAGGGGAGAGCGCCACGCTCAGGTAGGAGCAGCTGGGCTGGGACTGGGGGGCTCGGGGGGTCCCGCTTGCCCGCTGGCTTTTGGGGACGTGCCTCAGTTTCCCCGCGGGGGATGCGCCGTGCCGCGGTTGGCGGTACAGGATGGTACCGGGCAGCGAGCTGAGAGGTTGGAGTGCCCGGGGAGTGGGCTCGGGCTCAGCCCTCCCAGTTGTCTTCGGGAAAGTTACTGGGGGATGCAAAACAAGGGGATGTGATTCCCTTTTGGCGCCCTGCCCCACAGCAGAACGAGGCGGGGGCTCGGTTGCTGCTGTCGGTACCGAGGCTCGGGCACTTCGGCTGCGTTCTTCCCGGATAAATCCTGCTCTGCTCGTGTGCCCGGGGTGTCTTCATCCGTGTCAGACTGCCCCAGCCTGGGGAAAGAGGGAGCTTTTCACCTCCTGGTGTGGCTTTGTGCCTTTTTCTCGTGTCCAGACGTGCTGGAATAGGGAAGTGTAGGACGGGGCTGGCTCCGGACAGGTGGATGCTCCGCTCCTTAAAAATCCTTTTGCTCCAGAGGCAAAGGGTTGCTGCTCCCTGGCATCATTCCCTCCCTGGGAAGGGGAGAGATGGGGGCTGGGCGTTGCACCAGGGTCCTGTCCCCTGCAGCAGCCATCCGTGGGGCTCAGGGGCTGCCGAGGAATCCGTAATTTTGCTCAGCATAATTTTTTTGGGACATCTTACGCCCAGACGCTCGTCCCTGTCCTCACAGCAGATGGGCGCAGTCATCCCAGAGGATGTTTGATAGGGACATTAAAAATCAAAAGCCAGGTTTTAATTGCAACACTGGGAAGCGACGCTTGCAACTCCGGCATGCTCGGGAGCGACTTTGCTCCTCGGGAGCGTTGCATAGGTGACACCAACATCTGCGGGGACAGCTGGGTGTGTGCGGTGACACCGCACCCCTGCTTTACGCCAGGGCGGAGAGGGACCAAGCCCGGGCAGGAAAAACAGCCCCGGGGAGGAATTTCAGCAGGAATTTTCGTGCCACTGAGTTGTTTGCAGCCGAATTTTGTGTTCCCCCCTCCCCGCAGCTCCGGAGTGCTCCTGGGAGGGTGGGAGCTGTGTCGTGGCCATTCCTCTGGATTTGTCTTGCGTCATGGCACGGCTGGGCAGGGAGGCTGGAAAACGGGTGGCTGAGGGTGGAGGACAGAGTGCCTTGCTTAGGAATTTGAGCTTGGCTTCAAAAAGTAGTAGCTCCTTTCCTGAATCTCTGTGTTTTCCCAAGTGCCAAAAATCCTACAGACCTTGCTGTCAAAGGGAGAGGGGTTTGGGTTACTGGGGGTCTGGGCAGTGAAACACACAGGAGCTGGGTGGGTGCTCTGCAAACTTCTGGGAAGAGGCTCTGCTGAGGGCCTGCACAGGGTTTTGGGTGTAGATCAGGGATCTGGATCCACACCACGGATCGAGGAGCTCTGCCCTGGCACTGGGTGGTCGCTGGTGTTGGAGGAGAACAAAGGGAAGCTTGGGTGAGTCAGCAGGAGGGGTTCTTCTGTCAGGGAGGCTTCATGGGAATGGGGACAAATCCTGCCCCTCCTGGGAGGTGGCTCTGGGGAGGGAGGGAGGACAGCAATGTGTCACCATCCCAGAGCTGCCACAGGTGCATCCCAGTGGAGCTGGGAGCCCGTCTGGTGGCAGGGGACATCCCTGCCCCTTGACAGGTGCCTTGTCAGTACAGGTGTGCCCCAGGAGAGGGGCACGTGGGCTTTGGGATGTGCAGCCTGTGTGGATCCCGTTGTGCTCATGACATTCCTGCCCTCCTGCCCGTGGAGCAAGGATTGCTCTTGGCGATTCATGGCTTGCTGCCACCACTGGTGCTCTGCTGTGGTGACAGAGAGGTGCAGGAGTGTGGTTTTGCCTGGGCGTTTGGAGGGGTTTTCCTGCTGGTTTGAGGTGGGAGCAGTTGGCCCAGCAGGCAGTGGGACACTGCTGCATCCCCTGGGCAGACCCAGTCGTGCTGCACCGTGGCAGGAGCTGGGAGGAGCAGAGCATGTGGAAAACCAGAGGAAATCAAGGAAGCATGAATCTTCCTGCCTGCTCCCCCACAGCCCGGCGTGCCCATCGATCTGTTGTGGAGGAGTTAACTTGTGCAGAATAGCAATGCTGCTACAAAGGCAGAGCCCAGAGATGCTCCTGGCCACCTCCTGCCCAGCCCTGCATGGGTGGCAGTCAGGGAAGGGGAAAAAAAAAATCAGGTCTAATCCAATCCCACTCATTTCCATGCAAGGTGGGAGGACGGGGAGCTGCAGCCAAGGATTTGGAAGGAGAGATGTTTCTAGAGGTCCCTTCTTAGCGTTTCACAGATGCCAAAAGGGAAGAGCAAGCTGAGAACTCAGCAGCAGAAGTTGCTGTTTCTCTGGAGCACTTGGAAAGTCCTGTCCCCCACTCTTCCCAAGGGAGAGGCCTTGGCTGTTGGAAATAGGTTATTTTATCGGGGTGGCAGGTGCTGAGGAGCCTGAGAAGCTGTCGAGCAGCAGTGCCCTGCCAAGAGGCTCTTTTCAGCTCTGTCCCTCTAAGCAGAGTGAATTCAGTGCTGGGAAAAAAAGCTGGATTGAAAGCTGCAAGGAGACTTCTCTGTTGTAAAGGCTTTGCTCTCTACAATCCAGTGTAGGGAATCAGTTTAGGAGCAGAGACATTGCAGATGTTCAGATATTTCATTCTATCTCGTGATGGTTCTGCTGGAGGGTACAGGCCTGTCGTGGGTACCAGCACTTTAGGTCACTGTATTAAATTTAAATCAAGCTTTAGCTGTTGGGTTAGAGCTGCTGCCTGGGATAGGAGGGGTAGGATTCACTCCTGGATGCAGCAAATCCTGCAGGAATAGGGTTTGAGGGTGTTGTGTCCAACAGTACAGTGTTGGATGTGTTGGTCCTGCCCTAGGGGTGACAGTGAGGAATTTTGTGCAGGTGAAGGTCAGAGTTTTCTGTCCTTCCTTGTGTCCCCAAGCACAGATTGTGAGGATGAGGCTGATCTTCATCCCACCACGTCCAGACAGCTCTGCCCTCACCAGCAGCAAGCTGCTCACGCTGGAGAGGACCCATCCTGAACTTCCATGCAGTGCTTGAACCGAGTCCAGGCATTGCTGAGACCTTTGGAGCAGCTCTCTGGGCACCAAAACAAATGGCTTGATTATGATTTCACTTTAATTGGCATCAGTCAGCGCTCTCCATGGCGAGGCTCTGACGTTCCCAGCAGCAGCACAGGCGCCTGCATGGTGTCCCCCAGAACCCGCCTGTGCTCCTCTCTCCATCTCCTCTGGTTTTCTTGGCAGGGGGATGCAATGCCTTCATTTGTTCCCCTCTTTGATTCCAAAGCTAAAAGTCAAATCTGAGTTAAACATGAGGCAAAGCTTTTTTTAACCCTGATGTTTCCCGTGGTTTCCACTCAGGCTTTGAAAAGGGCTGTGAGCTTTGCCACTGAGCTCTGTCATTCTTTACCTAAGCCTGTTTTGCAAATTTATTTGGCCCCTGTGATGCTCTTGAAATAATTTTGGAGAAATGATGACTTGGCTGTGAAACAAAACAAAATCAAGCATGTTTGTTTGATGGGTGCAAACAGAAAGTGCTTGTTTGCTAAGCAGAAAAGAGTATTTTTCAGAGATGGGTCTGTTTTTTGTGACTCTTTGCTGCCCCATCTTTTCCCCTTTATTCACAGGAATTTGCCTTGCTGTGTTTTTATTGTGTAATAGAAAACTAGGAATGGTCTCCAGTGGGTAAATGTGGTGTGTTCCAGCACCCAGGTCCTGGGGGAGTCTCTGTGTCTCCTCCAGTGCTGTTCCTGCCAGGGTTTGAGCAGGGGTGATTCTCTCTGAGGTTTTGGGCAGCTCTGCCTTTGTGGTTTGCAGTCAATGAGTGCAGAAATCCTGTGGGGGGGGAGGAGGGCAGGGGAGCCCATTCCAGGCTGGCTGTGCCTGGGAAAGCCTGGGCTGAGTCAGGGGGGCTCAAAGAGCAGGGCTGGGCTCCTGGTGTGAGTAACAAACCCCAGACAGGGCAGAGGATGGTGATGAAAGGGGCCAGCCCTGATTGCCAAACCTCCTCTGCTGGCTGCCCAGCTCTGTGTCCGTTTTGCTCCAGGCTCCCACTCCCACTCTGAGCTGCAGGAACCCCACTCAGGGAGTGTTCCTTGTCCACCCTGTCCCACCACTGAGAACACCCCAAGTCAGGTGTTCCCATCTCCTGCCCAGCCAGCTCCTCCCTTCCCTGCACAACCACCACATTCCTTATTTCCAGGTCAGTGCTCATCTGCCCCTGCAGGGCTCAGTCCTGTGGAAAACTCATCCCATTCTGATGGTGTCCAAGCCCAGTACCTGGTAGTTTTCATCCTGCTGCAGTTATTTATTGCAGAGACTCCTGCTTGCTTGCCTGCCCACTTGCCAACTTCCCAAGCCCAAAGGGAGGGATATAGCTGGGGCTTGCAGAGGCTGAGGTGCAGCACCTTTGCTTTTCTCAGTTCCTGAGCAGTAAAGGAATTCTGAACACCTGGGCTGGGCTGGGAGCAGCTTCCAGCAGTCCTGTGGGGCTGGGGTGAGGATGGAGCTAAACTGCACACTCATGTCTTAACCCAAGTTAATTCCCCCAGTTCTGCAGTATCCACCACCTTTGCCCTTCTCCTTCAAACCTCTCTCCTTTTCATGCTGAGGTTCAGGGAATAAATTCAGGGCTGTGGTGACCCCTCCTGTATTAAGGTGAGGAAGGAGCAGTGCGTGTTCTCCTGCATGGTGCCACTTCACCCCTGCCTCTCCTCTTCCCCTTTTTGCTGGGTCCTCCTTTCTGGTTTTTGTCCTCCTTTCTGGGGGTTTTGTCCCCACATTCCTGGGGATGCCCCGTGGCAGAGGAGCCCCACGTGCAGGGTTTGTGCCTCACGAGCCGCTTGCTTTGCTGGCGCTGGCACGTTTCTGAAAGAGGAGTTTATTACCAAAGTGACATGTCAGCAAATCTCTGCCACCTCTCTCCCATCTCGGAGATGGAATCAGCTTAAAGTGGTGAAAAAAAATGTCATATGCATGGATTATTCTCTTTTTTTTTTTTTTTTTTTCCATGAGTGCAATTTCCATCTGAGATGAGACAAGCTCCTGATTGCTGTGCCAGAGGAGGGTTTCCCTTTATAGCTTTCCTGGTAGAGCTGCTGCCTCTGGTTCACTGGAGCTGGGGTCTCCTAGGGGACAAGTGGGCTTTTGGAGATGGCCATCTCCATCCTGGCCTAAGAATCTCACATCTGGAAAGGCTGAAGTCAAACAGACTTTACTTTGGGATGGGGAAGGGAGGCCAGAGCAGCCCCACAGGTGGCCAGTGAAGGGGTGCTGGTGTTTCTGATGGTTAAGGCAGGCTTAGGAAATGGATTTTCAGTTGTCAGCCCTGCCCTCAGCTCCTTGTGTGACGTTGGGTGCCCTCCCAGGTCCTATAAATGTCTTGATTCGTGCACAGCAATTGCAACGCTTCCTTTCTCTGCTCCATGAGTCATCTGCTTGCGTTGCAGTCTCTTTGTGGCAGATCCATCCCTCTGCAAGGAAAATGCTAGGAGTGTCCTGCTGGAGGGCACCAGAGGTGTCCACCCATGTCCTGCCCTTGCTTGGGGTGTGAAGAGGGGACTGGGAGCTTCATTTGGGTGGATATGCCAAGGAATTGTCATTTTGGGGGTGGCTGGTGTGTGGCTGGGGTACTGTGGAGCTGCTGGAGGGCGGCTGATTAGGTGGGAGCTGAAGTAAAATCGGAGATATTGGGACCTGGGAAAGCAATGCTCACAGTCCCAAAGTCTGCTCTCACCAGAACCATGCAAGCCTTGGACCCGAGCACTTGTGGGTGCCAATCCAAGGGATGGCACCTGGGATGGCACCTCTGGCCTTTGGCTGTCCTGATGTGCTGTCCCAATGCCACCCTGGCAGAGCCCTTTGGGCCACGCTGCTGCTGGCACTGCAGTCCTGAGCTGGCAGCTCCACGTGTGTGTTAACAGATGTGGGGATGTGGGTCATCTTCAGCTTGCCCAGGTCTTTGTCACTTCTGTTGGCTTCACTGGAGTTACTCCAATTTATGCTGTTGGAAAAATCCTCTTCTTGATCAGACAGAGTTGTTTTCTTCCCCCCCCAGACCTGCCAAAACCTGCCACTTTGAACTCAGACACCCTTATTTTCCTTCAGAGGGAAAAAAAATCAGGAAGGAACTAATCTACAACCACATCAGTGGGAGCCTGGGCTAATAGAAATTGTAATGAGAATCCAGAGCCAAACAAACGGGCAAATGGGGGAAATGCAATCCCACGGATGCGACAGAGAGATTTATGCCAGCAAAGGGGCTGATCCAGGGCTCATTAATGTCACCACGAGTCTTTATCCCAACTGTAATGGACTGGGGATCAGGTTGGAAGACAGCATTTCAGTCTTGCTACAATATGCAGGCTGTTAAGGGCTTGTGTGTGGAATAGCAATGTGGAATTCCTTCTCCCCGGGGTTTGCTCGTTGTTGCATGCGGCACCTTTGCAAAGCAAGTGGGAAATTCCTTCTGCTCCCCTTGGGTTTAGTTCTCCGAGGTGCAAGGCTGTGAAGGAGCCAAGTCTGAGGCTCAGGCTTGGCTGTCTGGTTGCTGCAGCGTCTGTGGAACCGCCAACAGCATCTCCATCATGAGGATATTAAAAATCCTGGTTTAAATAAGGAATTCCTCAGCTGCCGGGGAGTGGTGGTGGCTGTCACCGCCACAGTCACGCTGGGAAGCATCCTTAGTTTATGTGCAAAGTGAGCAGGCAGATGGGTGGCTGTGGAAAATCTGCAGGCAAACTTGACTTTGCATCTGGATTCTCCCCTGGAAAAATCAGGGAGGGAATTGAGACGAGGTCTGGAGAGCTGAGGCTGGTCTGAAGGTGGGGACACCTTTGGGGACAGTGCTGAATAGGAAAGGACACCAAGGGTCAGACAGGAGATGAGTGAGTCCAGCTCTGCATGTCAATGAGGACAGAGTAAATAAGGGATAAAACCACCTTCCAACATGAGCAGCTGGTGAAATATCACAGGATTTTTTTCCCAGAGATGGGAGATTTTGACCGGCTCTGTGCCTGCAACCATAAATGGCTCTGACACCTGTGTCTGTTTTATCAGACACATGCAGAGCCCCGGCCATGATCCAAACATTCATTACTTGGGATTTTTGAGTCTCTTTTTCCCCTTTTTTTTTGTCATGGTGGGATCATTATTTTCGCAGCTTCACATCCTCAGTTCAGCAAAACCAGTGTGTTTTTTGGCCTCGTGGTTTTTACACATCTCTAATAAGAAGCATGAGAGGAAGCTGTTGGGAAAAGCAAATTCTCAAAGGTATGAAAGGAGAGCAGGGCAGCTCCAGGCTCGGAGACACTTCCAAATCTCAAGATACTGTGGAACTATAGATAGGCACAGCACTAATATTTGAAGGCATATATGGATTCTTACTCTTCAGTCCTTCAAATTCAGTCAATTATATGTGTAGGGCTTTATTCCTTAAATAACCTTAAAATATATAAAGATAACTTTTAATTATCTTCCATCCCTTTTCTTCTCTTACAGTCCAGTAGAAAGCTCTTGATGAGCTCAAAGGAAGGGTGAATGAGGTGAAAATTCAAGGAATTATTTTCCAAGTCCTTTTTCTTCCATTACTATTCAGCGGGAGCTGGGAGAGCACCTGCTTCTACTTTCATTCAAAAATTTCAGACTTTTATCATTTGTTAAATAAGAAAATACTTTTCCTTTTTTTTTTTTTTTTTAATTCAAACCCAGATATTTTTATTAAACAATCCATTTCTTTCTTGCGTACCTTGACTGGAAAGAATTTGACTTAGAATTCCCTTGTGGGGAAGAGGGCAGGTTTGGGTTTGCTTGGAAAAATAGGATTTCTTTCCTTTTATCTGAGTTTGTGAGTTCAGTGAAGCATCTTCTCAAATGTTACAGGAAGGTCTCTGATGAAGCTAAAACAAAATTTGTGGTTTAAAACTGTTTTGTAGGAAACAGTGAGATTCTGATTTCATTCAGTCTCAGAAGGGAAGGCTTTCTGAACACACAGAGCCTCTCTTTAGCTGAAAATAAATCTTTCCCTACTCACCTCCACCCTGCTTTACATCTTGGGTCAATCATTACTTACTACTGTTTAGAAGAGCTGCTCTGTTTTGAGTCAAAGTTTATATTGAATGATGTTTTCCAAGGCCAAATTTCCAGCTGGCCAAGGCACGTCAGGACCCTGTTTGCTCTGCAAACTTCCACAGTGTGGGAGTCAGGGAAAAACGTGGCAGCATTGGGAGGGAGCAGTTTGGAGGTTCCTCGTGGTGTGTGTGTGCAAGTGATGTGATTTAGTCCTCTACAAACACGAGGAGCCCAAGGTATCTTGTTGGCCTTGTCTGGTGGGATTAAAGAGTCTCTTCCCTCTCCTGCAGCCTGTGGCAGGGCAGGATGTGGGGGTCAGTCTCTTCTGATGAGTAAGGAGTGATAGGGCAAGAGGAAACTGCCTCAGATTGTACCAGGGGAGGTTTAGTTTGGATATTAGGGAATATTTCTGTACCAAAAGGGGTGTCAAGCACTGGAATGGGCTGCCTGGGGTGGTGGTAGAGTCCTTATCCTTGGAGGGATTTAAAAGCCACTTGCATGTGGCACTTGGGGACAGGGGTGAGTGGTGGCCTGGGGGAATGATTGGAGTTGATGGTCTTAGAGGTCTTTTCCAGCCTGAACAGCTCTGCAGTCAGAAAATCAAAATCCCATCTTGGGTTGGTATTGCTTCATCATGGAAGGGGCTGCTCAGGGGAGATGCTTTCACTGGTGCATGTCAGCTGGGCTCCTAAATTTCTGCTGTTGTCCTTGTCTCCTGGAGGATGGCAGCTGCAATTTCCTTGCTGGTTCCAAGCCAGCAGCTTGCAGACTGTTGACATTGCTCAGCAGACACGGGGCCTTCACCTCGGACACCTCTGTGAGTCTGAAAACAACACAGACACTTTTGGCCATCCAGAGGTGCTCCTGGTGACCTCCATTCATTCAAGTAGCACTGCCTGAAATAATTTGAACTCCTGAAGGGATCACAGGCTGATCAGCATCCTCTTGGTCCTTGCAGAAAAGACTGCAGGCTTGGTGGCCATGCATTGTTTGGAGGAACTTTCCCCCTCCTTGCAGTGTCTGCCCCTCTGGGGTGGGTGTGAGCTGCAGGATCAGCCCCTTGCAGGTTTGGTGGGAAGGGAAGGAGAGAAGGCTGCAGGTGATGCCCTGAACAAGGGGCTGTGCCACCCAGGCTGGGAAAGGAGGCTCCAGAGGCACCGTGGGGCTGCTGAATGAGCACACCAGGGACGTGTCAGCTCTTCCTCTCAGCTTCCCTCCGCAGCGCCAACTGTCAGTAATTTAACTAACGTTTTGTAAATAAATGTGGCACTCGGACAGCTGTCACCATGCCTGTTATAAACACTCCCTTTGTCACTAAAAGCTGGCAGTGCTGCTCCGTTTCCCCTGCAAATGCAGCCACCACTGCCAGTGAGCTCCCAAATCCGGGGCTGTCAAGGAATCTCACGCCGGGCGGCGGCTGGGACGCCGCGGCTTCACACGGGGAGCCCGGCGAGGAGCTGCCAGGGCCTGGTGTGAAGGCAGCTTTTGCATCTCAAAAATCAATAACTGGCCTGAGCAGTGAGCAAGAAAAGCCATCAGAATGTGGCTGTAGGGCTGGTTGCCAGCCAGGAGCCCGGGCGGTCCAGCTGCAGGGTTGGTGGTGGCACTGGGGCTCTGCTGCCATCTCATCCTGGCTCCCTGATGGGATGAGAGGGGGAGCTCAGCCAGGCCCAGGACTGGATGTGCCAAGGGAGTGATTTGGCACTGGAATCACAGATGCTTTTCACTTTGAGCAACCTGGTCTAGTGGAAGGTGTCCCTGCCCATGGCAGGGAGTTGGATTGAGAGGAGCTTTAAGGTTGCTTCCAACCCCAAAGCACTCTGGGATTCTGGGAAAAGTGGGCTGCTCGCTCATCAGGATTTGGTTTTGGTGAATTTGGAGCCTCTGGGACTGGTTGGATTTGAGTGGTGAGATCAGCCCTTTGAGATCTACCCTCTGCTCATTGGGCCTGCTCAGCACACTTGTCCTGTCAGGAGCAGGTTCTGCACCTTCAGGCAGTCAGGATGCTTCTCCGACTAATGGAGCAGGACTGGCACACATTGCCCAGAAAAGTTGTGGCTCCTCTAGCCCTGGAAGTGTCCAAGGCATGCTGGATGAGGCTTGGAGCAGCCTGGGATAGTGGAAGGTATCCCTGCCCATGGCAGGTGGTGGAATGAGATGATCTTGACATTCCCATCCATCCCAAACCACATGGGGATTCTGTGTACCTGGAGAAGGGATGCTGTTAGGTTTCTCCTTGCTGGCAATTCTTGATCCCGTGCTGCTTTTCTCCTCTCATCTTTCCAGGACCTGCAGTTCCAAACCCCCTTTCCCTGGAATTTCTGTCCTGCTGGTTTAACTTGCAGCTGTCAGCACCTATGGCCTGGCCGTGCTGCAGCTCTGGGTGATGCAGACAGTACAGAAATCTGCACATGACATCTCTCTCCCTCTAAGCTGCTGTAAAATTAGCTTCATCTCAAGTGGCAGAAAATGATCATATCCTCGCTGGAGGGCGATGAAGAATATTCCTGAGTCACTGCTAGTGATGAAACAGGCAGAAAATCCAGAGTGATACACAGCTGCCCACTCAGTTCTAATCGCTGAGGCCATTTGCTGCTGCAGAGCCTTAAGACACAGCTTCCTCCTCCTCTCCCTCCCTTTCATCCATCACTCCCCATCGTGGCCAGGGCTGCAGATCCCAGCAGGAGCAGAGCAATTTCCCATCCCACCAGCGAGGCTGCAGGCTGTGAGCAGTGTGTCTTCCTTCCCTCTTCCCCCGAGACGAGAGGAGGGGGTCAAAGCTTCCCTTTCTTAGAGGAATCAGAGGGAAAAAAAATGGAGCCTATCCTCCTCAGGTCTCCTCCTTCCACACTGTGAGCCTGCAGTCTGGGAAAAACTCTCCTCTGAGCTCAGCCTCCTCTCCACAAATTTTCCCTGCTGTCTCTGAAGCAGCTGCTGTGCCCACAAGGATATTTCCTTTTTGTCTTTCTCCTGCATCAGCTTTAGTTCAAAGCCATCTCCCTGGATTTTTATGTCTTGGATAAAGCCACCCTCTTCCCTACAACTGCCAGCTCAGTGCTTGGGAAACCTCTTGCCAAAATTGCTGGCGACTAAGGCCAAAAAAACCCCTTCAAAACAGGGATGATCAGAAGCAAAGTGCTGTAATCCTTCTCTTCCTTGCATATGCTCCCTGGCAGTGTGGTAACAGGAAGGACTCCTGGAAGGATGCTTCCTGCAAACCCTGCCCTGCCAGCTTCCCCCAAATTCAGATGGAAGCCCCCCACGCTCTGGGGGCAGGTTGGAAGGTTCTGAATTCCTCCTCCTTCTGGTTTTCCACGTGTCTCTATCACCTTGTTCAGTTTAGAGGGAAAACCGTAACAATCCTCCAGTTCATGCGGGTGTTTGAATGAACACTCTTTTCTCCAGTCAGGGCTTGTCAGTATTTATCCCTTAACCTGGTTTTCAGATGTTCTCTATCCTGCAGATTTGTGGGATATGCTATTCACACAGAACTCTCCTGGTGTCAGACTTCTGCTAGGATCGCTTCAGCGCTCCCGCCAGCCTGCCATGGGAATTAAGCAGTGCTGGCAGCAGAACAGGGGGAAATGTGTCGGAGCAGGGCTTCTGCCAGTGTCAAACAAAAATATTGCACAAGCTCACTCCCCCCTCCCCTGGAAATTGCTGCACCAGCAGGAGTTTTTGACACTGGTCGACCAAATCTGGGCAGTTTTCTGTGAATCCTGCTCCCTTCCATAATCCCAGACAGCTCTGCACTCTGGGCAGTTATTTGTCAGCACAAGCAGGTGCAGAGCTGCAGGACATGGGCTGAGCATCTTGCTTTGGTGGTTATTCCAGCACACAGCCTCTTTATCCTCCCGTCAGGCAGCACCAGCAGCTTAATTTCCTGTTTGCCTCATATCTTTCCCCAAAAAACACGGCCTGGATGGTGCATTTTGGGTCGGGTTCAGCAGGAGAGCAGTGTCAAAATGAGTACAGGGCTGGGAATTTAGGGCTTGAGTGTTGTAGCAAAGCACCCCCTGAGCACAGCTCGTTGTGCACGTGTCAGCCATGGGCACACACAGAGACCAAAATTGTGTGTGTTTATCATGGGATCAGAGAAATGCTTGGGCTGTAAAGGGCCTTAAAGATAATCTAGTGCCAATCCTCAATATGTAAATAAATACCTATATTTATATGCAAAAACATGTAAAATATAGAAAGAGGGTTTTTTTAAGATAAATGTATTTATATTTATAATCCGTGTGAACAAAGGTACAAGTGGGGAGGAGTAATTCATGCAGGTACCTGGTGAGAGAGGCAGGACACAGGGATAAAGGCAGGGGAGATGGAACAGATGGCAAACCTGGATGCCACAGCTCTAACCTGGAAAAGTGTTTCTGTGGAAAAGCAGCACTGGGGACTCCTTTTGGGAGAGGTGAGGGGACAAGCCTGTTGGTAAATGCTCCAATCTTTTCTCCTGGTGCTGCCAACTGCTGCTTGTTTCCCCTGCTGCGAGTCTGAAACCACCCCACTAACCTCTGGCAAAATCAGGGGATAACAAGGATGGAAGGCTGGCTTTGTTTGTGGCATTCAGTTATTTATTTTTTCCCTGGCTTGGAAAGGAAGATATAAAGTTGGATTTCAAGTGGGGTTGTTCAGTAATGGAGGGAAATGAGATCTGCTCATCAGCTGCCTTCTCCTTCCTTGTGTCCCCATAAATAACCCTCCTCACTCAGAGATGGTTCAGCTCCTACACAGGGGACAGAGATGGCTTTGGTCTTTTATTTTTATTTATTTTTCAGTGGCTTGAGGGTTCCTTCCCTTTCCTGCCTGCAGTTCCCCTCCTCAGAGCCCGCTCCTTCCCAGGGCTGCTGTCAGGTAAAGCAGTTTCCCTGGCCTGGTGGAACAAAGGGAAATGCCTTCCCACTGCCAGAGGGCAGGGCTAGAAAGGATATTGGGAAGAAATCCTTCCTTGTGAGGGTGTTGAGGCCCTGGCACAGGGTGTCCAGAGCAGCTGTGGCTGCCTTGTCCCTGAAAGTGTTCCAGGCTAGGTTGGATGGGGCTTGGAATAACCTGGGATGGTAGAAGGTGTCTCTGCTCATGGCAGGGGATGGGACTGGATGACCTTTAAACTTCCAACACAAACTGTTCCGTGATCCCATGATTCCAAGGAATTTTGGCTGGGTTTTACATGCAGTTTAGCCTCCATATGTCTGTAGCTCATCTGCCTAAAAGTCATCCACACCTCCTTTGTGGATTCATGGAAGAAAGGTCAAGTGTCCCTTTTCCTCTTCGCCGTTCCTGATGGCTTTTTTGGAGCAGCTGCCTGGTTTTGGTCAGGTGTTTACAGGGAGGTCACATCCCTACAACTCCCATGAAAACAGTAAAGCTTGGGAGGTCACATCCCTACAACTCCCATGAAAACAGTAAAGCTTGGGGGGCCTCATTATTCCCCTGAAGTCACGACAGAACGAGCTCAACTCTTGTACGAGACACCCGAGAATCCGCGTGGGCGCTGCTTAAGTGCAAAACTCAAGGGGAAGAGGGAGCTCCAGCCTGAGCTTGCATCATTTGAGGCTTAAAATGTGTAGGGAACCACACATCTTCCATGCAATGTGTGGAACTGCTCATTGAATGCAGCAAGGAGTGCAGGTGGGGAGGGGTTGAGCGCTCCAGACTGCGCGTAAGGAAAACTGCGGAGCTGATGTTGTGTTGGTGGAGAGAAGCTGCCAGTCCTGGTGTCAAGGAGAAGAGACAAAAGCTCAGGGCTTTGTGCTTAATTCTCCTGCTCTCAAATGGGGGATGCTGCACTGAGCTCGGCTGAATGGGAAGACTGCAACAGCTGGTGGCTGTGGCATTGCTGGAACAGGCTGGCTCACCCTTCCCTCCACTTAGAAAAAAAAAAAAATAAAGGCAAAAAAAGGCATAAGAGCACTGACAAAAAAAACAATAAAGCTGGTAACTCGCTTTCCAGAAGTTCCTAATGCTGCAACAGGCAAAGCACAGGAGATAAAAGAAATATAAAAGCGAGGGAAAGAGGTAAAAAAAAGGCATTTATGAGCTCTCAAACTAACAGCATGCAACTCTCATATTATTTTTCCTCCTTAGCCTTTGAAACAGAACAACGGCCCGGAGCCTTCTCGGCAGATGGACAATGTGCGTGCCTTAACCACTTAACAGCCATTAGCCTAATTTCACGTACTGGAGCCAAATTAAATAATAAGTAAGAGGCTATGAAAAGCTGGTTTGGAGGCTGCGTTGCTGCCTTTCACTCGATAACCTTCTCATAAACAGATGCTCTCTCTCTACCCTATTAACCTTGTCTGAGAGCGGGGAGGGGGCTTCGGTGAGGCAAACAAGCCAGACCTCGGTGGGGAGGGGGGAGATGCTGAGCTGCAGGGGCCAGATGTGGGGGCCCTGGCTGTTTTTGGAGGCTCCTCTTGTTTTTGTCCCTGATGCCCCACCCTGGAGAGGGCCCTGAGCAAAGAGCCGGCTCTGCGGTTGCGCCCAGGTCATCGGGACGTGCCAAATGATTCATCTTGATCAGCGAGCCCATCTGTACCTGCTGGGCCAGGCTGCACCACCCGGGGCTGGGTTTGTGGACAAATCTGCTGCACTTGGAGGAGAGGGGAGATGGTGCTGATGGACACCAAAGGGGAGGTGGCCACGAGGCTCAGTGCCTAATCCCTCCCTGATTTTTTGGCTCGGGGATGGGGGCTGCTGCCTCCTCCGTCCTCCCCTGTGCCATCAGCTCGTCCTTTCTGGTGAAGTAATTTTGCTGCTCTTTGCCTCTCTCCCCCCTGCACTGAAATAGAAACAAAAGTACTTGCCTAAGCTCCGGGAATTTGGGAATATTCGTTTGCAAAATGCTTTTGACGCGCCTTTATTGCTGGGAGGGTGAGGTGCGTGCAGGTGTGTGCAGAAAAGGTGTTCTGCATTTCTTTCTGGCTGGAAGGGTTTGGGAGTGGCTGCCCTATTTCCTCACCACCCCCCACTAACTCCTGCTCTGTGCTTTGTGTCTCAATTTTGGACCTTTAGAAGTTTTCAGGGGATTATAGATGACCATGCAGCTATTTCTGGTGAAAGCTTTTATTTATTAAAAAGCCATCTTCCTTCATTAAGAAGATACATTGATGGGAAATAGATGAGTGTCTCTATTACTGGCGTCTGGTTTGCTGGGCGAGCCCGGGGCTGCTGAGAATTGTGTGTTTTGTGCCCTCCCTTGATGCAAGAAACATCTTGAGTGGAGCCAAGAAAAATTTGGTGCAGGAACAACCCAAATTTTGCTGCATCAGTCATCCCCTCACCCCGCCTGCAGCATGCAAGGCCCTTGGACAGATCTGTGAGGTTTTGGTGCAAGATTTCCTGCAGTTCCTTGGTGCCAGCAGCAACTTGACTTTCCTTCTGTGTTGGTTTTCCTCCTTTGTCTGGGTTGTCACACAGGCTCTGATTTCATATGCAAAATCCATCCTCTGGCTGGCACGGAGGCCGATAAAACCTAAAGGTTCTTACAAGTTTACTTCATTTTAGTCCAAGTAGGAGTCAATGATTTGCTGCCTGTGGTGAGGACGTTTGGAAAGGCTTTGTGCTGAGTGGATTCTCTGAGGTTCAGATGAGGATGAATCTCATTTTCCTGTGGCCTTTCCCTCCGTGGGGCACTCGCAGCGTCCCTCTCCTGTACCTGGCTGCCTGTCTGCACTAGGCTTGCAGGTACTTAATGTCTTTGAGCCATCTGTTCCTCTGTCAAATTTAGTTAAAATTGGCCAAAGGCTTCACGAATTATTGGGGAAGATTGCTAGACAGAGGTGTGCAGGTGAAAAGCACGATTGAATAAGCTCATCCCAGTAGGACTCAAGGCTAAAAATGTATCAGGCTATGTTATTTGGAGACAAGGCAGCTTGGAAAATGGGATCCATATCCAACTTTTCCTCAGCACTAGAGATGTTAGATTTGAGTCTCTTTTTTGGTGCTGTAGAATGCTCCTCAGTGGAGATGGACTTTACTTTGGTGGGATGTGTTGCTTTATCTTTTATTTCTGGTAGTGCCTGGCTTCCTGTCCAGAATGAGCCCCATCCATGCTTTTCCAAAGCACTTATCCTCACCCCAGGATGCTGCAGGTGGATTTTCAGGCAGCTGTTTGCTGAAGAGCTCCTCCATCAAGGGCTGGGAGGGCTCTCTCAGCCTGAGTAAGACATTAACTTTGGGAGAGCAGTGTCAGACTGTTTCATCCATGTCTTAAAGCAGGATGCTTTGATTCTGTCATGGATGTCGTGATTCTGTGCTCCCGTAGATCCATCCAGAAATTCTGGCATGCAGAAATTAGGCATCTGAGCCAAGCAGGCCTTGGGAAGAGAGAGGGACCAGCCCAACTCCCCAAATCCTGTCTCTTGTTGAGTACAGGAGGACATGGGCTAAGGGGGAAGAGAGGAAAAGCAAAGGAACTGGCAAAAATTCTGTTAAAAGCTTGATCCAGGAGCATTTCCATAGGAGCCCAGAAAGGCAGGAGCAGTCTGGGATACCTGCTGCTGTAACTGCAGGTGTCTGAGGTGATGGATGGCTGTGTCTGAGCGTGTTTGTCCAGCCCCCTTTGCAGTCCCCAGGGAGCAGTGGGCCTTTTTGGGGTGCAATTCATCCCAGTCTAAGGCAGGTGTCTAAAATAGGTCGGACAGATTGTGTCCTAGCAGTGCCTCTTTCTCTCCATTTGCTATGAAATGGGGTCCAAATGGCTGAACTTGGCTGGTGAGGTGATAAATCCCAGCCCCAGCATTTAGAGAAAGTCACAGGATCAGAATAGAAAATGTCTAACATTGATCAGGTGTATTAGAGCCTGGTGAGGATGTGGAGCAGTAAGAAAACACCTGGTACTGCACTAAGCAGAAATGGCTTTTTTTGGTGAGTTTTTGCATCCTCAGTCCATTTAAATCTCATCCCTATAACTTCCAGGAGACTCAGCTAAGCAATTCTGCATGTGGCTTGTCATTAGGTGCCTCACCCAGCAACCTGCAAGTTCATTAGTATTCTTTTTAGTGCTAACAAAATGTCTGAGCTGCATCTTTTCTGCATGAGAGGCTGAAACAGAGGCAGTAAAGGGAAAAATCCAACTCCAGCTCTATGGAGACCACCCAGAGCGGGTCCCTTCTGCTGCTCATGTCAGTGTGGCAAAACCACAGGAGCACAATAAAAAACCCAACCCCAAAAGTAGTTGGGAAGGGAATTTTAGCTTTATGATTGCATCTGGAGCAGGGTCTCTGCCAACGTGGCAGTTTGAGCCGAGGCTCTTCCCACCCCAGCACAGCCATTGCTGCAGAAATCCATGGGAGTGAACATCTGCAGGTAAAGAGGCAGCATGGAGGACTGGGTTACAGATGTTCCTGTTTCTCCTGCCTCTGTGGGAACCCATTGGGCTGCTTGGCTCAGCTTCCAGGGCTGGAAAATGTGGATCCAAGCTCCGTTGGTGGGTGAGGAGAAGGCAAAGCAGCGCGAGGGCCGTGGCTGTGCCCTGCCTGCCTAAGAGGCTTCATTGATTTTTCTTTTCTTCAATGGAAACAGAACTGACATCCATTAACCAGCCTCCCAGCCTCTCCAGAGCCAGCCATGGAGGCAGCACAGCCTTTATTGCTTTTT